>CM055744.1:4506995-4879495 GCA_029465975.1 Dallia pectoralis
AAAAGAACTTTAAAGTCCGTAGTTAGTGAATTCAACTTGTGCATTCACAACCTGTATGGTGGGGTATATCTGTATGGTGGGGTATACCTGTATGTTGGGGTATATCTGTATGGTGGGGTATATCTGTATGGTGGGGTATATCTGTATGGTGGGGTATATCTGTATGGTGGGGTATATCTGTATGGTGAGGTATACCTGTATGGTGGGGTATATCTGTATGGTGGGGTATACCTGTATGGTGGGGTATTCCTGTATGGTGGGGTATATCTGTATGGTGGGGTATATCTGTATGGTGGGGTATACCTGTATGGTGGGGTATATCTGTATGGTGGGGTATACCTGTATGGTGGGGTATATCTGTATGGTGGGGTATATCTGTATGGTGGGGTATATCTGTATGGTGGGGTATATCTGTATGGTGGGGTATATCTGTATGGTGGGGTATACCTGTATGGTGGGGTATACCTGTATGGTGGGGTATATCTGTATGGTGGGGTATATCTGTATGGTGGGGTATATCTGTATGGTGGGGTATATCTGTATGGTGGGGTATATCTGTATGGTGGGGTATACCTGTATGGTGGGGTATACCTGTATGGTGGGGTATATCTGTATGGTGGGGTATATCTGTATGGTGGGGTATACCTGTATGGTGGGGTATACCTGTATGGTGGGGTATACCTGTATGGTGGGGTATACCTGTATGGTGGGGTATACCTGTATGGTGGGGTATATCTGTATGGTGGGGTATACCTGTATGGTGGGGTATACCTGTATGGTGGGGTATACCTGTATGGTGGGGTATACCTGTATGGTGGGGTATACCTGTATGGTGGGGTATACCTGTATGGTGGGGTATACCTGTATGCGCAGCATCAGATGCCGGTTGGCATTCTCCAGCCTCCTCTGTCTAAGCTCCACCTCCTTGGCTCTCTGCTGCTCCCTCTGTAGTTTCCTGATGTAGTCCACTGAGGCCTTCAGAATGGTGCCCTTATTCCAGCGCATATCCCTAGGGACGCATTGGGACAACAGTATACTGTCAGTATGTAGGACCTGAACAGCTGACCGGCCCACAGTGCAAATCTTTATGCTCTCCATTCAGCAGCCAGACATTTTCGGGGGAAGATAAACTGAGCAACTCACGGATCATTTGACTTAGGGATCAAGGTTCCAAGCTCTTTGATTCTGTCATTGATGTTGAACCTCCTCCTTCGTTCAACTAACAGGGTTAGGAAAAGCAACAGAAAGAACCAGTCATGAAAAATAACGTTTGGACAACAGCGATTCAAAATACAACAACACTATTATATAAAACCAATGTATCACAATCAAACCTCGATTCCCTTTTAACGTAGAAACTTACTTAAGTTGTGGTTGTCCTTTTTCTGTCTCTCTTTGGCCATTGCTCGGACCTCAGCTTCTAGACGGAACGGAAACCCTTTGAGTGATATGTAATAGGTGTCCTACTCCTTACAAACTAAACTCAAACTCCTTACATACCCACTGGGTATCTTAGTTAACATTTTATTTATATATGGATCTATATTGTGTGCAATTTTTCAATATACACAAAATACATTTGAGGAATTTGCAAATAACTGGTTAACAAATGCTCCATATACAAATTTTATCCAGTTTAAAATAAACTGCGTAATTACAAATCCCAATTCAATTTAGATCTCCAGTGAGCCTAAACAAAAACTGTTTCCAAATGCAAATGAACAACGATCTGAAAAGGAGGAAATTTAGTGACAACGTACCTACAGGAAAGCCCTCCGGCCTTTGGTAGTTGTCAAACTGGCCACAGGATCCAGTCTTGTCCAATATCATGCCAGGACCTGAAGTATTAGTAAACTATGTGTTCAGTGTAACTTATATCAAACAGTTATGCATTTTAGAAATTGCACACAATATAGATGTATTGTTGATACTTGAAATGCTAGCATATAACTTATGAGACACATGAGAAAGATGTGTCGGGATTATTAAATGTTGAGCTGTTTTTTTTAGGACGTCAGTTAAATAATGCGTTATATCTGTCGGACAAAATAATTACCTGAGAATTCCCTTTTTATGTTTGACAAGCTACCAGGACAAGAATTACTGATGGCAAGTCCAGTTGGGGGAAGTCCTTGGTTACCATACATGTCCATAAGGTTACCAGATACAGAAAGCTGAGGAAGAGTATCAAACGTTCACACGTCATGCTTTCAACTTTAAACATAAATCATTTTCGAAACGGTTGCCAATTTACCGTATTCGTCATTTGGAGTCCGGGATCCATGAGTCCAAGAATATCGTCATTATAACTTGTTTCCAAGCTAATTATATCATCAATGACATCATCCATCTGAAATAAAATTGAACCATGCATTACAGATCAACCCCGAGACCAGATTTATAATAAAACTACCACATTGAAAGAGCTAGCACAGTCTATATTTTGAACTGAGGTTTGACACATTGCTCTGGTAGTTTCCACAGAAGGGTACTGGATCTCTCTGTCCTGTCATGCAACCTACCTCCTTCTCACAGTTGGAGCTTAGGGTCAGCAGGGCCATGGGGCTGTTGGGGGCACTGCCACCTGGGCCCGAGGGCATAATGTGCTCCGGGGGTTGGTTGGGGCACTGCAAGCTGCCTGCCTGGCTGCCAGGTGTACCCCCGAGTGTGGTGGATAGGTACTGCCTAACCTGCTGCCTCTGGGCCTGCTGAATGTGGTATTTGGTGGGGTTCTCCAGATGCGTCTGCACCTTGGTAGGGGAAAGCAAATGGAGACAACCGAAAATGCTGATTTTAAATTCTGTCGTTAATCCCTGGGAAGAACCTCATCTCATCCTTAAGAAACAAACAGTTATTCAATTACATAGGGTTTTGTCCTTTGTAAATGTATTCTCTTCAGACTTTGAAATGCATGTATGCCAAAGTATAGTACAAATAAAGTATACAAAGCAATATAAACTAAAACGATCCTGACCAAAAAACAAAACACAAATAAAAAATACACTTCAGTAAGACCTCTCACCTGGTAATGGCTGTATTCAAGCATCTCCAACATATTGCAATTTCTACGAAAGTATGTTTCAGATCATCAATGAAGCAGATATTCCCTTTGTCTGGTCAGTCAACTGTGTGAACACAAGGCTTAGTGCAAACAAGAGGAGCGTCTTGGGTCAGTGGCAAATTATTATAGGCAAAAAATGAGTTATAAAAGCAACTGGGGGAGGATACCAGCACTCGTCTTCCCTGTTCTGTGTTGTTCTTGCTAAACTATGAGTTTGTGTCTTTACAGGGTTCATTTGACGTCAAGATCTCCATCTCACAATGGTGCCTTTCTGCTGGTAGGTTACTAGTCTCCAAACTGAGACTTGCTCACGGCTAACTAACGTTTCATCTTTAGTTCCGCTCATGTAGTATAAAACATTATTTGTTCTGAGAAGATTGAAGACAAATAACGCCACTGTTCCGTTTGAAACAGTGCTTATAAAGATAAATCCAAAAATGTTTTGGGATTATTACATTGCCCATCCCCTGTGCCAATTTATGGTGTTATGAATTAAATCCCTCAGTTAAGGAGTAATATGTTTTAGTGGTTTAGTCTCAATGCTCCACAGATGGAGTGTCAGGATACCTTAGTCTGTTAAATCATAGCCGGTTCCTACTTAGTCTGCTACTGAAGAGGCCGCCTGGGTTAAACAGATTGTTGAATCACATAGTCGGTCTGAGGACACATAACTCTAAACACCGCTGCAATATGAAATGTAAATACAGTCATCTATTCTAACAATTCATCTATGCCACTGGAGTTCAGTAGTTTATACGGATCAAAAGCCTGGTAAGCTAATCAAATGTAACTCAACTAAGTTTGTTATATTTGTCTGTCAGAGGACACAAACCTAATGAAATATGAACATCTAGTAAACTAAAAGCGTATATATGCAGTATCGGGGCAAATGTATTGTATATACAGTTGTGTTCTATTGTAAGTAAATTGCAGAAATAACTTATAATAGATTCAATGTATTTAGTTTTGGCATCAATCTCGACACATTACTCCTAAATGACACAGTGAAAACATCATTTTTAATTTGAGCAAAATGAGTATAAAACAGAATATGTCATTTACATACGTATTCTGACCCTTCGCCATGACACTTCAAAGATCTATATAAAATAGACCCAGAACAACCATTGCCACACTTCATCAATCAGGCCTTTATGGTAAAGTGGTTTAACACAAGTGGCTTTACTAAAAACATATGACATGCTCACAGTAGTTCAAGGATTCAGAGAACATTAGAATAAGATTATCAGGGTCTAATAAATGCCAAACACCACATTTGTCAGATACAAGGTAGGGCTCACTATTTGGCTAATACCATCGCTACCGTTCATAGTAAGAGTGGAGGTGAAAGCAGCATGCTATGGGGCTGCTTCACAGGTAGTGACTGCGAGTCTAGTCAATATTTATGGAAGAATGGAATGGAGCAAAGTTTAGAGAGTTCCTTGAAGAACCTTGATCCAGAGCACATAGAACTGGGGTGAATATTTCTCTTTCAGCATGAAAACAATCCAAAGCACACAGTCAAGAAAATGGCTTTGGGTGGCTTTGGGAAAGTTTTGTAAACTTGAACCCAACTCATCTGTGGGGAGACCAGAAGGTTTACAGACGCTTCCCATCCAATCTAAAAGAGATGGAGAGGATCTACAAGAAAGAATGGGAGATGTCAAAATCCAAGAAAGCAACGGTGTTTAAGGCATGGATTCCTAAACATTCGCATTTGCTTTGTTGTAATGGGGTGTTTAGACAGGTGGCAAAAAATAAATGTATACATTTAATCTATAACACAACCGAATTATGGAGATGGTCTTAATACTTTCCAAAGCCATTGTATAAATCCCAAAACAATGAGATGTTTTGTTGGCTCTATTGTTTGGTCTGGCTATACGCAGTCTTCTTATGCCAACTGGGTTCATTGACTTTTTTTCCACAAATAGTAACAAAAATCCACATTCGGAACACTAGTTCCCCTTTTCCCGAAAATCCGAATCAGAAATGTTAAGCTCACAAATGACCATTCTATTCTAACAATGCAGGTCCATTATTCTGGAGCAGTCAGTAAGAGTTATAGCTGCAGTCGTCACGCGTCCCGCCTGGAGCCAACACGTGTGACGTAGTAAGCTGAACCAGTATGCCATATCCCAATCCAATGAATCTGACACCTTATCTGTCCACATTATCTCTCCCCCTTCTCTAAACTTCCCTTTCATCACACTCGTGCTTCCCAGTGTAGTATTTGCAATTCCTTAACATTGTTCAATTCAATTTACCTTCATTTATTTATTCATTCAACCTTTGTTTAACCAGGAAAATGACTCACACCAAACGTCTTGTTTACTCATGTGTTCTGGCCAAGACAGGCGTCAACAAACAAAAACTAATTTTGAACACACAACTTAACATAGGGAAATCAAAATACTGTATTCAGCTCCACTTTTTTTTAAAGCACAGACAACTAGACAGATCCTCCTTCAATATGATCAATGTAGCTTTGAATACAACAAGCTCTTGTAGTGCAAAAAAGCTCTTGCATTTTAGGTTTGATTGAAGAGCATTCCATGCAGTAGCAGTACCAGTCGTATCAGCTTTTCTGCCAATTCTAATGTGCTGCCCAGGGGAGCTGCCAGTAAATAGAGATCCTGTCAATGTAAGCAGAACCTTTTTTATTTTACAGGTAAATTCACAAAGGTAGGATGGTGTCAAACCAATAGCTTTATAAATTAAAGAGTGCTAATGAGAATTACTATTTGTCCACAATGGGAGCCAGTCAAGTATATTGTAGATGATGAGTGAGTGTTTTACAATTAGTAATGAACCCTTAAAGCACCATGGTAAACAGTGTCCAGAGAATGGGATGTCATTTAGAAGCAAGCATGTAAATGACATCCCCGCAATCTAAAAGTTAGCATAAAAGTATGTTTCTTTCTAACTAAAAACAAGACTTTATCTTCCGACATTTAAAACTTCCTGAAAGAAGTCTTTAAGTAGAGAATGCCATCAATCCCATTATATTTCTATACAGATACTAAGTCAACTATATTAACATACAGTGTAGTGAGTACTGGTAATATGTAATTTCTTTGAGTTTGAAAACAAGGTTAAATTTGACTTATCAGCATGTAGGACAAGTTTCAGCTGATGAAATCTATGTTGAACAATATTGAAAGAAAGCTATAACTACGAAAGGGTCAGGATTTGATAGGGTTCCAATCAATTAATCACAGTACAGTCTGCATAGAAATCAAAGTTAGCTTGGGGTACAACTATGCCTATGTTAGAGTTGTGGTCCCAGAACCCATCCCTGAGGCACACCCTTTAACTGACTCACAGGCTTAGATGTGAGACCATATACCTGCACACATTGTTATCAGATTGTGACGACTAGTATTGTTCTCACCTTTTCCTTCAGGTTGGTTTGAGTTAATTATGCACACCTGGTTTGAGTTTGATAATTAGGAGGTGTATGTTAGTCACTGGGTGTGGTTTGATAATTAGGAGGTGTATGTAAGTCACTGGGTGTGGTTGCACTCTGCTTCTCATTATTTCAATGTCACATCAGTGTTTAGGTGAGTGTTTGTTGTTAGCTGTGTTGTGGTATTTTTACAAGTCGCCGTCTATGCACAATTTGATTTCATGCACAGTTTTCCGTCCGTTGTCGTATTTGTTTTAATATATAAAAATCCAGGTATGGTTTAGTGATTGAAAAAAAAAACTGAAATAACAAATGCTCATTAATGCAATAAGCATATAAACCTTGAATCCTGATTTGAATGATTCTTCGACAATGGAGGAACGTCTGAAGCATTTTTATGACAATCTGATTTAATGGTTTTCATTTAGATTGTTTGCACTTAATTTCAAGCGTGCAATGCTCTGTTATTTATTTATTTATTTATTCATAATGTGCATAAAACACAACCATCATAGACATGTTTTGGAACACTTTCTGCAGATAAATCTTTTGCCATCTTGTTCCACAAACTGCAGTACTTAACATCACTGTGACACATTGATCTCAGAGTTTAATAGTATTACAGACACCTTTTCTAACTACTTAGTTGGATAATTCGTCATCTCTTTTAAAGCATCTCATCTGTAGAATTGTATCGAGTTAGAGTTCTGTTTAAATGCCTTGGTGTCCATAGGTCGATTTAAAACAATGATGTTAGATTTTTATTGTAAGAAATGTGTTTATTTTAATTGACTGAGGTGGTTAATGTTTGTGTGTTCTGTGTCTGTAAATTGTTTGCATTTGTCCTAAATTGTTCCTGTATTTGTGAATTGATGTTTCCACGCACACGCAATGAGATCTCGGTCTCTCTGGATAAAAGAAAGTTATATAAATAAATAAATACACTTTAGACACACGCTGACACTGACAGCCATTTAGGTCCCACCATCCTGGATGTGAATATTTTAGGTTACCACCACCATGCTCTGTTAGGCACACAGTGAGCATTTAGACACACTACTTATAAACTGCATGGTATTCCTTGATTACTTGACGTCAGAAACATGTGGATAATCATTTCCTGTCACAGTTGGTGTTAAAGGTTATATTAAAGTATTTCCGTAAATATTCCACAGATACAGATACTTATAATAAGTGATAAAATATTATATAACACCTCAACCTCATCACTGACCAGTCACGTCAACTTGGAAAAGTATAGTAAGAATGGAGAATTCTCTATATGCAAACATTCACCCACAAAGAAACCACACATACTAGACACATGCATCGCTTTAGATTTTTTACTAGCCTTTGGGTATAGAGCTTACCACAATAACATGTTTGTTTCTGATTTCTTTAACATTATACACATTGAAACATACACACGCCCATTGAACGATTGACAGATATGATGCAGTGATTGAGATCAAGTTCTTCGAAATCGAAAAACTGTGTGTTTACCTAGAAATATACGTAGTCGAAATCAGTCACAGTAATGGCCAAGTGCCGTGAAAACATGGTTTTCTCTTTTCGTGAATGATGGTTCAACACTCCAAAGGTCAAAACGACACAGGTTTAATTATAGTCGACCAATAACGGTTCAGCTTGTTAGACGGGTGGGCTCTAGATCATCCTATTTGCCTATTTGTGAGAATTTGAATTACTCAAAGAAGGACAGTGATTAGTTTCAAATGTAAAAATACATTTTAAATAGGATGTCTTTATGAGTGTTGGAGACTAGGTCCTCACTCCGGAGGTTCTAGTGGGGTGAACACTTTATTTCTGGTGTAGTTGTTTAGATTTGGCACACCAGGTTTGAGTTCAGTGATTAGTTGTCCTATTTATTTCCCTGGGTTATGTGAGTGTATTGTTATTTAGAGTAATCACTGTTTTGTACTTTAGTCGTCACTTTGTGGAAGTGCACTATCCTTCAAATTCAGTTTAGGTTTTTTCCCGTTCTGCCTTGCTCATTCTGCACTACGACAAGTGAGATCGTGACAATGTCAGTTTTTGTCACACACTTCACTAAGCAAGCAGTTCAGCGGTGTATAGCATTTTGTCAGAGAGCAAACTGAGAACATAAAGTTTTACAGTTACAGCTAAATACTTAAATTACCTCTGTGACGGTAATACTGCAAAATCAATAGAAGTGTTTTCATAACATTCATAATTCCCCCTCATACCACAGCGCATACAATGTGAATACCACCCCGTGCATACATTGAGTTTCAATGAAAGAGGATCGAAAGATGAGAAAGTGAAATCAGTGGATCCTCTAAATAATGTAAAGCTTTAACATCCCCTTGGAAACACATGAAGTAGACAGTATGATATCTGCTGTAAAGATAGAGACAGTGAGGTGAAGCACACCAGAGAAGTGGCCCAGGGCCATCCAGGACCTTCAGTGATAACCCAGAGAACTGTCTCTTTGTGCTCCCACAGAAGAGATCGTCTTTGTTGCCCCCCCCCCCCCCACGTTCTGGATCCTTTTCCCTCAGCCAGCCTCAGACAGACGTGAGGAAAAGCATTATTCCTCCTTTCCCCACAGCGACTTGAGCCGTTTATTTTTCATAGAGCCTTTATGAGAGAGGGGTTTATCGCCAACCCACAGAGAGCACATGGGCCTGCGTGGTAAACAGTTGCCTGGAGGATCCACTATCTGCCCTGATCCCTTGGCCCCATACGTTAGTAGGCATTTACACACTGCTCATTAAACTACATGTCATTTAGTGACCATTGTTGTCATGTCTGTATATTTTACTTTACTTTAAAACAGCACATTAGTTTAAGTCGACGATCTCCCACTAAACTGGTTCGGGTAAAAAATGACATTGTTTCTGCTTAAATCGATCTACTTAGGTCAATCAGGGGAACGCTTTTATGGCACGGCTGTCAATAAAACTAGACCAACAAACAATAACTGACTAGACACGTGTTCAATATTATTGAGAGCATTTAGTCACACACCTGGAAATTGTCGGTAAGGAAACAAAAAATCTTACAAATGTTTTAAAGTAGAGTAGACTCACAGTTGAGTAACAAAGTGAAATTCAAATCGCACATGACCCTGGCAATGTAGGTTTAAGCAGCTTGTTTGCTGTCTTCCACTACATACGTGTCACTAGCTTGAAATTGTTATTGAACATTCGAGAAAAAAAAGCCCACAAAAAGTACATCGAAAAATGTGTGTCAAATCTTATATTTAAATGTATTTACATTAACAAGAAAGGTAAGAAATTGTATTTATTACAGTCTTGAAAAATCTTGAAAAAGTGTATCCTTTTCTGATTTAGTGGCCTTGTCCGATGGCAAATTGAGGGACACACAGGAATAAGCTGTATTCCAGCTTCTTTTAGTAGGCTTAGCATTTATGCCCCAGTAACAAGTCGTTAGGATCATAAAACATGCTTGAAGGTTTAGCATTCAATGATTCAACATTTACTCACAGAAACAAGGGCAGCTGTGTGCACAGTGGCAGCGGTGGCATGAGCGTGAACCTTGCAATTAGCTGGAAATATACATCGCACAGAGGCGCAGTCTCTTGGGTGCGGTGACTTGAAAAGGGACGGAAATATTTGTTAAAAATAGACAGTCGACTATGCAACAACCATGACTAGGAATAAAACATTAAGTGTTTGACAAAGTGATGAATCAAAACCAGATTATAACGACTTCTCCAGCTCCGCTACACCACTGGCATGACGCATGATCTCTGTCAAAACTGATCTCAGGACCGAAGAGTACTCCTAATGGTTGAATCTTAATATCAATCACTTTATATGGCACTCTTGTCTGTTATATGCATGCAAATTACCATTCAATCCCAACAGAGAGCGCATCATTATGAAACCGCAAATTGCTGAATTAAAAGAGACTGTAAATAAATAAATAAACATTCTGTAGGAACGTATATTAGGCAAACTGCCCCTGGTGTAAGTAGAATTCTCATTATCAACAGTGCCAGGCCAAAGCTCTGCCTGGCACTATTTCGACCACAGGTGTCTGGGCTCAGCCAAAGTAGTCCCTGGTCCAATTTAGCTTTCTGATGATGTATTAGCTGTATGTGTTTTATTACAACCTACACCACCACACACATTGGAAACCAACAACTTAAAAATCCCTCCTAATTACCCAACCGAAAACTGGTGTGCATCATGACAACAACCCAGTGATAGTTAATGGTGGCCAACAAATAAAGCACACGGAATGAGAAGTCTAAAGCAATTCTGAATCAGAATCAGAAAGAGTTTAATTGCTAGGTCCGTAAACAACAAAGAAGGAATTTGTTCTGGCCAGTGTGAGTATGGAGTATGAAACTGTTCTAGTGGCGAGAGGTTTTTGTATGTTTGCCAATATGTATCATCCATAGAACTGCCAGTAACGTCTGCTGTAACAAGCCTCACACCTGGTAGATCACATGCCACTACAGAAGACTGGCTTAGACCAGGGCACAACTAGGGAAATGTTGTTTATGTAACTTACCCGCCATGCTGTTTAATATCTGCCTCATCAAAGCTCCATATTTAAAATGCATCATCCAAGCTCTATTTACAAAATGCATCATACAAGCATACAATGAAATGTCTAAATGTCTAAATTTCATGGATATTTATCCATCAGTTTCACAGGAATAAGCACTTCTGTCATCACCTCCTTACTACAGCTTTATTGAAGTCCTCAAAGGGTTAAAGTAGGCTGTTATGAAAGGAAACGTAATTAAATTACCTTTAATTAACAATGGGGTTAACCAAATAACTTAATAAACACAGAAGATGCTATATCATTCAACATACTGGGTTATTATGTTATGTCACCTGTGATATGGGTGACTGTGTCACACATCGAGTCAGATTTAGGTAGCCTTTCAGAGACAGGTGAAAAATGTGCCATGGTTATTATGTTGTAGCACAGGCATGTTGTGTTTATGAAGCTATTAAATGTCTCTATGAAGTATTTATATGCACTTCACTTAACTAAAAGTTAAGGGTAAACTTAAACATTTACTATGAAAACTTACTCTACATTAGAAATATATGCAGCATTAAAAACATATATAGTCATTGCTAATGTTAAATATAACTGCTGTTAGTTGAAATAATAATTGTGTTCTTCCATCTTAACTTTTTTTGTTTCTGACCATATTGTGCCTATTGTGGAAGCCACTCCAGATACTCAACTAGTCTAAAGGGCCATTTTTTGCTTTTTCAGATGTTAGCACAAGTATTAAACCATGGGAACCTAAAAAGGGTTGGGTTTAGTTAAGCATCGAGCATAGGTTGTTCAATCAGCGGGCTATTTAAGGTCCCTGGTTAGGTTCACGAGTGCTTGTTATTAATATAATGTTATGTGTCCATGTAGGTGAGTGGTTGTACTGTTTGTTGTATGTGCACTGTGTTATCGTCGCTTTGTGTAAGCGCAATTTTATTTACGTCACAGTGTTTGTTAAGTTTCCATTGTTTAATAAAACTCTGCGAACGTGATTGCTGTCTCTGCATCTCGCTCTCTACCACTACACCCCGGACAAATCGTTACAGAAGCTCAGTCAATGGGAACTTTTGGTTGAAAATATTGTGATATGAAATCCTGTGATATTATACAAATAATTTAAGCCAGTTCAGAATTCCTTGTCTATGGAGAATGAACATAGCAAATGTAGGTAGGCCTACGTTGTCCCTGTTGTCTCGAACTTCTCCTTTACTATTGTCTCTAACAAGCTTGTTTTATGTATGCACACTTTATTTGAAAATCACCATTTTACTTGTCAGGCTGTACACTTTGATTCAAGAATTACTAGGTGACGTGATGTTTAGCCTGACTTTGTCAGTTTAAAAAAACCTTAATTAAACCCAAAACAGCTGTGCTTCTAATCCGCATATTACACAGGAGTGCTCTCCCCTACACACCCTGTGACAACACAGCTCACATATACGTGACAATCGGATAAGTATCCATATCGGCAGATTTTCAAGTTGCATTATCTTCATCGGTATCGGTCATAGAAAAGTGGCATTGAGCCATCCCTAATTTTTATTAGAAAGGTGAGTTCTAAAATGTTCTAGAATCTGAAATGTGCACTTTTATTAAAGTGTTCGGAACCCAACAACTATAAAAAGAATAGTCACAGAAAAGTTTGTTTTATCAGGGTTTAAAATGGAGAAAGCACTTAAAGCATATCAGCGAAATGCAGCTCTTGACTGGAAACAAGAGAGACATTGTGAGTGTTTAAGTCGCCGTCGCGCTATTGGTTTCATCATGGCCTCAAGGTGTTCGGTCTAGCTCTCTAGCCTTCAAGCCCGTAGATACAAGCCTCTGTTATTGCAGGCGTAAGAGTTGCTCCAATGACATAGTTTGCTCAGCTAGGAGGATGGACCGCGGACAAAGACTCATCTTCTACTTGGACCAATATTTGAGTTGTGCGCCAATGAGCCTTTGGCAAGAAATCTTAACAGGAATGTGACCCTTGTTTACGTAGAATGAGAATCATTCTCCAATTTACGAAAGAAAATGCACTTGCCTAAATTACAAACAATAACGCTTATGTGTGCAGCAGCCTAGACCCAGAGAGCTATTTTAGCCTTGTATTGGCTATGAGGTTTATCAGCTAACCATGGTATAACAGTGGAGGTCCGTTAATAAATGAAGGTCTGATACTATACACCCTGCTGTGTCAAGAGATGCATAAACCATCAATGCATAAATGTGGCACATTTTCAAAGTATTGCACAGCACTAAAAACAGCAATACGTGCAGAAGACACTTCTATGTTTCAATGAGTAAATAGTGTTTTGTTACAAAAAAAATCAAAGGTGACTTTGTGGCTGCATTGCAATGCATTATTGAAATCTGGACTGGATTCTCTACTACCATCATGGGACTGGTATCAATCTTGTCGTTGACTTGTACACTAGTTTACACTGTATCAGTAGACATATATCTTGGTCCAGATGTTAGTAGAGAATCCTCAGAAATACAGAGTGATGTTGGTCAACTTACATGACTGTGCTGAAACAAAAGCCTTTTTTGAAATTGCTGGGTTTTGACAAAGCATTAAACTTCAGTTCTGGCTCTTCCAGAATGAGGAACACAAGATGGACTATTGTGCAGCCCTGCACTAAAGCCTCGAGCAGAGCATTTCCAAAGGTCAACCCGACTATCGACAATCAGAGATAAGTTAAGACAGTAAGACTACTCTGCACGTGGAGCAATATCTCACGGTATTTAAAAGGCAACTATTTGGAAAACTTCGCAGCTTGTTGTAGTAAGGCCAACTTCATTTAATCTCAATGAATGTAGGTAAGGAATTTGTCTTATTTATATTGGAGTTATGGACAACAAGGCGGCCAGTACTTAATAAATCAGAATCCCTCATGAAAACTGTGTAGATTCAACTGTAGAAAATACAACTTTCGGACATGTTTTGCTTGTTTAATATCATCCTACCATGTTAACACAGTTTTTTCTTCTCAAACAAGCTTAAACAAGAATGAAAGCATTGGGCCTAATTACGAGCATTCTTCACTGACTTAGTGTTCTGTGTGCGGTAAAACTCCACGCCTGCCATGTTCTTCATCCCTGGACTGGTTCCTTACTAGTTTCTCTCAGGGTCAGAGGTAACTTGGCTAATTAAGGGTCCCCTCAGCCTTTAGACAAACTCATTTGAGCTTAATGTTTTCACTTTCATGGACCAGTGGCTCTGCCTGGTACCTCGATGCTAATATCGCCCGTCTGCATAGTTCGGGAGGGACTTAATCTAGGTACTGACAGGTGAAGTAAAAACTGCCAGAAGGCGTTAACCAGGGACATTAGATTCTGGCGGATGCTTTGTACAATTAAAAAAAGAGCCTACACATTCAAGAACCTCTTTAATGTCAAGTGTTTCCCCAATTGACTAAATTCACAGCCTTCCTGTGAAACTGCAGGACTCATTATGTGACTTTACAGCTTAGTTGAACAACTGCTGAATATAAATTATAGGCAGATAAAAAAAATATTTAAAAAAACATATTTAAGGTTATAATGGAGTGGGGCCACACCCATCGTGGGTCAAAAATGCAAAACAACACATTTGATATTATCGCATAGTCGATCAATTCTGTATGCAGACATCATGATAAACTCTAGGGAAACGTGCTAACTGCAGTCCATACATAGTGGACCTCAATTACCATAAACATCTTAGTGCTTTATTTAAAGATCTTACACAAAACCATTTAGTTTAAAAGAAAAAGCAGCTCAAAACAGGGTAAGCATCGATATGTTATGTAACAGCAGAGACTTTTAGCAGATAAATGAATGGTTTTCAGTCTCCCATATTGGGCCAATCCAAATCCGTAAACATGTAAGGATTGGACACATTTAACGCAATGAGAGTTCATGCTTGACCACGGCAGGTTTCTAATGAGCACGTCTTCCGTGGAAGACTGATTTGATTGTTTGGCTTCCAATAGAAATCTCTGGCAAATCTGGACAGATTATCTACGCAAAACCAATTATCACAACAATTAGTTACAGTGAAAGACACCAATAAACACAAGCGATTTAAACATAAGTTCTTACCCGTTATTGATTCCTAACAGTTGTTTGGGAAAATGCCTAGATATTTACTTCTATGTTATCACACATCTATTTGCAAAAGTCTCACTAATACCACCAGTTTTAGGGTTCAATCGGACAAACCGAAAATCAAAGCAATGAAAATATGTCAATGTAGTGTAGCAAATAGGATTACACATGCTGAATGCCACATGTCTGGAAACAGGAATTCTCTCAGGAGATAATCCCTCCTATAGCTTTAACATAGTTTAGTCCTGAAGAGCTGCAGTTTCTAGGCAATACAGTCACTGCCATTTCAGTAGCAAAGCTTCATAATCGCGTTGAATGAACAATCCAAAGAAAATCCAATCGATTCTAATCTGTTCGTAATCACGTTTAATCGATAAATGTGAATTCATTTCCAAATTGGTCGTCGCTTTGCAGGAACGACAACAAAACAGGAACATGTGTACCCAGAAATCAATGAACGACGAACACAAGTCGGAGATTTGTGGCACCCAAATCGGCCTGGCACCATGATGGTCTTACCCTAAGGACTTCCATAGGCACCGAGGTCACCGCGGGCAGGTCAGTCAGCGCTGTGACCTTGAGGTTGGGTTTGTGAGGGTGGTCGGGGTGCAGGACGGGGCGCAGGACGGGGTGCAGGACGGGGCGTGTGGGGTGCCTGTCGCTACAGTCCTTCCGATCCCTTGGTTCCCGTTGCTCGAGCTGGTCCCTCATCAGCTGCTGGCGGTGCAGGGCACGTGACGTCACCTCCGCGGATGAGGTGGAGCTCCGGGAGGGCTTGGGGAACCCATGCAGGTTCAGGGGATCTCTGGAGGCAACGGCCCACCCAGAGCAAGAGGGAGGCGGGGATGGAGGCGTGGGAGAGAGACGGGAGAGAGACACAGGAGAGAGAGACACAGGAGAGAGACACAGGAGAGAGACACGGGAGAGAGACACAGGAGAGAGACACAGGAGAGAGAGACACAGGGGAGAGACACGGGAGAGAGACACAGGGGAGAGAGACACAGGGTAGAGACACAGGGGACAGAGACACAGGGGAGAGAGACACGGGAGAGAGACACGGGAGAGAGACACAGGGGAGAGACACAGGAGAGAGAGACACAGGACAGAGAGACACAGGGGAGAGACACAGGGGAGAGACACAGTAGAGAGACACAGGAGAGAGACACGGGAGAGAGACACAGGAGAGAGACACAGGAGAGAGAGACACAGGGGAGAGACACGGGAGAGAGACACAGGGGAGAGAGACACAGGGTAGAGACACAGGGGACAGAGACACAGGGGAGAGAGACACGGGAGAGAGACACGGGAGAGAGACACAGGGGAGAGACACAGGAGAGAGAGACACAGGACAGAGAGACACAGGGGAGAGACACAGGGGAGAGACACAGGGGAGAGACACAGGGGAGAGACACAGGAGAGAGAGACACATGGGAGAGACACGGGAGAGAGACACAGGGGAGAGAGACACAGGGGAGAGAGACACAGGGGAGAGACACAGGGAGAGAGACACAGGGAGAGAGACACGGGAGAGAGACACGGGAGAGAGACACAGGGGAGAGACACAGGGGAGAGACACAGGAGAGGCACAGGAGAGAGACACAGGAGAGAGACACACAGGGGAGAGACACATGAGAGAGACACTGTTGGTCAGGACACACACACAGCAAGAAGCTGAGGCTTAAAACCACACTTCCTGTTAATACTGTGTTTTAAGACGCATAGCTCGATTTTGATTGTGTCCAGTTTTCGCAGACAGGTTTCGCCGATTAAAACACGTGGTGTGTTTAGATTGTGAGCCAATCTCGTAAGTCTGAACAGTCAAGGTGAATTCGAGATGAGGACTTAAAACCTCAGAGGTTTGGAAGAAGCAAACGGGCCACAACACTGATCTGCCTTGGTGGAACGAGACTTCACATCTAGTCTTATCAAGCGTTGCACTTATACACTCGTGCAATAATATAAATGAGCAATAAGTCACTCATTTCCATCACTGTTATTCCCATACACTCTCCTGTAATGTATAACGTGTTTCACTAGAGGGACTCTGACGGGCCAAAACCTAAATGGATGTGCCAGTGCATGCGCTGTCAGGGTGCGGTATTCCCTGGGAAAATGATCCTTTTGATAAGGCCTCAGCAAAGCCTCTCAGCCTGCGCAGCTGTGTGATAATCGCGCTAATTAACCAGTTATGTCAAATCCAGCCATCTGCAGCTATCACTTAGCATCACAGGGCCCATACCACAGCACAGTGGAGGGTTCATGGTCCTACAACAAGCAATTGTAAGTACTACATTTTATTATTATTTTTTCCAAGTTGGTGGGGACGGAAAGTGTTAGTTTGTGCGTGTGTTCTTTGGGTAATGGATGTGGATTCATCTGAGCTGATGATGTCTGTGTTTCAGACCCTGGCTGTGTGTACTGAAGTCAGTGTATATGGCAATAAAGAAGTGAATCTCAATGTATTTATTTTTAAGACGTATTTTAAATAGGCCTATAGGCTCATAGTTTTCTTTGTAAAAAAAAAAAATTCACAGCACCCCCTGTTCAAAATTACTTCCAGCGGCCCTGAAATGTAGTACTTACAATTGCTTGGCTAGTCAAAGCTGATCCCACTTGTTGTCTAAAATATAAATGCTACAAGCGCGGCGGCACAATTCTCTTATTTTGCGCTACAGGGTGCCCTGGTTAGAGGTGTCCAAATGTCGAGGTGCGCTCTGGAGTCGTGGAGAGAAAGTATCTCATGAGGGGACGAATGCCCAGGGAGTTTAAGTGGCTTTACGCCAATTTGAAAAGCCGGCATTGGGTTGTCTTTCTTAAATTTATCTCTAGGTATTACTTTTTTCCGACTGCTTTCAGGCAAACAAAACACAAAATATGATCGGTCTCTTCCACATAATGCAGCCACTGCCATCTAGCAAACCAAGCCGGTGCCACAGATCGTGAGAACGTTTCATTACCACAACGCCGGGCAGGAAATTTTAAACTAGATGTTGTCTGGAAGGGCTCGTCTAACCCAATCACGCTAGTAGGTTGGGATGCGGGTGTATAGGGCTGGGCCTGCCGGTGCAACTGCAGGCAGAGGCGGGCGGACAGTCTCCTCACTCAGGCTACTCTCCGTTGTCATTGTTGCGGTACTCGTGGGTTTTTTCACTGGTGGTGGTTTTTCAAAGAAATCCGAAATCCGTTTCTGTTTATGTGACATTTTACTCCTCGTTTCTGTTATTCGATTATTTGAATGTACGAGTAACGAGTCTGTCTGTTGCTGTATGGAACGAGCGGGATTCGGGAAAGCACTTTACTTGGCGATCACTGCCTGCCTGACGTTGACAACGTAACTTCCGAACCTGTGTTGATTAGGCCTCAAAATAATGATATTAAAATCCAAAATACACGTAATAATAGCCTACGTGTGTCAAAATAATTTCCTAAAATATTCATAAGGAATTAAAAAATTGTGATAAATAATTGTAATACATTAAAAAAAATCTTCCTCTCGCCAATAGGGGGGGCTGCAGCACCCCCAGCACCCCCACTTCCCGCGGCCCTGCGCTACAATGACTAGATTATCTCCGGGCTAACAGAGCAAATATCCGAGCCAAAACTACAGTGGGTAGTGGGTCTCTGGTCCACAGACATGCTGTTACAGTAACTATACAGATGTAATACGATGTTATGTTAGTGTCCACAGACATGCTGTCACAGTAACTATACAGATGTAATTAGATGTTATGTTAGTGTCCACAGACATGCTGTTACAGTAACTACACAGATGCAAATTAGTGATGTTATGTTAGTGTCCACAGACATACTGTTACAGTAACTACACAGATGTAATAAGATATGTTATGTTAGTGTCCACAGACATACTGTTACAGTAACTACACAGATGTAATAAGATGTTATGTTAGTGTCCACAGATATACTGTTACAGTAACTATACAGATGTTATGTTAGTGTCCACAGACATACTGTTACAGTAACTACACAGATGTAATAAGATGTTATGTTAGTGTCCACAGACATGCTGTTACAGTAACTACACAGATGTTATTAGATGTTATACTGTAACAGTATGTCTGTGGACACTATAACATCTAATAACATCTGTGTAGTTACTGTAACAGTATGTCTGTGGACACTAACTATACAGATGTAATAAGATATGTTATGTTTGTGTCCACAGACATGCTGTTACAGTAACTACACAGATGTAATAAGATATGTTATGTTAGTGTCCACAGACATACTGTTACAGTAACTACACAGATGTAATAAGATGTTATGTTAGTGTCCACAGACATACTGTTACAGTAACTACACAGATGTAATTAGATGTTATGTTAGTGTCCACAGACATACTGTTACAGTAACTACACAGATGTAATAAGATGTTATGTTAGTGTCCACAGACATACTGTTACAGTAACTACACAGATGTAAATTAGTGATGTTATGTTAGTGTCCAAAGACATACTGTTACAGTAACTACACAGATGTAATAAGATGTTATGTTAGTGTCCACAGACATACTGTTACAGTAACTACACAGATGTAAATTAGTGATGTTATGTTAGTGTCCTGTCCACAGACATACTGTTACAGTAACTACACAGATGTAATAAGATGTGTTATGTTAGTGTCCACAGACATACTGTTACAGTAACTACACAGATGTAATAAGATGTTATGTTAGTGTCCACAGACATACTGTTACAGTAACTACACAGATGTAATTAGATGTTATGTTAGTGTCCACAGACATACTGTTACAGTAACTACACAGATGTAATAAGATGTTATGTTAGTGTCCACAGACATACTGTTACAGTAACTACACAGATGTAAATTAGTGATGTTATGTTAGTGTCCACAGACATACTGTTACAGTAACTACACAGATGTAATAAGATGTTATGTTAGTGTCCACAGACATACTGTTACAGTAACTACACAGATGTAAATTAGTGATGTTATGTTAGTGTCCACAGACATACTGTTACAGTAACTACACAGATGTTATGTTAGTGTCCACAGACATACTGTTACAGTAACTACACAGATGTGAGGGGGCTGCATATTAAGAATGCAAATATGAAATCATTAATATGCCATACAAGGAGTGTGTGACCAAACTGTACCATCTTTTTTAAACAAAACAGGAACATTTCTATTGACTCATTTTCAGTCTGTGTCATACTGACCTCTATTGATCATAGCCACATAAGACAGTAAAGACAAATGCACCAGATGTGTTTCAGATGTTTGACGAAATGTCAAGCAAATTAACTAAATAACAACTAAATAAAAGTACTTTTGATTTATTTGCATTTATTTTAAAATGTCATGAAACATTCCTGAATTACATGCATTTAAAGATTTCATTTAAGTAACAATAATACATGCAAATGAATGCTATAGTTATATACCCATGTATGACAAAAATGTTCTAAATCAATGATCAATTAGCTAACATAAGCCTGTGTCAATTAATAACTTCTTATTACATTTCGTTAGCAACAGCACGGAATGTTCCCCATGTTTCATAAAGAAATGCTATATTTGCTTGGTGAGGTCTCATTGCAATGGTTAGAACAGTCTAGATATGCAACAAAAAAACAGGAGCATGTGTTGTATATCCAAGTCACTGTGGAAACCAATTCAGCGATTAAACATGCAAATCTTTCTTTTCATTTATTTAGACACACACACACACACACACACACACACACAAACACACATAGAGAGAAACGATTACACAGTACAGGAGGACAGAACGTTCCTCGAGCCACTAGATGCTCTCCAGACATTACATCTCCTCACCAAGTCAATGTGAACTATTACTGGGTTCTTACCCGCTCAGTGTGGTTTATTGCTTTGGGAAACCAATTAAGTGTTTCCAATTGTGTACAAGGCCATTTTAAAAGCTTAGTACCGAGATCGTGTCAATGAGATGTTACAAGCATGTAATAAATCTAGACAAAACCTGGAGGCATACAGAATATAAATTGAAGAAATCTCTCAATGTGTTTTAAAATACTATCAGTCAGATTGCCAAAATAGTGTTTAGTATAAAATATTATGAAAGACAGTTGATAATGTCCTACCTTTTTATTTTCATGTATTTTCTGGACGTGATGCTTTTATGACAAACACCAATGTGTCTGTGGTTTCAAACTCAGGGCCCATTTATAGCACAGGAGGGTGGCAGTGTTTCCGTTAGTGACACAATAATGCCTCACTTTCCGATCTCCAATGTGTGAGGAATTACTACAAGTTTAAAGATAAGACGCCACACACAGCTTTGATATTTCATTGATATTGTTGGATTATTAAGGCGATTCAGGATGAATAAATGCACAAACTGTGCACTCTCTCAAACCATATCTCACATCAAGAAATATATGTCCATGATAATTTAAACAGCCTGTTTTGTGAAGTGCGTTGGTTGAATTGTTTCTTAAATGTGACTGACGAGCATTCTGAACAAGTCAATGATCAATTTGTTTCCATGCACATAACATACGCTCAATAAAACCTGCAGCTGTACACAAAATGTCATAATTGTGCAAAATCTAATATTTTCTGGAACCTTACAGTAATTAAGTATCACAACTATTAAAATAGACTATTTCTCAAGCACAAACGTTGCAATGATTTTTTGGGAGTGGAAAGAACAACATGTAATTGGCTTTGAAGTCTCTCCATGCGCCTCTAGTCAATCAACCATAAACCGTGAACCATAAACCAACTGAAATATCAAGCCGTAACTTTTTCTAAAGTCATGTTGTTGAAAGATGATTTGAGTGTCCTAGAACCTTTATATTTGGAATATCCTGTGATACATATTTAGAAAATATATCAGTCTTTTTCCAAGATACTAAGGTGAATATATTTTGGACAGCCTGTGGTCACAGAAAAAAAGGAAGGACGGAATGTGATTCAACCGTTTCCATGCAGAAACAGGATCTAAAAATACAGCGTTCTCTGTTTGAGAGTAGACGATTTCTTTCCACTTTCTTAAGTCATTAATCGTCAAAATATAAGCACTTCAGAACTGCAGATAAAAATCTAACTATAACTATAACTATGTTTTCAAGGATGCAACTCTGCAATGTTTCGTTCCTGTGAATAGTTTGGAGTTGTTGCAAACTGGCCATATACCAAAAATAACAAACATACCAAACATACCCATGTTTCAAAAATACCAAACATACAAAACATACCCATATACCAAACATACAAAACATACCCATGTTCCAAACATACAAAACATACCCATGTTCCAAAAATACCAAACATACCAAACATACCCATATACCAAACATTACAAACAATCCCATATACCAAACACGTCAAACAATCCCATATACCAAACACGCCAAACATTCCCATGTACCAAACATTACAAATATTCCCATATACCAAACATTACAAACATTCCCATATACCAAACATTACAAACAATCCCATATGCCAAACACGACAAACATTCCCATATACCAAACACGCCAAACATTCCCATATGCCAAACACGCCAAACATTCCCATATGCCAAACACGCCAAACATTCCCATATGCCAAACACGCCAGACAATCCCATATGCCAAACACGCCAAACAATCCCATATACCAAACACGTCAAACAATCCCATATACCAAACACGCCAAACAATCCCATATACCAAACATTACAAACATTCCCATATACCAAACATTACAAACATTCCCATATACCAAACAATACAAACATTCCCATGTACCAAACATTACAAACAATCCCATATACCAAACACGCCAAACATTCCCATATACCAAACACGCCAAACAATCCCATATACCAAACACGCCAAACATTCCCATATGCCAAACACGCCAAACAATCCAATATACCAAACACGCCAAACAATCCAATATACCAAACACGCCAAACAATCCAATATACCAAACACGCCAAACAATCCAATCTACCAAACACGCCAAACAATCCAATATACCAAACACGCCAAACAATCCAATCTACCAAACACGCCAAACAATCCAATATACCAAACACGCCAAACAATCCAATATACCAAACACGCCAAACAATCCAATATACCAAACACGCCAAACAATCCAATATACCAAACACGCCAAACAATCCAATATACCAAACACGCCAAACAATCCAATATACCAAACACGCCAAACAATCCAATATACCAAACACGCCAAACAATCCCATATACCAAACACGCCAAACATTCCCATATGCCAAACACGCCAGACATTCCCATATGCCAAACACGCCAGACATTCCCATATGCCAAACACGCCAGACATTCCCATATGCCAAACACGCCAGACATTCCCATATGCCAAACACGCCAGACATTCCCATATGCCAAACACGCCAAACAATCCAATCTACCAAACACGCCAAACATTCCCCTGCCGTTTTACTCAAATGTAATAACATTGTTGCAAAGGGTATCCTGTCAATCAAGTTATCCATTTGTCCAACATCCATGATCTACAGGGGGGCGACTGCATGTTTCCATATAAATATCCCTTGTGTACACATATCATGGTCCATTAGAATAGTCACAGGTTAACTAGCATTATGGGTCAGGTCACGCCAGTCAAGTGTCCATATGAACAATTGCATTAAACACAGAAAAAAAGTATAAAATACCAATGAATTAAGAGACCTTTAGCCACCAGTTGAGAATGACCTCCAGCCTCGACCTTGCAATGTCTATTACAGTACAGGTATTATCGTACATTGTAATGATCATTGAAGCAAATGTATAATACCCTGTTTATTAAATACAATTGCCAGTTGTTGTTAAAATGTCAAAGTATGCCTCAATATTCATCAATGAATTACTGTAATGTAATAAACGGCACAATGTCTACATTTGTCTTTGGGGAGCAGCAATTGCATTCGAAACTTTCTAAACACCAAATATGCTAAAAGATGCCAGGGTCATGTCCTTAAGTCAGTGAGGAAAGCAGCGGGTCTTCAGATATGCTGTTGATGGCCTCCCATAAGCACAGCATGCAGCAAACTCTAATTGATATAAATGCTTTTGAGGCCTAGCTCCATTGGATACCAAAAGCCTCTCTACCTCATCTCTCTACTGAGACACCCTGTGTCGTTGGACACGTCGCTATGTCCGAGTGTTGTAATGGTTGTGTGTGTGTGGCTCTTAAGCTGGTCTGCTTTCTAGTGCATTAACAGGAATAGGCGATTGGCCTGCTCCTTCTCGTCAGGTACTCCACTTCATAGTCACCCTTATTATTCCTGACGAGAGGCAGCTGTGTTGAAATGGGCAGGCCCTATTGGCTGCCTCTGGAATGTTCTGGCTCATGCTGGGTCCTCTCTGGTCGAGCTCTTTGGTGGAATATTGTTTTCATCTTTGGCATGGGCATGTATGGTGGAGGCAGTGTGATGGCATGGGCATGTATGGTGGAGGCAGTGTGATGGCATGGGCATGTATGGTGGAGGCAGTGTGATGGCATGGGCATGTATGGTGGAGGCAGTGTGATGGCATGGGCATGTATGGTGGAGGCAGTGTGGGCATGATGGGCATGTATGGGCAGTGTGATGGCATGGGCATGGAGGCAGTGTGATGGCATGGGCATGTATGGTGGAGGCAGTGTGATGGCATGGGCATGTATGGTGGAGGCAGTGTGATGGCATGGGCATGTATGGTGGAGGCAGTGTGATGGCATGGGCATGTATGGTGGAGGCAGTGTGATGGCATGGGCATGTGTGATGGCATGGGCATGTATGGTGGAGGCAGTGTGATGGCATGGGCATGTATGGTGGAGGCAGTGTGATGGCATGGGGCATGGGCATGTATGGTGGAGGCAGTGTGATGGCATGGGCATGTATGGTGGAGGCAGTGTGATGGCATGGGCATGTATGGTGGAGGCAGTGTGATGGCATGGCATGGGCATGTGATGGTGGAGGCAGTGTGATGGCATGGGCATGTATGGTGGAGGCAGTGTGATGGCATGGGCATGTATGGTGGAGGCAGTGTGATGGCATGGGCATGTATGGTGGAGGCAGTGTGATGGCATGGGCATGTATGGTGGAGGCAGTGTGATGGCATGGGCATGTATGGTGGAGGCAGTGTGATGGCATGGGCATGTATGGTTCAAATGGCTCTGGGTCACTAATGTTTATTAATGAGGTGAGAAAAGACAGAAGCAGCTGGATGAATTCTAAACTGTATAGGTGTTACGCCCCTCTCCTCAAATGGCTTGTGAGGAAGAGGAACAGGAGGTGGCGGCATCTGCCAGACACAGGGTGAGGGAACTGGAATGAGGGTGACTGCACAACTTAAATAACTGCCACAACTGAAAATGCCACTACCCAAACTGTATTATTTATTAGCCACACTTATAAAACAAACACACAGACACAATTTGCCAACAGACAGGGAAAAAGGAATGTGGGAGTAGGAAAGTGCCAGTGGTCTGTCAAATCAAAGAAACCATACAGATTCAGATTCACTTTATTAGCCATTTGCAGTATAAAACCACATTGGAAAAAGATGTGCAAGAAGCTCAAAGTGCAATGTCAACACATAAGTAACATAAAACAAACAAACAAGACCCAGTCCTAAACACACATTACCTCACTGCTACAAATCATTGGGGAACAGCCTCAGGGTATCTAACCTAGTGTATATAACAATGTGTTACCTATGGGTATACGTAAACCCCAGGGTATGTGACCTAGTGTATATAACAATGTGTTACCTACGGGTGTGTGTAAACCCCAGGGTATCTAACCTAGTGTATATAACAATGTGTTACCTACGGGTATACGTAAACCCCAGGGTGTCTGACCTAGTGTATATAACAATGTGTTACCTACGGGTGTGTGTAAACCCCAGGGTATCTAACCTAGTGTGTATAACAGTGGGTTACCTACGGGTGTCTGTAAACCCCAGGGTATCTAACCTAGTGTATATAACAATGTGTTACCTATGGGTATACGTAAACCCCAGGGTATGTGACCTAGTGTATATAACAATGTGTTACCTACGGGTGTCTGTAAACCCCAGGGTATCTAACCTAGTGTGTATAACAATGTGTTACCTACGGGTATACGTAAACCCCAGGGTATCTGACCTAGTGTATATAACAATGTGTTACCTACGGGTGTCTGTAAACCCCAGGGTATCTAACCTAGTGTGTATAACAGTGGGTTACCTACGGGTGTCTGTAAACCCCAGGGTATCTAACCTAGTGTGTATAACAGTGGGTTACCTACGGGTGTCTGTAAACCCCAGGGTATCTAACCTAGTGTGTATAACAGTGGGTTACCTACGGGTGTCTGTAAACCCCAGGGTATCTGACCTAGTGTATATAACAATGTGTTACCTACAGGTGTCTGTAAACCCCAGGGTATCTGACCTAGTGTATATAACAATGTGTTACCTACGGGTGTCTGTAAACCCCAGGGTATCTAACCTAGTGTATATAACAATGTGTTACCTACGGGTGTGTGTAAACCCCAGGGTATCTAACCTAGCCCTACCCCACAAGATTAGGTTTAAACAAAACACAGCAGGTCTCTAAAAAAATACTCAAAACAAAACTCCTTACCAAACCAAACACAATCTGTACATTTATATGGTGAGGAGCCACTGCAGATTGGCTGAAGAGTTTGATGGCCACGCCCATTTCATCAGCAGCAACTCACCAGTCCTGGAAGGATTACAGCTGGTGTGTGGTGTGTGTTCTGGCACAATATGGCTGCCGTCGCATCATCCAGGTGGTTGAGGAGGTGGTTGAGGAGATTCCCCCCTCCATGTAAAGCACAATTCAATTAAAAATGTATTATTATTAATTAAATTAATTAAACACTGACAATGACACAAAGGAAAAAAACATACTAGAGGGGCATAAAAATAAGGATATATTTTCTGCTCAGAGCCAAATTCAAATAAGTAATTTGTCATTTACTGCAATGGCCGGGTCAATCACCTGATCTAAACCTGATTGAGCATGCATTTTCCTGGCTGAGGACTAAACTTAAGGCAGAAAGTCCCATGAACAATCAACAACTAAAGACAAAATCAGAATCAGAAAGTGTTTTATTTGCCAAGTTCGTTTCTCTAACAAAGAATTTGTCTTGACCCATATCCACAACATTAATTCACACCTTGATAACAAATACTAACAATATGAGCAAAAGTGACCATGTCTAGCTAAGAAAATAGTGTTGAACAACCGGAACAATCTTAAAAAAACTCACCTAACTATTAAATACAGTGCCATGAGGCATAAACACATTCAATAATCCGCACTTGTGCCGCAAGACCCATTGAGTTATGTAACAAACGTAATCACCCAACACCCACACAGCTGTGAGACTCCCATTAAAACACAACCCATTTCAGCTGTGTGACCCAGTGATCGATAACAAATACAGTATGTGCTCTCCCCTCCTAGCCCACTAGATGTCCTACTTCGACTTGGAGTCATGACAGTATTTGATTACGCAAATCGCAATGTTGTAAATTTGATTGTGCAAATGCAATGTCTGGTTAGAGTTCAGATGACCTGTAGAGATGACTACTGCAGTAAAGGCCTGGAAAAGCATCATAAACAAGAAAACACAGCCTTTGGTGATGTCCATGTGCTCAAGACATATGTAACATATAATAAAATATTATAAAACATTCACTTTAAAGTATTGTAGCGTTGCGGAGAAACAGACCACTTCCCGAGACACAAAGAGGCAGAGACCACGGTTCGGTTTGATAGCTCAGTGGGCCCAGATGTATTTCCTCGTGCTCACACACGACAGCTACCCCGGGGTTGAGATGTCCGCCAAACAAAACCCACTAACTAGCCTGGTAAATGACAGCTGTAGAACCGCACACCTAGTCAACCAGTAGCCCAAAAGCGCTTCACTTAACCTTTTTCCCCTTTTTCCCCAATTTCTGTAACTCCCGCCCCCTTAACCTGTCCCCCAATAACTGAACTAGGCTAGACATCTCCCCCAATTAACCAATAAAAACATAACAACGTCACCCAAACCCCTCCACCGTTACAGTATCAAAACGTATATTTATGATTGTGTTTATTTGTTAAATTGCATTTGTGCCCTTAAAATAAAGGCACTGTGTATAAAAATGTTAGCAATTCCTAAACGTTTCATACAACATTTTTGTTCGGCCTCTAAAATAAAAACTGAAAGTCAGCACAAGAATTGCATCTCAGTTTAAATGGTGGTGCCAAAAATTATAAATATTGTATCAGTGTCCAATTACTTTTTTGGACTTAACTCCTATACAGTATGTCTATTAGCATCAAACATTAATATGTACAAATCCATTCTCCATCATAACTAATGATCATTTTCATGACATGTCTGGTTTATATACAGTCTGTTATAACTAATACTTTAAACACTCAATAAACAACTGTCAGTTTCAGATTAAATAACAGCACTTTACTAGACTAACTGCGGCAACTGATTTATACTTGGATGATTTAAAGAATACTGTTCAATTTGATTTGTTTGCATGAAAACCTTTTGTTGCCCTTCTGAAAATTGAATTTAAGCATGAATTAAGATATTAGAATACCTAGTCACCACTAGATGGTAGTGTTAGGCAAGAAGAAAGCTGTCTGTATGTGTTGAGTATTCAAAGAAGTTATGCCTTCGTGGCCCTCTGAAGAAACTTGCATGAAGATTATTAAAATTATTATGTTAAAATTCTTTAAAAAACTGTGATATCGTATATTTAACAATGTTTCATAACAACAGGTTAATGTGATAATATCAGCATCTGATGTGTTTCTAGTAGCACCATGTTTTCAGTAAATAAGAACCACAAATCAAAGTTAGAGTATTTTCAGGGTAAATGTACAGCAGAAACGGTACAGAATACATTTTTAATACAAAATACAACAAAAAAGATAATAACAACACTATCAATTGCAAACCAGAATGCAAAACGACAGCCAATAAAACCTGAAACCAGAGGTACAATAAAGCGAGACACAAAAAAGAGATATAGGAAATTACCAAACAAAAAAACCTCTCCTACCCTCCTCGGTAATATCCTCCCAGTACATCTTTAGAGGATATATGGGGGAGGGGGGAACCAGGCAAAGAGACAGTGCACTAATGGGGGATTAATTCACGATGACCTGGGTAATACAAAAATCATCCTTTCGCACAAAAGAAAAGAACAAAAAGATTGAGGGCTGGTGGTTGATTCAGTGGAAATCCATTGAACCTGTTATGACTGCGTTGCTGTGAGTTGGAACGTCTAGACCTGGACGAGCCCGTATGCATTCAACACAGCAATGGTTCATCTATCCTGTGTTTGATGAGGGCCCTACAGCAATTCAGAACACTAACTGCTGGGGTTTGCAAAGTTAATGAGAGGTGATATCCGAGCATCGGATATCATGTTACCAGTTAACCAAGGTCAAGTCTAATGGAGGTCGCAGTGAACGGTCTAATGCTGTGAAAGGTCAACGTTTTGACAAGACGCACGCCGACACAGAGACAGTAGCCCCGCTAGAGAGATCGGCGTGTGCCAATCAGCTCAGGGCCTCTCATGTCCCGGAGGGTCTATGTTAACATCTGCTCCATGAGGGACACTGATAGGACATAATCCCTTGTGTAAAATGAATATTCATGAGGTTGTCAACCTCCTGTAAAACAACTATCTACATATTTGCTTCCACGGTCAGTATTTCTGAATGATATTGCCAGAAGATTAATTATCAGAACATCACTCGCAGTATATTAAGTTTGTCTACATTTATATGTGTTTGTATTGAATAGAATTCATTAGTTATTCTTAAAATGTGTAACTATGCCATTTGTGTGTGTGTGTGTGTGTGTGTGTGTGTGTGTATACTGTTTCAAACAGAGTCCAGCAAATTAAGAATTATGTAAGCCTTTTGGCTATTCGAACCTGAAAAAAGTGTACTAATCCTCCAACATTGTTCAATATTACTGGTCTGATTCTTTCACTACGCAGCCAATACCCGATTTTCCCTTTTCTAATTGACTGTATTTTTCCCTGATTCGAATCCTGACTTTATCCTAATAAGAGGAAAATTGACACGCTGTCAAGCTGTCTTGTTATGTAGGCCTTATATTGTAAAGGACGGATAGGAAGTGTCAAATTGGTCATCCCCATGAAACCTGGGGCCAGGCTAAGATTTGGGGGGGGTAGAGATGCTTATTGCACACATGGCACTGGGGTGAGCCTAATCACATGCTAGCAGAAATCCCCTCAAATGGGGGATGGGAATGGTGCAGTCCCCTGGGTGATTTATTTAGGATTTCAAGGAAGCATTTTGCCTCAGTACACATCAGTCAGTTGCCTTAGACACAAAGGATAATCTCTTTGTTTTAAATGGGTATGTCAGGGTGAGATGGTAGTGGGACCTTTGGTATGTTCATCATCGTTTTGACCTGGTTGAGCTTCCCTCAGCCTAACCTAGTCCCCCTTAATCTCTCACATTTCCTGGTACTGCAGTCGCTGTGCATTTCAGGGCTTTGTCATTGTTCTGTTTCCAGTGACTCCACAATGATCTGCCGCTCACTTCCTTACCTACTCCTTCCACAATATTCGAAGTTGAAAGAAGTCATTTTTGAACGCCCACATTCAACTGACCAATTGCTCAATATTTTATTTTATCAATTGTGAATTAAACATTTTTTTTTCATTATTTTAATTTCCACCATCTTATATTGTTGATGTCAAGAATAAAAAAAAAATACTTTCTGTGGGGATGAAATCCCTCTTGTGGCTATATAATTTTCTACAATTTGGTTATTAAAAACCAGATGAATATGAGAGGGCAATGGCACCATGTCCATCGAACCAAACATTCATTAAATCAAATGGCTCAGACAGGACAGACATCTTTCCATTGACATACATTGCTGTCATCTGCAAAGAAACTCCCATAGGAGTAAAAGAGAGAAATTATTGGAGCTTCAAATATCTGTACATGTACCTTTAGTATATATTTTTTTAATTATTATTATTTATTAACCCTTTCACTTCATTATGCAATACCATCAACACTTTGAAGATAGGATCCTCAATGTTTTCATCAGGTGGGTTCGGTTCTCTGACAAATGAATGACTCAATGTTTTTTCCCCCAACGTGTAGCCTAACTTCTGAATGACCAATAATAATACAAGCCTACTTACAAAAATATTTTGACAAACTGCATCTAGATATTTATGTCAAAATAATAGCAGAGCAGTTTTCAGAGCTGAGTTTGCAAAGCGACTCAATGTCTGTTATGATGTGGGCTGGTCTTAAGGTTTCCACGTTGGTTGTGTGTTCATAGTGTGTGTTCATAGTGTGTGTTCACAGTGTGTGTTCATAGTGTGTGTGCATAGTGTGTTCATAGTGTGTTCATAGTGCGTGTTTATAGTGTCCAGGTCATGTGCGCACAGGCTCAGATTGGGAGAGTCGCTCTTTGAACTGACTGCAGATCAGATGGGAGGAGGCGGGGTGAGAATGGATGGGACCGTCCGCGATAAGGATATGCGGTCCTAGGATAGGAAGCCTCGCTCTCTGGTCCCAAACACATCACTAACATTTAGATAACGCGGTTTATGGTATTGTTAATGGTACTTTATTAGTGTTCAGTGGGTTACACCAAGAAATAACGCCGGCGGAATATTGTTTTCATCATTGGAAGTAGAAACCTTATTTTATACAAGTGCCGGTGATCCAATCGGTCATACCGTGGACAATAACAAGGTGAGATCCACTTTATTTCGATCACAATTGAGCAACTTAACTGATTTATATCCAATGTAAGTTAATTGTGTTGTGTAATGACTGTAATATTGAGCAGTCTAAGATGAGCAACTCATAAGAAACAAGCTGCTTCCTGTTGCACTGTGTGTTCATTGCCACATGTAATGCATTTGCATTGTTATATATTGGACAGTGTAGTAGTGGGTAGTCCGTTCACATTGAGTATACATTCATAGCCATAGACCTAATACTTAATAGAGTTATGCTTGTTTATTTGTTCAATATGATCAACCAAATGATTGCATGTCTTCCCAAAACATCTTCTTACCTTAACTCTTCTGTCTGGTGGGTGACTGACTGATTGAGGTCTGACAACAAAGCATGTTTAGTCTTGTTGTATTGGTGACATTACAATGTGTTTTATTGTGAACACGCTCTCTATTTAATGTCAACATGTTAACGGCTATAACTCCTGTTGAAAGGCAGCTCAGACCTCTACCATATAGGTGATTTGTACTGATTCTTTACATATCCACCCCCCACCCACACACACACCAAACGACAAACCGTGACCACAATGAACAAGATGTATGTCTTAACTTAAAAGTAACCACAACTCTAAAACAAACCCCAATTATAATAAAAGTTACCCTCAACCTAACCTTAATGACAGAAGTAACCTTTTTCATATTGGTGACTAGCTAAAATACCTTGTGGGGTCTGGTTTGTTTGGCTGTACTATCCTCATATGTGATGTTAGGCCCTGGACACACACACACACACACAGTTGTCTATCTCTTCTTGTCGTAAACCAGAAATTCATATTCCGTATCCCTAAACCTAACCTTCACCTAATCCTGAAATTAATATAAATAATCCTACTTTTATTCCTAAACCTAACATCTAGACCTAAACAGTAATGCATAAATGTATAACGATCACCAATCTTTAAACATTGCCAATTTATGTTTTTCCCTTAACCTAACAAATTGTATTTTCTTTTTGGGGATTTTTTGCCATAAACCTGTATGGGGGCAAATTTTTCAGATTTGACTGTTTTTGTAAAGACGTTTGAAATCTACACAGACATGGCTCACAGTCACACACAAACACAGACCTACACACTGTCTGTGCTGCACTTCTATTCATGTACAATTTATTAAACGTCCTAACCAAAGATCCAACCTGCTGGGCACAGGCATTCGTAAGTCTAGTGTAGTGTGTTGGAAGTGATATCAACAAAAATAAAGTCAATTATAATTTAATGGATTTATGTAGCATTTCCTTATAGAGGAAGAATCTCAAATCGAGTCAGTTTTCTATAACAATTTTCCATTGTCATTCGTTATACAGCTCATTCAACATTGATATTGTACATTCTACTGTGAATGTACATTTCATGAATGGGAAATGTTTCTTGAAATTTGTACTTTACTTTTGACAGAGCGTTTCTAGTGGGTAATGAATAAATAAACAGTGTGTTAAATATGAGCAAATCAGATATTCATGGGATAAAGACCTAACATAGACATGAAAGATACTCAGGGACACAGTTTTTGAAGGGCATTTCATCAGTCAGACAGGGTTTAAAGACTGTCTCATCAGTTAGACTGAGTGTACAGACCATTTATCAGTCAGATAGGATTGAAAGACTGTAAGATCATCTCATCAGTCTGACAGAGTTTCAAGACCATCTCATCAGTCAGACAGAGTTTAAAGACCATCTAATCAGTGAGACAGAGTTTAAAGACCATCTCATCAGTCGGACAGAGTTTAAAGACCATCTCATCAGTATGACAGAGTTTATAGACCATCTCATCAGTCGGACAGAGTTTAAAGACCATCTCATCAGTGAGACAGAGTTTAAAGACCATCTCATCAGTGAGACAGAGTTTAAAGACCATCTCATCAGTGAGACAGAGTTTAAAGACCATCTCATCAGTGAGACAGAGTTTAAAGACCATCTCATCAGTGAGACAGAGTTTAAAGACCATCTCATCAGTGAGACAGAGTTTAAAGACCATCTCATCAGTCGGACAGAGTTTAAAGACCATCTCATCAGTGAGACAGAGTTTAAAGACCATCTCATCAGTGAGACAGAGTTTAAAGACCATCTCATCAGTCGGACAGAGTTTAAAGACCATCTCATCAGTGAGACAGAGTTTAAAGACCATCTCATCAGTCAGACAGGGTTTAAAGACCATCTCATCAGTGAGACAGAGTTTAAAGACCATCTCATCAGTCAGACAGAGTTTAAAGACCATCTCATCAGTGAGACAGGGTTTAAAGACCATCTCATCAGTGAGACAGTGTTTAAAGACCATCTCATCAGTGAGACAGGGTTTAAAGACCATCTCATCAGTGAGACAGAGTTTAAAGACCATCTCATCAGTGAGACAGGGTTTAAAGACCATCTCATCAGTGAGACAGTGTTTAAAGACCATCTCATCAGTGAGACAGAGTTTAAAGACCATCTCATCAGTCAGACAGGGTTTAAAGACCATCTCATCAGTGAGACAGTGTTTAAAGACCATCTCATCAGTGAGACAGAGTTTATAGACCATCTCATCAGTGAGACAGTGTTTAAAGACCATCTCATCAGTCAGACAGTGTTTAAAGACCATCTCATCAGTGAGACAGTGTTTAAAGACCATCTCATCAGTGAGACAGAGTTTATAGACCATCTCATCAGTGAGACAGAGTTTATAGACCTTCTCATCAGTGAGACAGAGTTTAAAGACCATCTCATCAGTCAGACAGGGGCTCACAACTTTAGCCTACTTTCCTGTTTCCTGTTGATGACAAACAATAGGAAGGAGAAACCATGTGATATCCTGTCTGAGTGTTGTGTCACTCTGGACTCAAGTACCAAAATCCAGTAGGAATAAGACTATAAGCAAATTCTCCCCAATTGTAGAAATCGTCTATGCAAATAAAGAACACAACCATTTGTAAACATTTAATTCACAGTCCTCTGTTACCTCCAGTTCACTGCTGTCTATGGTAGTAGAGATCACTACATATATGCTGAGTGAGGAATTGAACAAAGGCATGGGGGGTTGTTGTGTGTAAAGAGGGCAATATTGAATTTACTGTTCATAAAAGAAGTGTCGCACACACACAGACACATGTTCACACATGTCCGGCATGCACAGATAACAGTTGTTTGCTGTTTTCCCTACATCAAAGGGTAACGGACAATTTAGAAAATATGCTGTTATAAGGTTATAGACCGGTTGAAATAGACCATGCTGCTGAAGAGCTGCCGTCCTGGTAGCTTTTACTCCAACCCTAATTATTCGAATCACACCTGATTTGAATAATCTGACAGTTAGTTCCTGAATGAGGCTGCATAGACACAGAGTTGGAGTGAAAACCATCCAGACAGTAGGTCTCCAGGAGTAGAGCTGTAGATCCCTGGTGGAGACCCTCCACACTCACTGTAGCCCTAGTAAATATTTGTTTGAATACAGTAAATAACACACTGCCATTTACAAGCAGACATTTTATCAAGGGCTTTTTAATGCCCTCCCAAGGCAATTGAACCCACAACCCTGAAAGTAGCATCCTCTAACAAGAGCCAGGGTAGAACTTCGTCACGTTGATGTTATTGTATATCCTTCAGATGCAACTCTGCAGAAACCGACTCTGAGAGTAGTGCTATCATTACTTCCCATCATTAGAGCAATACTCTCTTTTGTACTTAAAAATCGTCAGCATTTTGTGTTTTTCTCACGCCTATCGTTTGTCATTCATTTTGAGCATTCCGATTGGTTGTTTGGTCATTCATTGTTTTTTGCCCTTTTTGTATCTATGATATTTCAAATAGAAATTGAATAACATGTTGGTTGATGAGCCCTTTAGACCAGATGGAGAAATCCATACATTTCCTATTGCTGTGAATAAAGCTCTTATAGTGTCACATCTAGTCAGCTCATGTACATATCAGGGTCACATCTAGTCAGCTCATGTATACATATCAGGATTATTTAACTATGTCAACCCATACAAAAAAAGATTTTCATTGCGATTCTCCCAATTGCTCCTCCTATTACTCACAACTCATATCTCCTGTCACAAAAGGAGTTATGGCTGTTTATAGAGTCTAACCTGATAAACAAATCCCTGATATGATATTGCCTGACCCAGTTACAGGTCAACCTACTTTATATGGCACTTATAGGCCTAGTTACTTATATATATATAAATGAATTTTCATGATTGTGTCTTTTGAAATACTGTCTAAATGAGTCGAAAGGCACTTAGTCGTTGGAACAAACGAGATATTTGATATGGTAGATTTGGTTTCGTACAAACTGTATCATCTGACAGCGTGAACAGGTCCTGTTGAACAGGTTCTTTCAACAGGGCATCTAGTTTACAAGAAAACATCCTTGACCAAATCTATAATTTCTAAAGTAATTGAATTAAGGGGAATAAGTACTGAGTAAGTAATGAGTTAAATACATCTCTAGATTCTCAAACTCTACACTTTGTTCAGTATACTTGGTTGTATATGAGTGCCAGTCAACTAGATCATGGCAGTGGCTAATAAAAGGGGTGGTCAATGCCTTTTTGTGGGTCATCGGTAATCTTTAAGCAAAGCAGTGGACATCAATGCAAAGCCCCTATGGTAGAGCGAAAGGGTATATGTTTTAAAGGGAAAACAAAGTTACAGTAAAGAACGAAAGAATCTGTTAACATTCTAAGAATCATATTTTTTTGGTGAGGCGTGGCGGTCCCAGAAGATTTGCAAAAACCTTACACATTGTTTTTTATTTTATTTTCAGACTGGCTTGACTGCTGGACTTAGGGGATATCTTTACTCATTGCAGTCTAGTGACAAATCAGGCCGTTGGGTGTCTGCACGTTAACTGCTGGTGTCAGGAAGAAGACATGCTGTGATCTCGAACTCTCCCGAGCCTGTTGCTGCAATGAAACATACTGTAGGTACAATAACAAATTGTGAAATTAGGGAGTGGAAGACAACAAAAACATTTTTGTGTGAAGGAAAGCTCGGCTTTCTTTTATCCTTGCGTGCGGTAATATAGTGCTTCCATAAATAATAAACAGAATATTATAGGTTTGAATCATACTGATGCCAGAGGTAAAAGTACTTTTGAAACATTCAATGGATGTTTAAGTTAATTATTTGTACATGATGCCCTCTGTGATTCTAGACAATAAAAGAACTGCTGCAAATTTGATTCAGGCTATCAACAGCGCTGTTGACACTTAACCAACCAAAGAGGTTCACTGTCAGTGCATACTGGACCTGTTCCTGGTTTTACGTCTGTTTTGCATCTGCCCTTCTACAGGACATCCTGTGTTAAACAAATAGACCTATTTATTTTGTTTCCAACTTTCCATATAAAACCATGGACCTTCTGAAATGTCCTTTTGCAAATGCAGTTTTAGAAAAAAAATACTGTGATAATTCCATGCATCCGTTGGAAATCTGACACATTTAGTATTATATATTAATTTTGACTGACAACTCATCCCTTTATGCTAGAAGGAAACTGATTATGGCTTTCATTTCCTGCTCATCTTTGAGTCATCATGTGTTTCAGTGTGATGCAGAGAGCGCACAGACAGCGTACCGAGAGCGTACCGAGAGCGTACAGAGTGCGTACAGAGAGCGTACAGAGAGAGCGTACAGAGAGCGTACAGAGTGCGTACAGAGAGAGTACAGAGAGCGTACAGAGAGAGTACAGAGAGCGTACAGAGAGCGTACAGAGTGCGTACAGAGAGCGTAGAGAGAGCGTATAGAGAGCGTAGAGAGCGTACAGAGTGCGTACAGAGAGAGTACAGAGAGCGTACAGAGAGAGTACAGAGAGCGTACAGAGAGAGTACAGAGAGCGTACAGAGAGCGTACAGAGAGCGTACAGAGAGCGTACAGAGTGCGTACAGAGAGAGTACAGAGAGCGTACAGAGAGCGTACAGAGAGCGTACAGAGTGCGTACAGTGTGCGTACAGAGAGCGTACAGAGTGCGTACAGAGAGCGTACAGAGTGCGTACAGAGAGCGTACAGAGTGCGTACAGAGTGCGTACAGAGTGCGTACAGAGTGCTTACAGAGTGCGTACAGAGAGCGTACATAGTGCGTACAGAGTGCGTACAGAGAGCGTACAGAGAGCTTACAGAGTGCGTACAGAGTGCGTACAGAGAGCGTACAGAGACGTACAGAGAGCGTACAGAGTGCGTACAGAGAGCGTACAGAGAGCGTACAGAGAGCGTACAGAGAGCGTACAGAGTGCGTACAGAGAGCGTACAGAGAGCGTACAGAGAGCGTACAGAGACGTACAGAGGGCGTACAGAGTGCGTACAGAGTGCGTACAGAGAGCGTACAGAGAGCGTACAGAGAGCGTACAGAGAGCGTACAGAGAGCGTACAGAGAGCCCATATTTCCTTACATATTATATTAAAATATATTATTGCAAAACAGATCAATAAGCCACACATAATGACCATAAACAACAGGAAACATATTTCAGTGGATGGACATGAGAGGGATTTATAGATTTTGTGCCAATAGACACTGACTGAGGCACTTCACAATAAGTGCTCCAGTCTCCTGGGAAGACGGGGTAATGTCACAATTCCAAGCATCCAGATTCCCGACACTCTGTCTTCCTGCATGGCCTCATTTCTACCCAAAATGGAAATGGTTATCGGTTTGCTCTCGACATCCCTTTGTTACATCAATTAACGGGGAGCTATATGATTGAACAACACAGCCATGTCGGTATACCGTTTTGTGTTTACATTCTGGCGCCTATTTCGTCCTTGGAGACGATCAAGGTGTAAGGAAGGCTTGTTTCTATTTCTACGATGAGCTGGGGAACCACTGGTACCATAAGTAGTGGTTGTGCACAGAGGAAGATCAGAGGCTGTAGCTAATAAGCGCCAACATCAGCAGGAGCACAGATTAGCAAACGCTTGGGCATCCTTTTGTTTGTTATTCTAGCGTGGCAGACCAGCACCCTCTGAGGCTCGGAATAGGAGGATAACATCAAAGCAGAGACTTTGTCTAGCCTTGCCTGTATGTCTGTATGTCTGTATGTCTGTATGTATGTATGTATGTATGTATGTGTGTATGTATGTATGTATGTATGTATGTATGTATGTATGTATGCCTGTATGTCTGTATGCCTGTATGTATGTCTGTATGTATGTCTGTGAGTCTGTATGCCTGTATGTCTGTATGCCTGTATGTATGTCTGTGAGTCTGTATGCCTGTATGTATGTATGTATGTATGTATGTATGTATGTCTGTATGCCTGTATGTATGTATGTATGTATGTATGTATGTATGTATGTATGTATGTATGTATGTATGCCTGTATGTATGTCTGTATGCCTGTATGTATGTCTGTGAGTCTGTATGTCTGTATGCCTGTATGTCTGTATGTATGTCTGTGAGTCTGTATGTCTGTATGCCTGTATGTATGTATGTATGTATGTCTGTATGCCTGTATGTATGTCTGTATGACTGTCTGTGTGTCTGTATGTCTGTGAGTCTGTATGCCTGTATGTATGTCTGTATGTTTGTATGCCTGTATGTATGTCTGTGAGTATGTATGTCTGTATGTCTGTATGCCTGTATGCCTGTATGTATGTCTGTATGTCTGTATGCCTGTATGCCTGTATGTATGTCTGTATGTCTGTGAGTATGTATGTCTGTATGCCTGTATGTCTGTATGCCTGTATGTATATCTGTATGTCTGTCTGCTGTTTGTCTGTCTACTGTCTTGTAGCTGGCTGGCTGTCTGCCTTTTGCCTGTCTGTCGGTCTGCCTGCTTCATGTGCTGTATCAAAGGGCATCTCTTTATTATTCGTTACCCCCAATATCTGTCCATCTCTTTATTATTCGTAACCCCCAATATCTGTCCATCTCTTTATTAATCATAACCCCCAATATCTGTCCATCACTTTATTAATCGTAACCCCCAATATCTGTCCATCTCTTTATTATTCGTAACCCCCAATATCTGTCCATCTCTTTATTATTCGTTAGCCCCAATATCTGTCCATCTCTTTATTATTCGTTAGCCCCATTATCTGTCCATCTCTTTATTATTCGTTAGCCCCAATATCTGTCCATCTCTTTATTATTCGTTAGCCCCAATATCTGTCCATCTCTTTATTATTCGTAACCCCCAATATCTGTCCATCTCTTTATTATTCGTAACCCCCAATATCTGTCCATCTCTTTATTAATCGTTAGCCCCATTATCTGTCCATCTCTTTATTAATCATAACCCCCAATATCTGTCCATCACTTTATTAATCGTAACCCCCAATATCTGTCCATCTCTTTATTATTCGTTAGCCCCAATATCTGTCCATCTCTTTATTATTCGTAACCCCCATTATCTGTCCATCTCTTTATTATTCGTAACCCCCAATATCTGTCCATCTCTTTATTAATCGTTAGCCCCATTATCTGTCCATCTCTTTATTATTCGTAACCCCCAATAGCTGTCCATCTCTTTATTATTCGTAACCCCCATTATCTGTCCATCTCTTTATTATTCGTTAGCCCCAATATCTGTCCATCTCTTTATTATTCGTAACCCCCAATATCTGTCCATCTCTTTATTATTCGTAACCCCCAATATCTGTCCATCACTTTATTATTCGTTAGCCCCATTATCTGTCCGTCTCTTTATTATTCGTTAGCCCCATTATCTGTCCATCTCTTTATTATTCGTAACCCCCAATATCTGTCCATCTCTTTATTATTCGTTAGCCCCAATATCTGTCTCTTTCACTATCCCCCTCTCCCTCACCCAGTCACTTTCTCACTCCCTCCCACACTCACTAACTCTTTCTATTATCCTCTTTCTCTCCATCGCTCCCTCTTACATCCAAACACACGCCCACACTGGAGTGCTCATTTGGGAGGTGTACCAGGGCCTGCAGGATAATAACCACTAAGAGGACCACTGAATGTGGAGGGGGTGGATGTGGAGGGGGAGACCCCGTCTGAATTGGGGGAAGGAGCCGTTATTATTCTCCCAGTGAACAAGCAGCAGAGATGTGCGTGTTGTTGGGTGTGTAAGCTGGCTGGTTCATAGAGAGAGATAGAGAACAAGCAGCAGAGATGTGCGTGTTGTTGGGTGTGTAAGCTGGCTGGTTCATAGAGAGAGATAGAGAACAAGCAGCAGAGATGTGCGTGTTGTTGGGTGTGTAAGCTGGCTGGTTCATAGAGAGAGATAGAGAACAAGCAGCAGAGATGTGCGTGTTGTTGGGTGTGTAAGCTGGCTGGTTCATAGAGAGAGATAGAGAACAAGCAGCAGAGATGTGCGTGTTGTTGGGTGTGTAAGCTGGCTGGTTCATAGAGAGAGATAGAGAACAAGCAGCAGAGATGTGCGTGTTGTTGGGTGTGTAAGCTGGCTGGTTCATAGAGAGAGATAGAGAACAAGCAGCAGAGATGTGCGTGTTGTTGGGTGTGTAAGCTGGCTGGTTCATAGAGAGAGATAGAGAACAAGCAGCAGAGATGTGCGTGTTGTTGGGTGGTGTGTAAGCTGGCTGGTTCATAGAGAGAGATAGAGAACAAGCAGCAGAGATGTGCGTGTTGTTGGGTGTGTAAGCTGGCTGGTTCATAGAGAGAGATAGAGAACAAGCAGCAGAGATGTGCGTGTTGTTGGGTGTGTAAGCTGGCTGGTTCATAGAGAGAGATAGAGAACAAGCAGCAGAGATGTGCGTGTTGTTGGGTGTGTAAGCTGGCTGGTTCATAGAGAGAGAGTTCTCACAGCTTTGAAACCAGGCTGATCAATACAGCTCAGTGGTAATCCCTCCTGTGGGTGCATCACAGACCGACTGCCGTAGGGGCTGGCTGGGTATAGACTCTGTTCGCTCCCAACAGAGCCCTTTGGACCTGGGATATTGAGTTTTCGTCTGCAGCCTAAAGTGTAGTCTTTATTCCTATTGTGTCTGCAGTGTTTTGTCTGTGTTTGCTTTTATTGGTAGAACTTGTTGTCCGTTAAATGTTGTTGTAGTTGCCGTGCTGTTTGGCAGGACGAATGCTACGCAGATGCCCCACGTACGGGTTACCAATGCATCATTAATGGTGTGTTATTTGAATCCTCCTCCCTCTCTCTGTGTAGACTCCTGTCCTGTTCTCATCCACACTCATCCCCAGTCCACAGACCCACAGTCCACAGACCCACAGTCCACAGACCCACAGACCCACAGTCCACAGACCCACAGATCCACAGACCCACAGTCCACAGACCCACAGACCCACAGTCCACAGACCCACAGTCCACAGACCCACAGACCCACAGACCCACAGACCCACAGTCCACAGACCCACAGACCCACAGTCCACAGACCCACAGTCCACAGACCCACAGACCCACAGACCCACAGACCCACAGTCCACAGACCCACAGTCCACAGACCCACAGACCCACAGACCACAGACCCCCAGTCCACAGTCCACAGACCCACAGACCCACAGACCCACAGACCCACAGACCCACAGTCCACAGACCCACAGTCCACAGACCACAGACGCACGTCCACAGACACACCTCACCTTCACCACAGCTTCAAATTACATTTCACAGTCAGATGAAGTCATTATAATCAACTGGCCCCCGGTCCAAAACCCTAAAACAGTGGTCTGATAACAGCCTGATGAGGACTGCTACATGGGAACACGGTTCCCTGTGAAGAAGTGGAAATACTGGGAGCGATTGTAAGGTTCACGACGCACTGTAACCTGATACATAAAGACAATGCTCAGCCTCCTACAGTGGCCTATTGTCTGCTGATGTGTATGGGGGCTGCAAACTGTGGTGTGAGGTTCAAACCGGCTCAGTTACTTCCTGAACAGGTCACTGTTGCCAAGACAGCACCGCGGCTTAATTATCATCCCAGCCATTAGCCGACCGCGGTCTCAGTTAGGCCCCGCCCCTTTTGTCACAATCAATCATTGGCACGGCCGTGACGGCCCACAGTGTAAGTTGTCGTCACCGCGTGTCGTATTTAGCCCAGCGATAAGGTGACCCGGACAATGAGGGAAACCTAATATGGCCGTGCTGCTCTCGGTTTTCAAGAGCCTCGGGCTCACGCAACAGAGATGACTCCACGCGAAGACGGATGGCAGCAGGTGTTATCCGTACTGTCGCGTAATAATGTTCACACCTGACTGGGAAGTGTGGAGACAGGAAGGGTTGGTGACGACCGTGTTTTGGTGGTAACCAGGCTTATGTTTCAGAGACGAGCTAACGTTCTGGGACGCGTTTGTCAAGATGTTTCTTGTAGTCTGCAGTGCTGATTTGAAAACAGATACCGTGTGTTTACCCGTTAGCACTTCTAACACCACAAACCGCTTGCTTTCCTGTTTCCAGTAAGGAATTAAACTTCCTGACGTGTTGAGCTTGTAGGTGCGAGACAGTCTGTTACAATATCTCTCTTGCTAAGCGTAGAGAATGTAAAGACGACAGCTAACTGGTCTTACTAAACGTAGCACTTTAGCATCCCCCTGCCTGATGACCTTCATGCCAACTCTTCCATCTCCCCGGGCTCAGCTCACACTGTGACAGATTGTTAGGTCCTCTGTCACGTTGGTGGCTTGCTCCACTGGATCCCTAGTGTTTAATCCAGAGTGACTGCTGGGTGTGTCCTAGCCTATGGCGAGCATGCCATTTCCACGTGATGCCTGGAGGTCTCTTGGGCCCTCTGTGAGGAGTCCTCACTCATTACCGTGCTCCTGTGACGGGGGAGAGATTTTCTCTCGCGTCTTACCTGACAGATACTGTTGTGTCGGTTGTATAAGTCAGAGGATTTTTTTGACTGTTTATTGGGAGTTACCAGAGGCTCTTATTACGTTCTCCACTAGTTATAGTAACTGGCAAACACTTATGGATTGTCATGTCTTTCAATATGGATCCAAAAGCACAGGGTATCAAATTAGCCAGTAAAGGGTGTGATTGGGTTGCATTTAACTGGTAAATGTTGTGTTGTTTATACTGTGGATGTAGATGTGTGATTATTAGCACTGACGTTGCCATAGGTGGCCATACATATTCAATATCTTTTTCTCTTCGTCCCTAAATACTTTCCCTTGGGCACCATCCAGATTACTGTGGGAATTGGTAATTTAGCAATATTCAATTAACAAGTATGACATCAGTGCTAACTAGAAATAAAACGTCCATTGTTTTGAGTAAATTTGAACTCACACAAAAATGCACAGCGGGACACTGCTGTCATTTCTGAAGTTACTTCCTCAATAATAGAATAGATGGAATACCTAGTAGGCAGATGCCTGAGCAAGGCAGTCAAGCGTGACATATCTCCCGATACTTTGGATGACTGTTTTCTATTCTCTCTATTCTATTTTCTCTCACTGTCCCTCTGTGACTCATACTATCTCTTCTTCTTTGACACTCCCTGTCTGTCACTGTCATTCTTTATATATTTGTCTCTCTTTCTTTTGCTCTTTGTCTGTCTATCAGAACCCCTGCAGACATGCTCAGTTCAGCCGTCGATGTCCTCCATTTCTCCCGTATCACATTAAAGCCCTGCAGCTCCATTTAATTTCTCTCTCTGAACAGCCTCTGAATTTGCGAATCTCAACAGCACCCAGAATCCCCTGGGGCCCCGGGGGCTTACATGATGGGACAGACAGTGTGCGGGTGACACTCTGGCCTCTTTCTTACCCCGTCCATCTCCTCAGCTCGGAAAACATCTGGGTTATGAACACACCATGTTTGTCACAGGTCAGGGCCTCCATGGGGGGGGGTCCTAGTTTGGCCGCGGGCCCCCAGTCATAACAGACATTTCATTGGGATATTAGGGGCAGCCCTCAGGCGAGTCTTCTCCCTCCCCCACCACACCAGGCTGTGTAACACAGGGCTTCACTGTACCGCCCTCCCTCTGCCTGTCATTCACAAACTGGATTTTTATCACATGGTTTTAATTGGGTATAATTAACATGTCCTGTTTGTGTGTTAAGCAGATGCTATTCCCGCCGGGCATACGATGCAGACCTCTCTTTGACAGTCACTGACGTTTAAAGAAAAGGAAAATCCCATTCAGAATTTATAGTTTTGTCCCCATTGATTTAATTTAGAGTTTCATGTCACGCAGTCTAAATACGGGTGGTTTTTCAGAGCACAGGGGAAGAGTAGTACTGATACTTAATAATACAAAATAATAATTCATTAATTCATTTATCGTACAGAATTAGCTGATTGAGACTTAACCAAAGCATGTAAGTACAATACAACACAATGTTTACACACAGAGAACTAAAAATAATTGATATACAAGGAATAAAATCAAAGAGGTCAGATAATATATTACACCAATAAATTACACCATAAGTTGACACACCTACTCATGTAGGGATATTTCTTTATTCCAAATTGAAGAAAAATAGTAGAGACATCAAAACTATGAAATAACACAAATCAATGGCCAGTTTATATTGTAGATTCTTAAAAGTAGGCACCATTTGCCTTGATGACAGCTTTGCACACCTCCATTTCCAGCTTTTAACCCACATTTCACTACAAAGAGATGCTGATCAGAGTCAATTGCAGGTTGTCTTGTTTGGTTACCTGACTTTGAAACATTTGGATAGGTAAGGCAGGATGGCAATTGCCCTACAGAGTATAATGTATCAACCCCTTTGAAGAGGCGAACAGCTGTGCCTTTCTAATCTCTGGGGATAATGTACATTTGAATTGATAAGTTAAACTGGAAAGCCATCAGTGCTGCGATAACAGCAGTGGACAGTAAAAGAAGAAAGGTCATCGATCATCGAGCCCCGCAGAATTAAACAGGTCCAGATTTTGGGCAGTGGTGCTGGGCCAGACGTGTCAGCTAGGGCTGCAACAAACAATTATTTTGATAATCGACTAATCTAACGATAATTGGAACGATTAGTCGACTAATCATCTACTTTCCTGATGATTAATCAGTAGGCTTTGAACAATTATTCCACTTTTGCAACACTACTACTGCCACTACTACTGTCACTACATGTCCAATTTTGTCCAACTCAAATCACAAATGCTCACTATGCTTCAGGACGTGTGTGTAGACATGGTGTTGGTATGTGTGAAATTCAGCGTAATGCGTTTTTATCAACTGGTGTTGATAACTGGCCAGCTTGCTTACTAGTTGCTGCTGTATGAGGTCAAAAGACTTCTCGACATCTAAAATATTTGTCGATAATTTGTTAGTGCGACTAATCGTTTCAACCCTAGTGTCAGCAGCAAGTTTACTAAAGCCTGCTAAAGGGCACTGTCATCAAGTACACTAAATAAATGTTTTAGTAAGTACCTACGAAAGTAATAAATACAGTTAGAGGGTTGATTGAAAAAACTCAACAGTTGTTTTTGTTTTTACTTATGAAATTATCTCCTAAAATCCAATCATATTTGCACTAACTAAGAAATGTTCTTGTTGGTGTGTAATTATCTGGAACTAATTTGACACCTGTTCAGCTTCTGTAATACCAGTCGGGATTATTTTCCCTGGTGAAGCCGGTTCGCCGTCACTGAAGGCGCGGCATGGCTGTGGTTTCAGAGAGGAAGCTTGTCTGCTGGTCAGCTGTAGCCACATGGTATTCGGCCTGGTGTTTTGGCACGTCAGCTTGTAGCCACATGGTATTCGGCCTGGTGTTTTGGCCCGTCAGCTGTAGCCACATGGTATTCGGCCTGGTGTTTTGGCCCGTCAGCTGTAGCCACATTGTATTCAGCGTGGTGTTTTGGCCCATCAGCTCTTGCCGTGGGGTATTCAGCCTGGTGTTTTGACACGTCAGCTTGTAGCAGCATAGTATTTGTCGTGGTGTTATTCAAATGAGTTTGGGGACAGAGACACGTGACGATCCTGTCATGCCCTTGAAGTATTCTCCACAGGCCTGAACCCATTAATGCTGATACATTATGGAGTTTGACTGAGACGCTGGGTTGTTTCTAGGCACAAGTTACCGCTATGGAGCCCCAAATCACTAGGGAGCACTCATATGCTTAAGGAGAGGGGGCCCCAAATCAAATTTAGCTCATGGTCCACAAAAACCATAGCCGGTGGTTATGCTTTGAGGCCTTCTAAATATATATCAGCTGCCACCATAATGGAGCCAGAGTGTGTCCGAGGTGTTTGATCATCTGGTCAGCAGAGAGGTTTAAGAGGAGGATGTAGCTGTCACCTATAGGTAACAGTCATGTCATGAGCTGTTGGACTCATCACTAAATGCTCACCAGAGGCTCGGCTGTGACGCCACTTCTAGGGTGTGACAGGAGTCTTGTTTCCCAAACTGGTGCTCACACACCCCGTGTCTTTGTGCTGCTAGAGCAGATTGACTCAAGTGCTGCTCTACTCTTGTTTTTTTTTCTCCCGGCGGTGTGATTCTACTACCCCTACTGGAGATGTCCAAAGCTGCGTTGCGCTTTAATAAAGCAGCCTTTCCCTGATCATCCAGTTTAATCGATTAATATTCTCTTCATTAGGAGATGGGAACATTTCGCTGCTGTGAAGTGTGTGCTGATGATAAATAAATGAGAAGAACTGGATTCCTTTGTGACACATGCCACTGCCCGGGGGGGCTTGACTGTCAAGTGTTTATGAGAGTGACCTCAGCGAGTGTGCCAGAGCCTGAGCTCATGCTGTTTTCAGTTGAAATACGGAGCTGTTGTCAGTGGTGCCAGTCTCTCCAGCGGGTCTTTTATTATGAGACAGATGGATAGAATCAGAGAGGCTGGGGTTGGTGGTGGTGGTGTGGGGGAGGGGGAGGTTTGGATTGAGAACCTGTGTCAAGTCACAACGCATCAACAACCTGAGGAGAACCATTTCAGGTTTCACAGATCAGTGTCACAGACAGTATCTCACACAGCTTCTCTAGACGCTATTTGTCAGCACTGAACAGCAGACCCAGACTGCCCTAGGTTTCAGACTCTGTGTGTGTGTGAGGGCAGTGTCTTTTTTTCTACCGTTTTCGTCAGGGGAAAAAAGCCAGGCTAGTGTGAGGAGAAATGTCTGACTGGCCTGAGGCGTCCATTTACACGGTTGAATAGAGCCAGCTCTTTGAGACATGGCCGTATGCATTCAGATGCTTTTGGGATTAGACCCCAGGGTGAGGTGAGAGGCATTTGGGACTCACTTCCTCCTGGGTCCAGCCTGTCTGTGGCTTGCCTCTTACCTCTTACCCAAACACTGCCTAGTTACCACGGTCACATATCTGTTGAAGACTCTGTACTTTTGCAGTTGTGTGTTAGTGCTGTGTGTTAGTGCTGTGTGTTGGTGCTGTGTGTGAGTGCTGTGTGTGAGTGCTGTGTGTCAGTGCTGTGTGTTAGTGCTGTGTGTTAGTGCTGTGTGTTAGTGCTGTGTGTTAGTGCTGTGTGTTAGTGCTGTGTGTTAGTGCTGTGTGTTGGTGCTGTGTGTGAGTGCTGTGTGTCAGTGCTGTGTGTTAGTGCTGTGTGTTAGTGCTGTGTGTTAGTGCTGTGTGTTGGTGCTGTGTGTGAGTGCTGTGTGTCAGTGCTGTGTGTTAGTGCTGTGTGTTAGTGCTGTGTGTTGGTGCTGTGTGTGAGTGCTGTGTGTTAGTGCTGTGTGTTGGTGCTGTGTGTGAGTGCTGTGTGTTAGTGCTGTGTGTTGGTGCTGTGTGTGAGTGCTGTGTGTTAGTGCTGTGTGTTAGTGCTGTGTGTTAGTGCTGTGTGTTAGTGCTGTGTGTTGGTGCTGTGTGTGAGTGCTGTGTGTTAGTGCTGTGTGTTAGTGCTGTGTGTTAGTTTGTGTGAGATCTGCATGTGTTTGATAAACAACATTGTAACCTGAATTCATCCCCATTTGCTAACAACTCTCTTTTATTGCTTTAGTGAGTGTTGTCTTTTAGTTCTAATTTCACCCATACATAGATCACTAGATCAAGTTCCATCCCAGTCATTATCTAATACACACATTCAAGAAAGAAAGAAACCTTTTTATCTTTTTCGTTCAAAATACTATCTGGTATTTCAAAATGGGATAATATAATGACACATTTAGTAGTTATTAATCACAGGTCAAAACCACACTACAGTAGACATGCACTTATCACAGTAGTTCAGTTCTTTTGTCCCCAGAGTGATTATTTAGTTACATTTGTTTGTCTCTCACTAAACTTCCAAGAGATCCAAGAGATGTAGCCCATGTCCGTTCAGCCAGGACAATAGGAAGTGCTGACTGATGATGAGATACATTTTGCATAGATGGGATACAGGAAACGTACATCAGTGAGCAGGTTACACCTCTGAGAGGGCAGTGTCATCCCATCAGTCATATCCACACAGCTGCTGCTTTTCTTTTTCCCCAGTGGACACGGCTTGGGGACAATTGATTAGCCCTTTTCCTTGACAGTGGTTTAGGATTGATTGTAACCCCCCTCCCCCACAGTAACCCGGGCTATTTAAATAATTTGATGATTGAATTTAGTTTGAGGTGATTTATGGAGGGTCAAGGCACCTGTTATGTTTTGGCTGTATAGACTTTCTGATCCAGGAGGATGGGATCATATGTGTTGGCTGTATAATATATATATATATGTCCTAACCACATTTTGGTGCTAATATGTCCTGACCACACTATTGGGCTAATATGTCCTGACCACACTATTGGGCTAATATGTCCTGACCACACTATTGGGCTAATATGTCCTAACCACATTATTGGGCTAATTTGTCCTAACCACATTATTGGGCTAATATGTCCTAACCACATTATTGTGCTAATATGTCCTAACTACATTATGGGGCTAATATGTCCTAACTACATTATTGGGCTAATATGTCCTAACTACATTATGGGGCTAATATGTCCTAACTACATTATTGGGCTAATATGTCCTAACTACATTATTGGGCTAATATGTCCTAACTACATTATTGGGCTAATATGTCCTAACCACATTATTGTGCTAATATGTCCCAATCACATAGTTGCGCTCCACCAAAGTCATACCGAACCGTGACCCTTAAAAGTGCAATACTTTTCTTATTACAGGTTAGGCATTCCGTTGATGCCCTGGACATTACCATAAATAGTATTCAATCTGCGACAGCAATCTGCTGGACTGGCTTTGGGACAATTCTGTGAATGTCTCGAATTTGAGACATTTTTGGAGATAACCCTAACCTGAATATCGCTCTTTATCACTCTCCTTTTCCAACCTGCGTGGGAGGATCTACAGAGGAGAATGTGAAAAACAGTCCAAATCCAGGTGTGTAAAGCTGGTAGAGGCATACCTATGAAGTATTAGGCTGCAATGGTTTCCAAAAGTGCAAAGTACTGAATTAAAGGTCTAAACACAAATGTACAATAAGATTTGTAACTTTTTTTTGGGCAATATGTCAACACATTTCTAAAATTGGTCTTTCATGTGTGGAGTATTTGGCAAAGTGTTTTTATACATTAGAAATTAACTTTATAACACAAACAAAATATGTAGAAAGCCAAGTGGTCTGAATATTTTCCAAATTTACACTGTGTGTAATTGTCAGATATAGTTTCCAACATTTCAGATTTTCCAAAGAATGCTTAGTTTCATTGAGTAGTTGTGTGTATGCTGGTCCTAAATGAAACAAGTTGTTTAGAATTTTCCTGGGGAATATGATGGGCGGAGACATCTGCTGTCTTCAGGAAACCACACCCAGAATACCTTCCATAAACAATGAATAACCTTCATCCTGAGTCACTCAAACCTCCACTCACAATACTTTTATATAGCAATATCCAACATTATATGACATATTTGCATATGGTTACTTGATTGATAGTTGATTAGTTGAATACCCAGATAACAAGTGAACTAGCGTACATTAAGTACTCTTATTGAAGGTTTAATTATCCATCTAAAATGATTAATTATTAATTATCCATCTAAAATCAATGTGTAAGATCAATCAAGAAAAACACTGACTTGAGAGTGAGAAGGAAAACAGTGTTTACAAGGTGGGACTGGGCTGTCTGTCAACCTGTATGGAAAGTGTGTTCCTGTGGCGTGCAGATCAAGTTTCTTTAGGCTGGTTGTCTGTGGCTGTTGCCTGCCCTCCCTCTCCTCTTCGCCCGTGTGTGTGAGGCTTTGTCTTGGACCAGGGCGAGAGGCTGGGAGCTCAGCTTGTGGCGTGCCACTCTACTCCAGCTCTGCAACTCCAGCCTCTCTGTCACTCTCTGATTTCATCAGCCGGATGACATATCAGAGAGAGTTTGTGTGTGTCGCTGTAGACTACAGCTGAAGTTTCTTTAGGGTTGTTTACGTTCACCTCAGCATCGTGACACTCAGTGAGGTCTGTGTTCTACTCGGAGGCGTACATTTTTTCCAGCCGGGAATCTCTCAAACATTGCAGGGTTTTCTCTACTAGGATAGCGAAGAAAGGCTGTGAGTGAACCCTGAAGTGACAGACATGGCTGTGGGCTTCATGTCCAGACTTGAGGAGCTGCTCGTGGCCAAACGTCAGGTCGTGTGGACCTTGGTGGAGCAGACCCTCAGACGGTGGTCCTCTCAGGGGCTCATACCAGCCCGCCGCTTTCTACAGGTGTGGTGGCGGTTCGGGGAGTTCTATCAGGTACACTGGAACTCGGTTTCTGATCCATGCCTACAGTCTGAGGAGAACGTTGTTCCTTCCTGTACATCTGTTCTGCTACTGAAATCAATGTGTCTCCTGCTAACGGCTTTGTTGAGATGCAGCTATGCTAATAACTAGCACTGTTTTTACTAACACCCGGAGCAATGTCATATTTTTCACTTTGTCTTGCTATATCAGCATGTTGTTTTAGGTCGTGCTTTCTGGGTTGACTGTCTGGAGCTGTCTGGGTTTTCTAACCGTGACATGATAACCGAATCGATAGGGAATCGCCAAAGGACCAGTGTGATGTTATTGAACTTTTAGAATGGCATGTTGTGTTTGACAGATTGCTTGGGACAGGTTATTTTTCATGAAAGTTTACTGTTTGCATTGCGGACTCCGGACAGGTTTCGTCCGTATGAGTTATAGAGACTGTGGACTGTCATGGCACCATGTGGAAGTCATCAGGGAGCAATATGGCCAGTCTTTTGATCTCCCGGTTTGAAATAAAGCGCTTTGAAGATTATGAATGATTATATTGTGTATAGAAAGTGTTTTGTTCGGACCACCTGAATTGGATCTTGTTTTTGAGTTGTTGTTCTCTTTAATTCTGCACGTGTTTCTGTTACATTTGGAAAATGTTCAAATTCCATTGTGTGGAAGTAGGAAAGGTTAGCATTTGTGAAATATTTAGAGGTCATGGCTGCATGGTGACTGAGTGTTGACTGAGAATATGGGGGTCTTTTTGCATTGAATGTGAAGTAGTTGATTACAGACATGGGTTGTGAACTTGTGATGCTTGGAGCTGAGCCCATGTAGGTCAGTGACAGCTTCTCCCCAATAATCGAACTTTTGGAGAATACGCTCTCAGCTCTGACTATTACACATCACATGACCTTACCTCAAACCTAATGATCGACCTCTCGACCTATATAATGTATTTTTGGGTTAAATGGGATGGTAGAACATTAAATATTTTTATCAGAATCCTATGTATTTTTATTCGATTCTAGGTTTTGTTTTGTTTTAGAATTGTACCAAAGAAAATCCCTGACTGGCCAATTTTGTCACACTGGATTTCTGTTACTGACCTCTATTTTAAAGCCGCAGCCCCTCCACACTGTTCTCCTTATATGGGTGTGGTCCATAACACCCCAGACACTTGTTAATGAATTGTTACGATAGATCGTCATGTATCAAACAGGAAAATTAAGTGAGTGGAAACATTGTAGAGCTACAGGACATTGTACATCTTTACAGTCTCGGGGTGTTTTAGCCGTTGTCTGTTGGAAGGTTTTCTGATTTGTCCTCTGTGGGTCTGATTGGTTGTGCATTGAGCCGTGCTGAAGTGATCTGTGGATACGTTCAGTCAGTAGCTCATTAGATGTCCAATCTGAAGGGGGTTTACTGCATGCAGGTGGTCTAAGGATAGTTAGAGGAGATGCTTTAGGGGTATATGGAGACCAGGCAGGGCATCCAACTAAACTATTATTATAACCACCTATTATTACACATTTTTGCATTGAATCATTTTGGAAGTTTAAACCACGAAGCTACGGATCCTTTGTTTCTGTGTTTTGATGTCATCTCTCTGTAACAATGAAGCATTGATAAATGTTCCGTGGTGTGGGTCAGGCATGGGACAAATACGCAATCCTTACAAAAGGTTACTATAGTGACTAATCCCTGCTTAGACAATAGAGATTGTGTAATTAACAGTTACAATAATTCTGTCTAATAAAACTGATTACACACACATATGACGAGACAGGCCATGTTTGTATTTCTCTGAGTTACATTTGATTGTTATACAGTAATCCATGAATGTTCAATGTTCTTGGTCTGTGTTGGGTATTTCATCTAATATTTAGAAAGGGAGATTACAGTTTTAGTAAGAAACTGAGAGTTTACGGAATATCATTCTTTGTTTTGGTGACAGAAACGAAAACTGTTGTGCTAGAAAGCGAGTGCATTTTAAAACGGTTTTACAGTGGATATAAAAAATGTACACGCCCCTGTAAAATGCCATGTTTTTGTGATGTGAATAATAGAGAAAGATAAATCATAAGGATTTTATTTATCCCTCTCAAAGATTTCAGTAAGAAGTCAATTGAATTGTTCACGTTATAGGCCACATTACAGGTGGAAAAAAACCTGGCATTTTAATTTTAAGGGGTGTGTAGACTTTTTATATCCACTGTATGTGTTCACTAACAAAGCACTAGCAGCTGTGTAAAAGCTTAAAACTGTCTCTGTTGTGGTGAGGACACAGTTAAACTGGTAGACTGCAGTTAAACAGCAGCCTAGAGCGTCTACACCAACCTTGTGGTCACTTGTCACTAGCGTGACTGTCACTTTCCACCACGTAGGCCAGCCGGCCAAACCATATATGAGCCACATCGTGTTTCCCCCCTGAACCAAGTCACAGAAATAAATGTTGTCTCCAACTCCACATCCATACCGCCTTGAGTCAACATTAACATAAATCCTGTGCAATGTTAATCCCTGGTTACCCTGCAGAGTAAAGGCAGACATTTTATATGGCCATGCTTAATGTCCTTTATGTCTTTACCTGATATTTCAGAGTTTCTTGTTTCTCACTTTGTAGTAAACATCTAGTCAGTATAACAGAATTAGGAAAGTTTACTGTGTACAAATATCACCAACGCAAATAGTTTGTTTATTGCCCATGATGTCACAGACGCTCAATTATCTCAATCAAGGCCAAAAAATGAAACACAGCAAGCACACACACACACACACACAAACCCTCACACAACCCAAGCCTGTAAAATGCGCTGACTGCACACGAATGAACACTGACATCCATTTAGACAATGGGAACGGAATCCATTTATCTATCCAACAGCCAGACCTTCACATTTGGTACGCTGGACGCGAACCTCACGTCATTAGATTCGATTGCCGCTGATGACAGCGGGACAGAGAGTGAGGTCATGTTTGTGGAGATCGCCGCCGTGACCCCGCCCACTGGCAGCACTGGACAGGGGAAACCGGGTCTGGTCGGCGGCGGCGGTGGCGGTCTGACCGTGAAGGTCAGTGTGCTTACAGTGAATCCCCCTGGAGGATCTCATGATGTCTGATGTCTTCTTGCAGATGACGGAGGGTCGGTTGTGCCTGGTGCTTCTGCTGGACGACAGGAAACTGGAGCTGTTGGTTCAGGTATGAGCACCACCTTCACACATCAAACGCTCAGACTTTTCATTTATCACACCGGATTGCTAGTCTCTAGTGTGGCTACTTCATGGAGTGTGTTAATTTATTCTGTGCCTGGTTTTCCGGTCTCTAGCCAAAGCTCCTGTCCCGGGATCTGTTAGATCTTGTGTCCTCACACTTTAACCTAAAGGAAAAGGAGTATTTCGGAATATCCTTCGTCGATGACACGTATGTTCAACTCCTAGCTTCGTTCACCTTCCTTTGTGTATTTCCAGTCTGTCAAGTGCAATAATTCTATGTAAAAGGCTGCTAAACTGGTTTATCTTATTTTTCATGTTGTTGATATTATCTCCATGACACAAGTTGAAATGATGCAATTTACAGTATGATACTTTTTTTTGCAGTTTCGCTCCTGTACCTTGGTGTGAATATGTAGTCTCTGTTTAAAATAGTATTTGTGTTGGTGATTATGTATTCTGCCTAAAACTGCTCTCGTCCTTCCACAGAGGACAGAGTAACTGGCTCCAGCTGGATCGCAGGGTACTGGACCATGACTTCACTAAAAAGACTGGCCCACTGGAGCTTAAGTTCCTAGTCAGGTGAGTGGTCTCACTCACTACATCTGAGCTGGTAGCCCCAATATGGGTCGTTATCCCATAGGCCAACCAACTGTGCTCTATGACAAGTCGACCATCTGTCTGTAGCTTACGATCTTTTTAAATCCAAATACTTTTTTTCCTCTTTGTAAACTAAGCCATTATTTGACTATTTGATTATTTGACTGAAAATGTGTCTGTGTATTTTCAGTAAATGTTGTAAAGAGAAGGCTCAAAGAGCTTCTGCTGTACTTTACCAGTGTTTATTGTATGACACTGTAATTGACCACATTGCCAGTAGATGGCACTAATGTTACAGTTGTTGACATTTTCTTAAGAAATACTTCTGAAATTGATGTAGTCTGCATGGAGAAATTATTTTACACTAAATGTATATTGTACATACACAGTCAGGGCCTTCATAATCAGTCCCCTTAATAAAGTTAGTATCCAAGTATGGGGCTAAAGGCTGACATTTTATTCTGTTTTATAACACCTATCGCATGTGCTTTCCCAAGTGGAAATAGTTTTACAAGATTAAAATTACAACCTCTAAAATTACAACAACATCAGATAACCTCAGAACATAACAAAACATTATTGAGCCTTTCATATAACCTCAAATCTTAAACTAAAGGCCAGTTTGTCAACTGTATAGATTGTTATGTAAACTACATAATGTTGTCCAGTGGATCTTTTAGGAATACATTAAACCAGTGTAGACTATGGGTCTAATTGGAATACATTAAACCAGTGTAGACTATGGGTCTAATTGGAATACATTAAACCAGTGTAGACTATGGGTCTAATTGGAATACATTAAACCAGTGTAGACTATGGGTCTAATTGGAATACATTAAACCAGTGTAGACTATGGGTCTAATTGGAATACATTAAACCAGTGTAGACTATGAGTCTAATTGGAATACATTAAACCAGTGTAGACTATGGGTCTAATTGGAATACATTAAACCAGTGTAGACTATGGGTCTAATTGGAATACATTAAACCAGTGTAGACTATGGGTCTAATTGGAATACATTAAACCAGTGTAGACTATGGGTCTAATTGGAATACATTAAACCAGTGTAGACTATGGGTCTAATTGGAATACATTAAACCAGTGTAGACTATGGGTCTAATTGGAATACATTAAACCAGTGTAGACTATGGGTCTAATTGGAATACATTAAACCAGTGTAGACTATGGGTCTAATTGGAATACATTAAACCAGTGTAGACTATGGGTCTAATTGGAATACATTAAACCAGTGTAGACTATGGGTCTAATTGGAATACATTAAACCAGTGTAGACTATGGGTCTAATTGGAATACATTAAACCAGTGTAGACTATGGGTCTAATTGGAATACATTAAACCAGTGTAGACTATGGGTCTAATTGGAATACATTAAACCAGTGTAGACTATGGGTCTAATTGGAATACATTAAACCACTGTAGACTATGGGTCTAATTGGAATATATTAAACCAGTGTAGACTATGGGTCTAATTGGAATACATTAAACCAGTGTAGACTATGGGTCTAATTGGAATACATTAAACCAGTGTAGACTATGGGTCTAATTGGAATACATTAAACCAGTGTAGACTATGGGTCTAATTGGAATACATTAAACCAGTGTAGACTATGGGTCTAATTGGAATAAATTAAACTTCAACTATTGTAGACTATGAACAATAATCTATGACTATGTTTACCCATGTGTTTGGCAGGTTTTATATTGAGAAAATAACATTCTTGAAGGAGAATACTACAGTGGAGTTGTTCTACCTAAACGCTAAATCGTCAGTCTTCAATGTAAGTGGATTGGCTTTAAATGATTTGTACCATTGCCATATTGTTTTATAGCTATGTTGTTCCACGGCTCGGATAAGAACAGACCTAGGTACTGGTGATGTCTAGGGTGTGAAAGTCGAATCCCACAAAATGTAATTATAAACCAAAGGTTCCTGTCGGGGTGTCGTTGTGGAACATTCTAACGAGTAGCTGCCTGGACTGAAAGTTGGCTCCAGATGTGAACATTTTAAAACGCAGCCACGGTGGGCCAACAACATGGTTGGTGGCCAGGGAGTTATTTTGTCTACACATCATTTGGCAAAGTAATGAGTAGCTGTTGGAATGGACATTCTCTGCTTCTTGTTAAGATTAAAAACACGGTCCTACTATTCATTATGTCAAGCCCTTTCAAACGCGAGGTCTTTTAAGTAATTATTTGGTAAGCTATTTTCTAATGTGATCTAAACTCACTTGTTTTATCTACTTTGATACTAAATTCTTCCACACAATGATGGCTTTCAGGCTTTATTAAAGTGAACCAAATAGTTCCCTAATCCTTCAGAAAATCAATTGACTCAGGATTTTTGTTTGGAAACGATCCACTTTAATAACTTATAAAATAAACATATTCTGAATGAATGCCTCTCTCCTCTTGTTTATATTCCCATGACACCTTCAGCTCAGCCAGACTAGCAGAACTCCATATTTTTAAGAAATATCAGAAAGTGGTTGTCATAATTAAAGAGTTGAAGTCCTTTAGGCAATCCCACATGTGTTGGACAATAAAGCTTTGGGAACAGGCTGACATACACACAGCACATCACAGATTTACATGGCTTCTCTACATATGCATGACCACACGCAAACACATACACAGAAAAGGGAATGCTGTTGTCTAGCTGAGATTGAATAAGGTTGATTGGTGCACAAACATGTTCACTTTCCATATTACTAGTAGTAGTCTGACCCTGTAAAGATGACGTTTAACCATCAATAGCCTTTCATTTACAATTCGATTTGTCATTTTTATGAGGTAAGTATGATCAGTTGCACTCAGCTCTTTGTTATCGCATTAACATATATTTAAATATTCAGTCGCTCTCAGACTCAGTAGCCAATAGCCATCTCTGTTTTTGTCCGTTTTATCCCGAACACTTGTGGAACATGAACCTGCCAGCGGAATGTACCGTCTGGGATTAATAGGGGGGTTCGCGTTTTAACTAACGACATTTTCACAGAATTTCTGTAACTTTTTAATGGTCTTAATTGTTCTATGTCATTATGTACCGAGAAAAATATAAATATTTTCTGCGAAAAGACATGAATATAAAACAATGTGCTTATAACACGTACAGGCAGTTTTGAAGTGATAGTGGTTTGGTCGGTATCAGTGGAGCTGAGGTACGGGACGGTTGGGAGAGAGAAGTCCCTGTAGTCAAGTGCCTGGTGTTACTGTTCGAGGGAGTTTATAACTATCAACATTTACTCAATTTTTTCACGATAGGAGGTGTTCGAGGTGGAGAGTGAGCATGTTTTCAGATTAGCTGCACTCGTTTTGCAGGTAAGTGCGTTTCTAGTTTGTAGACTTTGACTTATTAAGCAATTGCCGTTACAGTGCACGCGCGCTGTTAGCAGAATATGTTAATTACTAAAGCTTGTGACTGACGTGCAGTAATATCTTTGTTTCCACTTAACCGTAACTAATTTTTACTGTTACATTGTGTGATTTGCCCTTTGCTATTAAACATAGAGTGATAATAAAACGTGTTCCTCTAATCCCAAAACAACATTCATAATCTACAGTGACGTAGGCCTATGACCAGGCTATATGTGACCAGGCTATAGACGCTATACTGTACTTGCATGCATCTGCATTCTTTTAATACAGGTTTTCTTTTGTTTTCTTAGGAGGCCAAGGGAGACTACACAGAGTAAGGATTCATTTATGTCTACACACAAATGCATTGTTTTGTCATGAGAATGAGTTGATCAGTAGGTTATTTACGTCTTTTGTTAAAGATTATTGCAATAACAACATTGCTTCGGCTTATACAGTGTAGTTAGTCAAATGTTTCAGACGCAGAACGTAGCTGCACATCTTTGCGGTTGATATGACATAATGCTGGGATACCAGCGACTGACAGCCGTTGTTAGGTGTACATGGTGTAAAGCATAGCATGATTTTTTTGTTTGGTTTGCCTTGTAGGTAATAACACCTCAGTTTCTAGATAAAGATGTATTGTGTTTGGCTTAATGCCCGTTTTTTAGTTGCAGGTGGATTTTTGAAAAGCTACACTTAAAATTAATGAATAATTTCATGAGTAATTTAACATTCAAGTCTATCCAACCCCTTGTCTCTTTAAACCTTTCATATCATTTCAAACATTCTCTAAGGTGAGTGTCAACATGACAAGAGGCACCTTTGAGGTACTTGCTCAGCTGTTTAATTTTAATGAAAGGTGTGAACGAGACAGAATCTCCCGCTATGCTTTAAATCAAAGGTTAGGTTACACCCCTAGAACAACCCTCCATTTGTATCAGTCAGATGTGCTGCTGAATGAGTGTGGTTGAAGGTGGTGGGTAGGGCATTTTTAAACATTTTTGGAATAGAGCTTTGATTCGCTTTAACGCTTAATTAAAGTTTCAAATCAAATGACCACAAGTGGGGAGGAGGGAAATAGCCTTTTCTAAAGCTCACATTGGCATTCAGTAAGACTTTGAAACTTGCCTTGCTTGAAAGTAGTCTAGTCAACAGGCATGTTAAATAGGACGTGTTAGTTTTCAATCCCATTCTATAGAGTCTCTACTGTGTATGTGACTTACCTTCATTGTGTTCAGTTACCCCCAGTGCAAGAAAGTAAAAAAAAATAATTCATAATTTTATCCAAAATGTTATTCAGAAATAGACCTGATATGTTTTGGATGGAGCACTGAAAGACAAGGCCTTGTGATAAGGTTTGTTTTTTCAGTCATCAGTATGATAGGAGAAGTCTACGGTAAAGAGTTTAAATTATTCTGTGTTTCAGTGGAAGAGCAGGTTATTTGGGAAAACGTGCTGTTTTCCCGACTTGGGTCCCCCAGAGGCCCCTGGGCTTTATCTGAACACAATGCTTTCTGCGTTGCTCTGTAACGAATTGTTGAGTGTGAATGTGCATTGACATTAAATGCTGAAAGTGCAGTCTGTTTCCATGTCTCAGTCTCGTGTTTGTACCCTGTTCAACTTTAATTTCTGCACCACCATAGTTTATTCTTCACACTGCCTAGTGATGCCCTTCATGGCTTTGTGCTGCAGTAGATTAAGGGGGCACTTTTAGATTAAGCCGTGAGATGTCAGTCGTTCTTGTTTCAGCTTGTCTAGGCATTGGCCATGTGTTTGGCTCTGTCCTGAATGAAGCAACAGTAAAAATTCCCAATGTAGTAAGTGTGTAATGTTGAGGAGAACTTTGCTGGCTACTTCCCTAGCCTACCCTCCTCTGGGTTGTTGTTAAGATAATGCATATAATTCATATGTGGTTTACTTTTCTGCCTTTGTGGAGGAGCAAGGCTTGCAAATCCATTTATAAAACATATGCCGCTCTTGACACGCATTGTGAAGGACCCTGCGGATTTAAGATTAGAGTTGGCGAGACCCCCCTTTTTTTCAAACGTTCAGCTTCTTCTAAGAAGGATGAGCCTTAATATTGTAGGCCCCACTCACCCACAACAGACTGCATTATGTCATCTCCTTGTAGCCAAAGTCGCCACCCTGCCGATTTATTTCCCTATCAGCGTTTTCTTGTTGGGCCCTGTAACTTTGGCTTGGATGTGAATTTGGATCATGTCCATGTACGGTGAATACGTGTAGCCTAGAGGTTGTAATTTTACTCATATTGTTTCGATATTATGATGTAAGATTAGATGACAAACTCATATTACCAGGTGGTTTTTCCTCGGGTAATGTTTTGTTGCCTAGCTTAATCTATATCCTTTAAATAATAGACAGCACATTTGGCCACATGCCCTGTCGCTGTCTATCCTCGTTAAAGTTTTGATGAGCGTGCTTTATTGGGATTTTTTTCAGCAATTGGAATCTCCTGGTCTTTTTTCAGTGTAGGTAGGCCTAGCATTGAGGGTTTTCTTGAGAAAGTAACAAAGCAGTGTGGTCAAAGACATACCATGGTACTTCTAGCCACAGGCTAGTGGTTCACTGTACTAGTCAGAAGAATGGACAGTTCCAGTATGCTTTCTACTGGTACTGTATTACAAAATAATGTGTTATGTTTTGGGTTTCTGAAACGTCTAGAATGGATTATTATCAACAATGTGAAGATGACCAACTGATAAACCAAGGCTAGCTAGATTAAGGTTGTTAATCTTATCTACTGCACAATGCACATGAACTGTGATTTTGTTTTTGCCTCATACAGTGCCTCTGGATTTACTGGATTACTTTTGCCCCTGTCCCTTGTTTTAACTTTGTCCTCTGCATTGTAATAGCTTTGTTGCAAGCAGGAAATCATTGAAAGTAGCAGTTTTGATTGAATGCCATAAAGCTCTGAAAGGTTAAAGCACCACGTCACATACAATTTGAAGTTAATGCCGTACAGTAAATCAGACCAGGAAGGCACCTTTGTGGGTCGTCTATGTAAGATTGTTTTACCGTACCATAAGTACTTGTCGGTTACAGCTTGATTGTAGCGACGACCACCCTACTTCTTCCTGTTCGATTGTTTCATTTCATAAAGGCCCCTCTTTAATTCAACATGAACATATCTGATTGCCTCTGTGTTTTCTGTGCCTTATACACTTTGAATGTGGAGAAAATTATAAATGTCACCTAGCCCTCGTAATTAGCCACCATTTCCGATGACAGTTTGCTCAATTTGCTATTGTAGCATAAGTAAGCTACTACTAGTAGTACTACTAGTTATGTTTTGAAAGCCATTGGCTAAGTTTAATATAGCGGTACTAGCTTATGTAATTGTACAGGACTTGCATGTGGATTTGAACAGTCATAAAGTATTTTTTTGTAAGTTACCTGAACATTACCTGAACAGTTCATACACATGTGTACACAAATGTAAAGATATGTTGGTCAGACTTTTCAATGCTGGGCTGCCCTCATTCTCCTGGTTAAATGTTTTCTGTAATTTAATCTACGGTACTAGTCTTTGGCCAGAACTGATGTTTAAGTGTTTATTGGAGCTTCATTTCTGTGCAGTTAATCATTTTTGTATGATCTTTAACATTTGGTTATGTTAAATGATCCCTACAGTTTAACATTGACCAACGTTCATCCCTATGTAGCTGACATTCGTGTTTGGCTTACAAGCAGTCTGGCTGAGTGGAGGACTTTCCCAAAGCCCACACTATAGGAAGATAACAGTCATCGTAATTAATTCCAGATTTCTGACAGGGCGATGTGGCTACAGAGTAGATCACAGACAACACCAGCCTCTGGCTCAAGCCCAAGCGCCCCATAAAATGTATCCTATCAAACTCCCTAGCCGGGAAGTAAGTGCCATAGCAGCGGAAACTAGTGAACCTTGGAAGAGGCAGCAGAAAAGGTGGAGTGATTCAAGGAGCTCTCTGTAGTGTTTACTTTTTGTGGACTAAGCATTTTCGCGTAACTAGATCATTATGGCCTCTGCACGCAAGTGATAGTTGTAACTTTTTTATTTCAAGCTTTTCATATAATCTTCCCTTCTGTCCTGTGTGAGGGGGCTTGTCCTATTTTTGCTCTCTTGTGTGAGTAGGACAGTACCTTTCAACACCGGCTGTGTTGCCAAAACTGGTCAATGGCTTTTGTTCCCGGCTTCATTGCTCCGCCCTGCCAAGTCATAGCCCTCTTTGTCAATCAGTAATTGTAGACAGAGTGCCCCCTCCTCATGTGTTTGGATTACTCATAGTTCACTATCACAAACTTTGACAGTGAGATACAACAGTTACTGGAGAGAGATATGCTGTGGCTGTGTTTAAGGTCACCCTCAGACTTGCGCTTTAACAAACTGGTCGGCACAAACAAATGTGTGAGTGTAGGCCTTTATTGTGTGAGTAAATTATCTATTAAACCTACACTACTATTTAAAATGTAAGGCGTACTTAGAAATGTCATTGGTTTTGAAAGCAATGTACAATTTATCTCTGTTAATATGATGTCAAGTTGATACAGTGTAGACATTGTGACTGTTGTAGCTGAAACGGCAGATTTTCAATGGAATATCTAGATTGTTGTACAGAGGGCTGTTATCAGCAACCATCAGTCCTGTGTTTCAAGGGCACGTTGTATTTGCTAATCCAAGTATATTATTTTAAACAGCTAATTGGTTCTCATAAAACCCATTTCCGACTGTTACTGCCGCTGAAAACTGTTGTGCTGATTAAAGCAGCAATAGAACTGTCCTTTTTTAGATCGGTTCAAGGCAAGAACTAGTCACTGGGAATGCTTTTCATTCTAGCTATGTTTTGGGTGACTGTCACTGGGACTGCTTTTCATTCTAGCTATGTTTTGGGTGACTGTCACTGGGACTGCTTTTCATTCTAGCTATGTTTTGGGTGACTGTCACTGGGAATGCTTTTCATTCTAGCTATGATTTGGGTGACTGTCACTGGGAATGGTTTTCATTCTAGCTATGATTTGGGTGACTGTCACTGGGAATGGTTTTCATTCTAGCTAAGTTTTGGGTGACTGTCCTGTGCAAACCAGCCCAGATTCCATATTGCTGCAGCATTTTGTATTAGCCATGCTATGGTTTGAATTCTAAGCTTTCTAATGTCTATCCCTCATGGATTTTATAACAATAAGATACTTATTGTTGTTGTGTTCTGAAAGCCTGGTTCTGAAAGCCTGAACAGTTTCTGTTTACATGGGTCTGTTACTTTACTTTTCATTGGCGGTTTCTTTATTCGAACCAGTTGCATCGTTTCAGCGCTTATAGGTTTTTGCGTCTTGCACTTGAATACACGTTCAATGTTCTTAATGTTTTAGATTGACATACCTTCATGTCCGAATGTAATGATGGGTAGTCATTGGCTTATTTGAGCTGTTTTGCTGTAATATTGACAGCTACTTTGGTACTGTACACAAGAGCACATGGCATGATATATTAATGTAACAAGTAAGGGCTCATCTCCAATAAGAAAAAATATATACAAGTCCATATTAAGTCTAGTTTGTTGGGATGAATAAATAACGTGCCAGGAAAATTGTCCAGCCTTTATACTTTTTTTTATTGCTGAAAACTCCCACACGGACGACAAGCATGCTGTCTTGTCCCACCAGTGGCTGTTATGGGTGGTACTATAGTAAGCCTACCACCTATTGGATATTCACCAGTGTCTGTTATGGGTGGTATTATAGTAAGCCTACCACCTGTTGGATATAATCCAGTATCTGTTATGGGTGGTATTATAATAAGCCTACCACCTATTGGATATTCACCAGGCTGTTATGGGTTGTATTGCAGTAAGCCTACCACCTATTGGATATTCACCAGTGGCTGTTATGGGTGGTATTATAGTAAGGCTACCTCCTATTGGATATTCACCAGTGGCTGTTATGGGTGGTATTATAGTAAGGCTACCTCCTATTGGATATTCACCAGTGGCTGTTATGGGTGGTATTATAGTAAGCCTACCACCTATTGGATATTCTCCAGTATCTGTTATGGGTGGTATTATAGTAAGCCTACCACCTATTGGATATTCACCAGTATCTGTTATGGGTGGTATTATAGTAAGCCTACCACCTATTGGATATTCACCAGTGGCTGTTATGGGTGGTATTATAGTAAGCCTACCACCTATTGGATATTCACCAGTGGCTGTTATGGGTGGTATTATAGTAAGCCTACCACCTATTGGATATTCTCCAGTATCTGTTATGGGTGGTATTATAGTAAGCCTACCACCTATTGGATATTCACCAGTATCTGTTATGGGTGGTATTATAGTAAGCCTACCACCTATTGGATATTCACCAGTGGCTGTTATGGGTGGTATTATAGTAAGCCTACCACCTATTGGATATACACCAGTGTCTGTTATGGGTGGTATTATAATAAGCCTACCACCTATTGGATATTCACCAGTATCTGTTATGGGTGGTATTATAGTAAGCCTACCAGGTATTGGATATTCACCAGGCTGTTATGGGTGGTATTGGACCACCTATTGGATATTCACCAGTGTCTGTTATGGGTGGTATTATAGTAAGCCTACCACCTATTGGATATTCACCAGTGGCTGTTATGGGTGGTATTATAGTAAGCTGTTTCACCAGTGTCTGTTATGGGTGGTATTATAGTAAGCCTGCCACCTATTGGATATTCACCAGTGGCTGTTATGGGTGGTATTATAGTAAGCCTACCACCTATTGGATATTCATCCAGTGTCTGTTATGGGTGGTATTATAGTAAGCCTACCACCTATTGGATATTCACCAGTGGCTGTTATGGGTGGTATTATAGTAAGCCTACCACCTATTGGATATTCACCAGTGTCTGTTATGGGTGGTATTATAGTAAGTCTACCACCTATTGGATATTCACCAGTGTCTGTTATGGGTGGTATTATAGTAAGCCTACCACCTATTGGATATTCTCCAGACATGCTGCTGGGTAGGCTTCTATTGAAGAGCCAGACCACAAATAACATTTAGCCTGCAGATTTTTTTTTACATTGAGACATATTTTAAACGTCAACCATCACTGCCATTAAATTGTTAAATTGCCACTGCCATCAGCTAATGTATTGTTATTTTCCGCCAGCAAATGTACAGCCAATGCATTGGTGCATCCCTAATACATAACTCAATATAACTCTTAGATATACAGTAAGGAGATCATGGGTATCTTGGCCGTCATGCTTCTGGTTGAAATCTGATGTGATATGAGAAGGGTGTGGCGTTATGCGTCCTGCACAGGCGTGTCAGTCACAACCTTTGACCCATAACATAGGATTCCTCCCTCATCTCAGAGGGGGTGGGGGGAGTTGTGTATTTGAGGGTTGGGTCTAGATCAGAACATTGTGGTATCTGAAACCGTAGAGATGTTGGCACGGCCTCGTTAGTAACTCAAGTGTAACAACAGTCATCTGACAAACTATAGTTCAGTTATCCATGTGACTGATCTCACCACCATGTTCGCCTTCGGTATGATTTCAGCCAGTGTTGTCATGACAAAAGTCAAGTGTTGTAATTATTATGGATCCTTAAGAGCGGAAACTGAAACCACGGTTGCCAGGGTGTTCTCGTGAATCATTTGTGCGCTCTCTGTGTGTGTTTTCGTTCAGTGTTGAAACCTCCAGGTCGGACCTGAAGAAGCTCCACGTCCTGCCCACCAGAGTTCTGAGGGAGCACCCGTCGCTGGCCTACTGGTGAGCACAGCCGCAGTGGGTCTGAACCACACATGCACAGGGGGTATTAGTTCAAGTGGATTACACACGGTCCCATGGATACCAGACTGCTGCAATGGACATACCTACCACCCCGTCCCATCAAAAGCCTGTTTAATTGGAGCCTCCACCTAAATGCACAAAGCAATTATTTCTTCGTATCGCTGATGTGGGCAGTGAGGTGAATGGGGGGAGGCTCGTCTGCTATTGGCTCTTATCTCAGATGGGCTTTGTTAATTAGCGCTCTGTGTTAATTATGTCCGCCTGGCTAGCGGCTCGGCTTAGAGGAAGCTTTCGTCTACCACGGAGGTGCTGACTCCGACTTGTCCTCACGGGAGGGGTGCCAGGGAGGAGACATTGTCTCTGGTGTGGTCTACGTCGTGGTCTACGTCGTGGTCTGTTTGAGACATGCACGCTGTGAAGGAAGTGTCTACAAACGGGCCAGCATGCTTAGGGATCTGGCCAGACATACAACCGTGGGGACGGACATGTGTATCTGTCGGGGTGTTACAATCTGTCATTGATTGCTCATTACGACTTCTTTTCTCTAACAGTGAGGACAGAGTGATCGAGCACCACGAGAACCTGAAGGGCCTCAGCCGGGGACAAGCTATAGTACAGTAAGTAAACGCCCTTAATTGTCCTTTCCTGTGCGCCCCAGTCAAATGCACTGTAGGATCTAGCTGCTGTGGACATTCGGTTCTGTGCGCTCAATGAACTGCTCCCCTCTAGCTCCCTTTAAGCTTTCCTCTGCCTCTCCTCTGCCTCTCCTCTGCTCCCCTCTAGCTCCCTTCTAGCTCCCCTCTGCCTCTCCTCTGCTCCCCCCTCTGCTCCCCTCTTCTCCCCTCTAGCTCCCCTCTAGCTCCCCTCTAGCTCCTCTCTAGCTCCTCTCTAGCTCCCCTCTTGCTCCCCTCTGCTCCTCTCTTGCTCCCCTCTGCTCTCCTCTAGCTCTCCTCTGCTCCCCTCTAGCTTTCCTCTGCTCCCTCTAGCTCTCCTCTAGCTCCCATCTGCTCCCCTCTAGCTTTCCTCTGCTCCCTCTAGCTCCCCTCTGCTCCCCTCTGCTCCCCAATACCCCCCCTGCTCCCCTCTGCTCCTCTCTTGCTCCCCTCTGCTCTCCTCTAGCTCTCGTCTGCTCCCCTCTAGTTCTCCTCTGCTCTCTAGCTCTCCTCTAGCTCTCCTTTAGCTCCCCTATGCTCCCCTCTAGCTCCCCTCTGCTCTCCTCTGCTCCCCTCTGCTCCCCTCTGCTCTCCTCTGCTCTCCTCTGCTCTCCTCTGCTCTCCTCTGCTCCCCTCTGCTCCCCTCTCCCCTCTAGCTCCCCTCTCTGCTCCCCTCTAGCTCCCCTCTAGCTCCCCCCTAGCGCCCCTCTGCTCCCCTCTCTAGCTCCCTCCCTCTAGCACCCCTCTGCTCCCCCCTAGCTCCCCTCTGCTCCCCTCTGCTCCCTAGCTCCCCTCTAGCTCCCCTCTGCTCCCCCTCAGTCTCCTCGTGTGTGTTGTTGGTTAACGTAGGCAGCTGTCATGTGGGTCGAGTGGCTCGTTAATTAGCGTCTGTCTGGGTCACCACGTAGGCAGCCAGCAGTCTGTGACAGTGGTCTACTTTCCCTTTAAGACCTTAGCCTGGCCAGGGTACTCACTCCCCACTGGGTGATTTGTGCCCTTGGGTTGATCAATGGACTGCCCCTAATTCAGCCCTGTGAAGAAATTGATGTCTCCGCCACTGTAAATGGCTGTGTCTGCTGAATGACTGGAGCTTGAAGCCCATTCGGGATAATGGTCACTCGCCGGTATTGATGAAATGGGACTGTGTGAATTACTGCTAACGTGTCCCCTCTGTTTTGAAGGTATTTGGCCTTGGCGGAGTCTCTGCCTACGTACGGAGTCTATTATTACCTGGTCAAGGTAAGAGCTTCGCCCTGGGTCATACCCTGTTGTAGGATTTTTTGGCTCTGAACCAGACCCAGTATATCGACTCTGGGAAACACCAGTAACTTCCTTGATACGGGACACAGTGTGCGTCTGACCTTTTGTGAAGCAGATAAAGGACCTCATTGCCAAACAGTACCTGAACAGTCTCTTTAAGCTGGTTGTTTGCTCCGGCCCAATGTTTAGTTATCTAATGATCGAGCGACCCTCCTGTCAGCAACTCTCACTCAAAGAGCCGTCCCGTCCCACCAGGCCGGCTGTGTAATCTCACTCGTTACAGCAGGGTGTCAGAACACATCAAACACTGGTGTTAACATGACTCAGAGTTTTAAAGGCTTCTATGTTTCTGATTTCTCTCTCTGGGTTGCTGGTACTCTCAGCCTAATGGGGTAATTGCCCCGGTAATGGCCCTTTCTTCTTTTAAAACTGCACCGCTAAAGCAGCTCCTAATGAGTGTGTGTGTGTGTGTGTTGCCCTTACTCTTCAACAGGACAAGCAGGGCCTGCCGTGGTGGCTGGGTGTCAGCTATAAAGGCATCGGACAGTACGATGTACAGGACAAGTTGAAACCCAGGAAGGTGAGTCGGTCTCCATTTAAATGTCCTTCTCTGACTTTGTTGCTTTTGTCGGTCCTGTGCGCCTAATCAAACCGCTGCCCCCCACGTCGTGTAAGTTAATAATTCACCCAACTGTAGAGAAAGGCCAACAAGAAGCTTGTGTTCTTGGCCAGTTTTCGAGACAATCCGCTCTGTGTATTATGCTGATAAGGTTGTGGCATTCCTCATTGAGGATAGGTCTGTGATAACTACGACTGAGTCCACCCCGGGCCTAAAATAATCACAAAGTAACAAACCAAATGCTGCTTTCAAAATAAACATCTGTAGATTTCTGTGTCTCTGCCACCCACTCCATTTTCAGGGCACCGTTTTGTTACTTTTGATTCCCGTTGTCTCGCGTGTGTTTTCCTCAGCCAACTGGGCTATTTCGGGATATGCTTTACTTGGTCCACGTTGGTCCCCTGTAGTAGCGAACGCCCAAGGCAGTAATGGGCACGTCCTACTCATTAAACCCAGCGCATCGCAGCTCCGTTCCCAGCAGCTCTCTTGGTGGTAGGTGTATTTACAGCATGCAGCGGGGAACAGGCTGGGCTCTACAGGGGCCAAGTCCACCTAGACTGGGTCTGAAGGGGTTGAGCTCTCCATAGTGGGAAGCAAACGTACAAATCCCAAACCCCTTCCCGGCACTCCCTGGGTGGACTTTTTTAATCCATTTTCATCTAAAGCATGCGGCCCGTGACACTGTGATAAAGGGTCCTGTCATCTGGCTGAATATCGATTGTTCTCCTCGCCGAGAAGGGGGACCATTGTATTCAGATCCCTCTCACTTTGCCCTTATCCCAGCATGCCGTTCTCATTATGCAAAGCTGCCTGTCATTGTGTGTGTGTGTGTGTGTGTGTGTGTGTGTGTGTGTGTGTGTGTGTGTGTGTGTGTGGTGGGTGTGGGGTGGGGGTGTGAGAGAGTGTCACAGAACAAACAATTGATCAAGCAATAAAACACATTCACCTTGGCAGGGGACTGAATGCCACTTCGGGGGCTGTGATCGGCTCTGAAGGAGTCTAGGGGCTAGAGGAGCATCCTACTCTGGCACTCCTCTCGTCATGTGAGGAGTCCCAGCGCGCACGAATGAGCGGTCTGGTTTTCCCAGAGTTCAGTGTTGTGCGTTGAAAGAAACCACCGTCGCTTAACTTTTAATTATGCTCTTCCTCACTGGATGTCACTTGATGAATGAGATAAACCACACGTCCCTATTCCTGCCTGCTGGGTCATAGAGAACAAGGGCTTCAGCCTGAAATCTCAACAGATACCTACAGTTTCATTAGAATAGTCTTTTAATAAACCGTATGTCCAGGCACAGCCGTAGATGCACCCTAACTACGGAAGAAGGGCAGTTTGCATTTGAATAGCGAAGACTGGGGGGGTGTATACTTGTGCAACTCATTATACAAGGCTATAGTACAACTCAAACGATGGTCTGAGGTGCCAGTGACTGTGATGTAGAGAGCTGTTTGAGCCCGGCTTCATTTATAAATCCTTGAATCATTCATGAGCTCTTTCTCACCATCTCACCAGAGTTTTTCTCTGTCTCTATTTCCTACGTCTGTCCACCTCTCTGTCCACCTCTCTGTCCACCTCTCTGTCCACCTCTCTGTCCACCTCTCTGTCCACCTCTCTGTATCACCACATCGGTCTCTCACTCTCTCACTCTGTGTATCTCTTAAGACATTTTATTTCTCTCTCTTCCCCAGCCTGTCTGTCTCTCAAACCTCATATATTTCTCTGTTTGTTTCTCCTTTTTTAAAGTAATTATACACAGGTGTTTTTTTTTTATCTCTTCCATGTCCAGACACATTGGAAAACCAATATAAGCTCAGTGGCTATAATCGCCATGGATAAAAAAGACATTTTCTGTTTGGAAGATTGGAGGCTGTTCCAATATTTAAATAATACATGTAAAAAAATTATGTCTAGCTGTGGTTGGACTGTACCAATCTATTCCCTACAAGGCGCCTTAGACTTAATTTGTGTGTGTGTGCGCGTGCGCGCAGTGTAAGCCTGAAGCTATCTTTGCCGTCTTGCCTCTGGTGGAAATTCGATGTGGTATGAGAAGGGTGTGGCGTTATGCTTCATGCACAGGCGTGTCATTCACGACCTTTGACCCATAACAGAGGATTCCTCATCTCAGAGGGGGTTGTGTATTTGAGGGTTGGATAAGAACATTCTGGTATCTGTAACTGTAGAGATGTTGGTACGGGTTCAGCCTCTCGCGAGCAACTCAAGTGTCACAACCGTCATCTGACAAACGGCTCAGTATTCCAGGTGACGGATCTCACCAACATGTTTACCTTCTGTACGCTGGTTGTACGGGTTTTTATGTGAGGCAAAAACCAGCGCTGTCTTGCTCTGTCCAGAAAGAGCGTGTTTTGGTGGGAACTGAGTCTGAGGTGTGTCACGCCCACATCCACAACACATGATTCATTCTCTCCCAGTCGACATCTGAAGACAACCCAGTAACAAAAATGTGACGTTTCCTTTACTGCATGTGTTTAGAAATGAAGGCGGATAGATTGTAGTAGATGTTTTAGGAATTGAATGGGGTGTCCCACACAATTGGATAAGCCTGTGGGAAGCTGGTGGTCCCATTGTTTAATAATTAACAAGCTCCCAATCCACAGTATGGGGAATCCAATTGATTAGGAGTCCTGCAGTGTCGTCTGGAGAAGGCCATCCAAGATCCGACGGTTCCCATTGAGTTTTAACCCAAAACTTGCTCTCTGATTAATTAGTCAACTAGTCATTAACCCTTTGATTAATTTAATTATGGGTGCCATTCAGTTGTAGGACCAGGAACAGGAAAGGTTTGGGAAGCGCTGGTTTGGGAAGCGCTGGTTTGGAGCTGCACTGGAGAAATGACTGGATCACAATAGTATCCCAGATCTCTTGAGAATTGACTGGATCACAATAGTATCCCAGATCTCTTGAGAATTGACTGGATAACATTACTATCTCTGATCACTTGAGTATTCCCGGAACTCTAGAGATATCCTCTGTAGTGGACACTGGCCTGTAAATGATAAACTAGTGCCTCTTGTCTTTTGTCTCTCTTTCACCGGGATGTGAGGACAGGTCTACTTTTAATGATTAGACTGAAGTAGTAGATTCCTGAAATGTTTTCCTTAGTGGGAGTTGATAGCACTCCAAACGACGAGGTATCTAGAGGACCAGAGCTTGTCCGAGGGAAACGGAGGCACTACGGGTTCTGAATGAATAATGGAAGTTGGTAATTTAAGATCAGTGAATGAAGCAAACTGGAGCAGAAGAGAACCCCTTCCTGTGTGTGCTTGGCACATCCCGTTTATCTGGTTTGAAAGAGGTGTATAATAATGCAGGGAGAATAAGAGTGAGGAATTTCTGAGAAAAGGAGAGAGACGGTGAGCAGAGCAGAGCGTAGCAGTGCACGGTGGGCGTGGCCAGAGTGGCTGTGATGTCAGAGGAAGTGGGGGTGGTGGGCGGAGCCGATCCAGCTGAAACTCTTGCAACACCTACAGTATCTGGTCGCTTGAGTACAGACAAGAGCGTATTGTTCAAGGAAGCCCTGTGGGAAACTCAAAGGATTTAATACCCCCTGATAATTCACCAGGGATTTAATAAGACCTAAACCTGCTCTGGTAAGTCCTCCATTTCATTTCTGTTTACTTATCTGTTCTGGGTTACCTGGATTTCTTTTATGTAAGCACGCTATCTAATACAGTTTTGAGGCAGTGACTTGGGTGTGTATACAGGCTGTGTTGTAGAACCATTCTTTAAAAAAGGCTATTGTTGTTGTATCCTAAGAATTTTTTCAAACTACTCACAGCCTTTCACAGATCATGAGGGAAGAGGTGTGATGCATAAGCAGAAAATGAGTGATACATGGACTGCTTGTCAGGATAGCTCACTGGTACCTGACAGAGGATGTTAGAGAATGCTGTGAAGCCCCCCCCCCACCCATGAATCTATATCTCCGGACTCTGGTGTTGGTGACCGTCTCTATTTCTCGCACACTGTGACTGGAGAGAGCCCATATCTTTCTGTAAATTGGCTCCAAAACTCTCAATAAAAAGCCTGGTTTCACTCGCAAGCAGATGTTTCGTGAACTAAAGTTTACTCTGCCTTTACTCCAGTTTCAGCGTTTTCCCTGGAGGGCTGAATGAAATGAGAGGCTTAGCTCGTCAGGCCAGTCTAGTTGGAGAGTAGTAACCACACTGAATTTCCACCTGACTGGCTGGCCGGTCCCAGCTGTTCCTAGAGCTGCTGCTGCTGTTTTAAATGTTGCCAGTTTGCTGGAAATGTGATGAGGCAGGAACTAGATGAGGGCCGGTGTTTTCCTTCTGTCTTCATGCCTGTGACATTGTCTTTGAGTTGACATAGTTCACACACATACGTAGTTAAAGGGTTTGTATTGAATACGGATGTGAATGTTTGCTTGTTTTCACCATTTCTTTAGGCAGGGCTGACGGTAGGCCTTTACCTGTGTATTATTTACTAAGTGGTATGTCCTGTTTTGTGTTTTCCCCCTCAGTTGTTTCAGTGGAAGCAGCTGGAGAATTTGTATTTCCGTGAGAAGAAGTTTGCAGTCGAGGTGAACGACCCTCACAGGTGAGATGATACAGATAAGGGATGTTGCTAACAGTTTTAAACAGAAATGTGATTGGACAGGTCGTTGAAGGACCTTAAAACGTGTAGCAATGTTCTTGGTTTCCTGAATAAATTCAAGAGGATTCTTAAACCTTTAGACGACAAACTCAGAAGGTGTCTCGTCTGACGCCTCTAGCTCATTTCAGAGCCGGGTGCTAATGAGCTGTGGTTCTAAAACAACCAAAGACCTTCCTGCCGTAAAGTGCAGTCCGTGTTCTCCGGGCATTGCAGCCCTTGTAGCCTCGGTGCAGTAACACAGGTTTAATATGACACTGCTCGTCACCTTGGCTGTAATTAAAAACCACTGATGCAAAAACACATTCATTTCGCTCCATCTCCCCCCCATCAATGTATTAAATTCCAGAACCGGTCGTGGGATTAATATGGACATTGAGTTTGTGCGGTGACTTGTTTTTGTAATCCCTGATTGTGTGGGATTCGGATATTGGTGCCCACGATGTCATCTTAGTGAATCATGCTATCAAGCTGTAACGTGAAGCTGTGCATCCATGGTTGTCTGTTAATCCGCAGAAGGCCGGTGTCCAGGCGGACGTTCGGGCAGGCAGGGTTGGTCATCCATGCGTGGTATGCCAGCCACTCTCTGATTAAGACCATCTGGGCGATGGCCATCAGTCAGCACCAGTTCTACTTGGACAGGAAGCAGATCAAAGTGAGTGGATCTTCTGTGCAGAGATATAGCCCCCCCCACCACCCAGCTTATGAACCCCACCACCCACCTTATGAACCCCACCACCCTCTTTATGAACCCCACCACCCACCTTATGAACCCCACCACCCTCCTTATGAACCCCACCACCCACCTTATGAACCCCACCACCCTCCTTATGAACCCCACCACCCTCCTTATGAACCCCACCACCCACCTTATGAACCCCACCACCCACCTTATGAACCCCACCACCCTCCTTATGAACCCCACCACCCTCCTTATGAACCCCACCACCCTCCTTATGAACCCCACCACCCACCTTATGAACCCCACCACCCTCCTTATGAACCCCACCACCCTCCTTATGAACCCCACCACCCTCCTTATGAACCCCACCACCCACCTTATGAACCCCACCACCCACCTTATGAACCCCACCACCCTCCTTATGAACCCCACCACCCTCCTTATGAACCCCACCACCCACCTTATGAACCCCACCACCCACCTTATGAACCCCACCACCCACCTTATGAACCCCACCACCCTCCTTATGAACCCCACCACCCGCCTTATGAACCCCACCACCCGCCTTATGAACCCCACCACCCACCTTATGAACCCCACCACCCTCCTTATGAACCCCACCACCCACCTTATGAACCCCATCACCCACCTTATGAACCCCACCACCCTCTTTATGAACCCCACCACCACCCACCCTCCTTATGAACCCCACCACCCACCTTATGAACCCCACCACCCTCCTTATGAACCCCACCACCCTCCTTATGAACCCCACCACCCACCTTATGAACCCCACCACCCACCTTATGAACCCCACCACCCTCCTTATGAACCCCACCACCCTCCTTATGAACCCCACCACCCACCTTATGAACCCCACCACCCACCTTATGAACCCCACCACCCACCTTATGAACCCCACCACCCACCTTATGAACCCCACCACCCACCTTATGAACCCCACCACCCACCTTATGAACCCCACCACCCACCTTATGAACCCCACCACCCACCTTATGAACCCCACCACCCACCTTATGAACCCCACCACCCACCTTACCCACCACCCACCTTATGAACCCCACCACCCACCTTATGAACCCCACCACCCACCTTATGAACCCCACCACCCACCTTATGAACCCCACCACCCTCCTTATGAACCCCACCACCCACCTTATGAACCCCACCACCCACCTTATGAACCCCACCACCCACCTTATGAACCCCACCACCCACCTTATGAACCCCACCACCCACCTTATGAACCCCACCACCCACCTTATGAACCCCACCACCCACCTTATGAACCCCACCACCCACCTTATGAACCCCACCACCCACCTTATGAACCCCACCACCCTCCTTATGAACCCCACCACCCTCCTTATGAACCCCACCACCCTCCTTATGAACCCCACCACCCTCCTTATGAACCCCACCACCCTCCTTATGAACCCCACCACCCTCCTTATGAACCCCACCACCCACCTTATGAACCCCACCACCCACCTTATGAACCCCACCACCCACCTTATGAACCCCACCACCCACCTTATGAACCCCACCACCCTCTTTATGAACCCCACCACCCTCCTTATGAACCACACCACCCTCCTTATGAACCCCACCACCCATCCATTCATCTTCACTACATACATATCCCGACTCAACCCTCCCCATCTGGCTCCTTGTTTTCATCTTATCTGCTATTTGCAAACAGGTACACTATCTACCCCATTGTCTCAGGTATATTGTTCTGGTGTTAAAACAGCCGAAGCGTAGCGACATTGTTGTTGATTTAATGCCTCGCTGCTCAGTCAGGTAAATCAACTGAAGAGCCTATTTTCCCACATTTCACGTTTGTTCTGTGCATTTTTTGGCAGGTTATTAAACATTAGCCGAACTGAGTTTGAATTGATTGGTGTTGCCTCTGAGTGGGTGAGTGGGGCGACAGTCAGATTGGGTTTTGTAGCCTTTCAGAAGCAGATGGTGTTTCTACCAGTGCTCATCCAGAAATAGTGCTGAGGCTGATTGATGACTGACAGACAGAGAGAGAGAGAGACAGCGAGAGCCAGCGAGAGAAAGAGGGCTCCGATCCCAGCCAATGCTAAAGCATGCAAATGTTTTATGGCACAACCCTTCAAAGAGATGATTTGATTTGTGTCCTTTTATATTGCTGCATGCTGTTTAAAGTTAAGTTTGGGTTAGGTTTAAGGTTTTAGTTTAAGGTTAGCATAGTGTAATTGCTGAAAATCCCTTTTCCAGAAAATCCTAGAAAATGGATTGAACTACTTCAGTTTTCTGCTGGTCCATAGAGAGCTTGTTGTCGTATTCATCCTAACAACACTGCCTTGCGCTCACAGGTTCTATAATTAGACACACACTAAACTGAGCATGTGTATGCATCTACAAGGAAAGATTGATTTAGGGGCATTTTTGTTATGTTTATTATTATCGCACTTATAAGGTCATACACTATTTTTGCTCAATAAGATAAAAAAATATAAACAACCACCCAGTTTAGGATACTTTCCAGCTTTACTATAACCCAATACTTTTACCAGTTGCGCTGCAACAATTTGTTACATTTGTTTTATCTGTGGGCAGAGACATGCATATAATATCTTGTTGTTTGTCTGACTGTTGGGAGTGTAGAAAAGTAACGGAAATCCTCTAAAGTACTTTTACGGTGACATTCTGATCAACTGTTGATTTTCCCTCGTTTGTTTCTTTCTTTCCTTTCTCTTCAGTCCAAAGTTTCCAAGGCCAGAAGTTTGGGTGACATTGCCATGGACCTGAACGAGGTCGAAGCACCCAGAATTAGTAAGATGTCTAGCATTGGGAGTAAAAACCAGCTCATCATGGCCAGTAACGGTTCCCTCATCTCAGCAGGTAGGCAATGAGAATGTACAACACCAGGTGAACATGTCCTCCATATATATACGCTCCATTGAGTGACATGCTGATTAGATTAGTTTGATTCATAATGGCCTTAATATAATGTCTGCCTGTTGAAGGGTCATTAGACTTTGAAGTGAGCGAGGAGCAGAAAAGGGAGAAGATTGCTGACCTGAAACAGAAAGCCAAAGATCTGCAGGACACTCTGACTCAGAAGGAGGAGGAGCTTAGGAACTTATGCCTGCGAGAAGCTGTAAGCATGTCAATGTTATGGTCTGGGGTAACTTTACACTAGATTATGTCAGAGCCGACTCTTTCATTGTCTGTTTGGTTTCTCCAGGAGCTCACAGGAATCCTGCCCCAAGAGTACCCTCAGGTCGTGGGCGAGAAGCTCCCAGCCGTCCAGCGACGCGTGGGGGCGACCTTTAAACTGGATGAACCGTTAACCTACGATGCGGTTAGTACTGCGGCCACTGGATTGGAGCGCTGGCTGTCATCAAAACTGTATTTACTGTTTTAGCTGAGAACTGCTATTCACCGTGTGGCCAGGATAATAAATGTCTCTATGAATTATATGCCACCTTTGTATTTTAGATTATACTTTGATAAAAATGCTGGACAAATGTTGTTTATGAATGTTATTTATTAAGTCCCATTTGCGTGATCTGCTTGTCTGTGTGATAGTTAGTGATCTTGTCTATTTGTTCCCCTACCCTTTAGGACCCCCATCTGAGGAACCTTGAGTACAGCCTCGCCTTGCAGCAGAAGATCGTGCAGGCAGACAAGAAGATAGCTGGCGAGATTGAGCCCTCCAGGACGGTGAAAAAGAAACGGAGGAAAAACTACCAGGACTCCATGAAGAAACTGCAGGAAATTGAGGAGGAGATCAACAAATACCGCATCCAGATGGGCAAAAATCCCACTGAAAGAGCGTCGATAATTTCCTCAGGTACCCAACCAGCATGATAATTATCTCGGGTACCCTACCACCCTGATAATTATCTCGGGTACCCTACCACCATGATAATTATCTCGGGTACCCTACCAGCATGATAATTTCCTCAGGTACCCTACCACCATGATAATTATCTCAGGTACCCTACCACCATGATAATTATCTCGGGTACCCTACCACTATGATAATTATCTCGGGTACCCTACCAGCATGATAATTATCTCGGGTACCCTACCAGCATGATAATTATCTCGGGTACCCTACCACCATGATAATTATCTCGGGTACCCTACCACCATGATAATTATCTCGGGTACCCTACCACCATGATAATTATCTCGGGTACCCTACCACCATGATAATTATCTCGGGTACCCTACCACTATGATAATTATCTCGGGTACCCTACCACCATGATAATTATCTCGGGTACCCTACCAGCATGATAATTTCCTCAGGTACCCTACCACCATGATAATTATCTCGGGTACCCTACCACCATGATAATTATCTCGGGTACCCTACCACCATGATAATTATCTCGGGTACCCTACCAGCATGATAATTATCTCGGGTACCCTACCACCATGATAATTATCTCGGGTACCCTACCACCATGATAATTATCTCGGGTACCCTACCACCATGATAATTATCTCAGGTACCCTACCACCATGATAATTATCTCGGGTAACCTACCGGCATGATAATTATCTCAGGTACTCTACCACCATGATAATTATCTCAGGTACCCTACCAGCATGACCTATCAACAGGCAGACATCATAGTGTGAATGTGCTTGATGCTAAAGGTGGGCCGCTGAGAGGATTCAAAGATTCCAGAATTCCTGCTAGTAACATCTTGTCTGTACTTATCTGGGAGAACAAGATTTCAGAGTATAGATTTTTATCCGATGTAGTCTGATTTATTTTATCCGCCACAACACCAGCGTGTCTTAACCAGAGTTCCCTCTTCCACAGACGACGTGAACATTTCAGAACTCAGCTCGTTGTCTGACTGTGTTACTCTTAATGACGGTGAGTGCTGTGCCTCAGAGGTTATCACACACACACACTCAGTGGCTGAACCTCCGTGTCACATTCAGTTTTGACCGCTCCTTTCCCTGTGTGTTTCAGATGAGGAACCAGATCAGCACAGGCAGCGGTCCTGCTCGGTCCAGTACTCGCCCCGGTCCCAGCGATCCGATCCATCCTACTACCAGCCGGACCGCCGTGCCTCTGCACTGGATCAGCTCCAGGACCACGGCCCCAACAGCAGGTATGCGTGCCCAGTTATGGCTGGTTTGGTTGACTATTGTTTTAGGCTGTTTTTCTTGGCCATGAAGCTAGTGTAGACCTGTAGAGGAGAAGCCAGGAGGTTGTCTGCATTCCTACCAGCCTTCTCATCTCCTGCTGCCCCCACAATCTTCCCCTTATCAGCACGAACACACTCGTTGTTTAAAAATAGATGCCACTAAGCAAGTTCCTGCCTGCTAAGAAACAGACCGCAATCGCAAGGAGGGGAAAAAGCAGCATGGAACAGGAAAGCTGTTCTGGAAACTTTGTGAATGTGAACAGATTCGTTAAGCATTTATCAAATGACTCAGATGATATTCTGCTGGGGATGAGGGCAGAACTCATTTATGTCCCATGCAGCGACCGTCTCTGTAATGTTATTTGTTTACCGTTCCATGAAGAAAAAGATCAATGAGCTATGAAATGACTGTCATCCAGAAGGAAGTAGGGACCAAATCACATTACACAGGCATCGTTTTAACATTACACAAGCATCGTTTTAACATTACACAGGCATCGTTTTAACATTACACAGGCATCGTTTTAACATAACACAGGCATCGTTTTTACATAACACAGGCATCGTTTTTACATAACACAGGCATCGTTTTTACATAACACAGGCATCGTTTTTACATAACACAGGCATCGTTTTTACATAACACAGGCATCGTTTTTACATAACACAGGCATCGTTTTTACATAACACAGGCATCGTTTTTACATAACACAGGCATCGTTTTTACATAACACAGGCATCGTTTTTACATAACACAGGCATCGTTTTACATAACACAGGCATCGTTTTACATAACACAGGCATCGTTTTTACATAACACAGGCATCGTTTTTACATAACACAGGCATCGTTTTTACATAACACAGGCATCGTTTTTACATAACACAGGCATCGTTTTTACATAACACAGGCATCGTTTTTACATAACACAGGCATCGTTTTACATAACACAGGCATCGTTTTTACATAACACAGGCATCGTTTTTACATAACACAGGCATCGTTTTCGTTTTTACATAACACAGGCATCGTTTTTACATAACACAGGCATCGTTTTTACATAACACAGGCATCGTTTTTACATAACACAGGCATCGTTTTTACATAACACAGGCATCGTTTTTACATAACACAGGCATCGTTTTTACATAACACAGGCATCGTTTTTACATAACACAGGCATCGTTTTTACATAACACAGGCATCGCTTCAAAATAAGGAGGCGAGACCTTTCTGCAAACACCATAAAAGCGCCACCCTGAGGAAATAACGTCTGTTAAAAGCATTGTTCTCTTCCGTTTCAGATTAAATAACGGAGAGGTCCAGGAGTACAGTCGAGGCAACTTACTCAGCTCTTATTACCCGTCATCCAGACAGCCCCATGACGCCCGCAGTATGCCCCCCACCCCGCTCCTCACACGCCACGCCCAAAGCAGCACCCAGCTCAGGTAGGCCCCACCCCCCTTGTACACAGCCATCTGTCTCTGATGTCTACAAACAAGCCTGCCCTAAGCCCTCATTACACCAACCTTCTGTGTAGAGCTTTTTTCCCTGAGCATGTACAACAATGTTTTCACACGAGAATAACTTGCTAGTTACATTTCGCTGTTCGTTCCTCAGGCCCGACGATGGCCCGCAGCATTTCCGCCAGCGAAGTGGCAGTTTGGAGTCCCAGTCTCGGTTCCTGGTCGAGACCACGTCGTCAACGGCAACGCTCGTCCCGGCGCGCCGCAGCAACAGCACCGATGTCCTGGATGATGGCTCATCCTACACCAGCCAGTCGAGCGCCGAGTACACGGTGTACGGGAACCACGGCCGACACCCGCGGCATGGCAGGAAAGTGAACGCCTACGCCAACACGGGCAGCATGCCAAACCTGTTACAGAGCGACCCTCGCTACAACACCTGCCAGCCCCACCGGGCGCCGCGCCCCACCACCACTGCCTACTACGTCACAGGCTACCCCAGCTACCCGGAGCCAGAACCCCACCCCAACGGAGTCTACATGTACGACCACCAGGTGGAGGGCCAGTACAACGTTAACCCCTCCTATTACCTCGCTCCAGCCTATCGTGGACAGAACGTGTACGGCGGTCGCTACGGTGACAACGAGATGGACAGCATGGCCCAGAACCCCTACGCCACCATGGGCCGGCCACGGAACCGCCCAGCTCCGCCCAGAACTGAACACGGGCCCAGGGACAACCAGAAGGAGCTGGTGGCGGAGCACCTGAGAGGCTGGTACAAGCGCAACGCCAGCAACAAGCAGCCGCAAGCTTACGAGTATGAGTCAAGGGGTTCCCAGCCGAGCCTCGGCTACCAGAGCGTGGGCCACCAGAGCGTGGGCTACCAGAGCGTGGGCCACCAGAGCGTGGGCTACCAGAGCGTGGGCCACCAGAGCGTGGGCTACCAGAGCGTGGGCCACCAGAGCGTGGGCCACCAGAGCGTGGGCCACCAGAGCGTGGGCTACCAGAGCGTGGGCCACCAGAACATGTCAGCACCCTTCAACAGAACTACTTCCTACTCCTCAGGTACCGACTCTCTAACCTCGCATGCAAACAAGGTGGTTTTCTGTTGTGTTCAGTTGAAGGAAGTCATTTGTAATTCTCTGTAGGACACCATGCAAAACAACAGCCATCAACCGGCCCTGTGTTCAACCATGCTAGCTTTAAGTTACTTGTATGTCATAACTAAAGAGAGGTTTTGGGGCAATCTAACTGGGGTATGAGTAGTAGAAGTGCCTGTGGAGTGGGCCAGTGGTAGTCTCTGGATAACGTTGGTAGAGAATCCTGGCTGCGTCACGTTACTGCTTTTAAATGGCACTTTCTAGAACTTTACACATGCTATGGGGCTGAGGTAGAGGTGCCCAAAAATGTGCCTGGGAGCTTTGATGACAAATTGGCCGATGTTTATGAAACTGTTATGGTTCATTTGTGTCTGATGCATGCTAATAAGTTTGATATTTCAATGGATAACGTAGAAGAATGGGCAAAGTCTCATTAAAATGTGTTGTTGTTTTTTAAACATCAGCATATAAGGCTGCAGTTCATCACATTCCATACAGTTTTGTAAACATCAGCATGTAAGGCTGCAGTTCAACACATTCCATGCAGTTTTGTAAACATCAGCATGTAAGGCTGCAGTTCAACACATTCCATACAGTTTTGTAAACATCAGCATGTAAGGCTGCAGTTCAACACATTCCATACAGTTTTGTAAACATCAGCATGTTAGGCTGCAGTTCATCACATTCCATACAGTTTTGTAAACATCAGCATGTTAGGCTGCAGTTCATCACATTCCATACAGTTTTGTAAACATCAGCATGTTAGGCTGCAGTTCATCACATTCCATACAGTTTTGTAAACATAAGCACCTCACTGAACTTTATTTTAAATGATCAGTTCTATGATTGTCTAAATTAAAACCCTGTCTTTTAGGTGAGCTGAATCCAAATATACTTTGCACATCAGATTAGGGGTTTCTCCTGCTGCAATACATGATAAATGAATAGCATACTTACGTTTTTGTTAAACGTTTTGTGTTCCAAGTGTTACTATTTGTTTATTTATTAGTTCTGATGATCTAAAAGACATGTATTATGTTTTCTACTTTTTTACGCTGCAATCCACGGCCTATCCATATATTTAAAAAAACATTAGCTTCTCTAAATGTCCTCTTCTTCGTTGTGCGTTTTAGTCTCGTCCCAACAGTCGTCCACAGCAGGTGCCTGGCACGGTCACTCGGGGGGAGGTACGTCGGAGTATGACATTCCGGTTCCACAGCCTTACTCCTCCTATGGCACCGCCCACTACCTTAACCCCGCCCACAGCAGGTGAGAGCAGTAACTGCTGACCTTATTTCAGCCCCTGATCTCATTAGCCCTCCCAGATCCTTCTTACCAATGCAGAGTTACTGTGTTACGGACACCGGTTGACAAGTGAAGCTGCGTTTACGGTATTTATGACAGCTGCAGATGAGCTAACGGCCTGACTAACCTATCAGAGGTACACATGACCCTTTCACAGTTGGTTGGCACGCGCCAATTGGCACGACTGTCTTCTTGGTGTGGGTTAGGGGGTACAGGTCCTTCCAGCGCGGCCAATGGTGTCCTCCTCTTGCTGGGCTTAGGAATGGTGCTTCCTCTCCTGCTTTAACCGTCCACTGGGCCGCTCTCTTCATAGATACGGCTCCTCTTCCCAGTACTATGTGGGCTCCTGGTACAGCCCGGATGGCCAGAGATGCTTCCCGTTTTTCCCTGCTAGCTCTTCCTCCTCTGCTTCCTCCTCCACCTCCTCCCTCTCCTATCCGTCCTCCTCCCCTGGCTGTGGGCTCCGGTCGGACCCAGGTCGGGGGGGCCAGGCCTCCAGCCCCCCACAGCAGTCTCAGAGCTCCAGAAGCCAGAGGCATAGTAACGTCTCCTTTGCTAAATGTAGCCCACGATAGTCGTAAGTAACCCCCTACCAGGCTTGTCTGTGGGTTTGTTCATCATTCAGTTCTCAGAGTGGCTTCATTGCTTGCCTGTTTTTAATTATTCAGCTGAAACTGTCCTGGTCTGCTTCTGGGCTTCTCTTTATTTAATTAGCATTAAAGCTGTTTGTTTCAGCTGTCTCCCACTCCTAAAGGATAGATGCATGGCTTGTACAATCGCTGTTCATGTCTGCCGTCTCTTTCAGCTGCCTTACAGGTTTTCAAATAATCTCTGATAGGTCGTCTACACACACACCCACCCCCCACTGTCTGTCAACCTCATACCCTACCCATTATTGCTCACCCTTGACCCTCTCGTGCACAGATGTCCTCCAGCAGAGTATGAGTGGAGGAGCGGTGACAGACGGGTGCCGGGAGAAACATGTCCTCCCAGGTCATTAGATATGTATGACGCTGGTGCCTATCATGGCACTATGTTCTGACCAATGAAATTAAACACCCTAATCAGAGGAGTCGCTAAAGACAGGGTGAGAGAAAATAAAAGACCACCCACAGAACGTTAGCGTGTTGTTGCTCTTTTCCTCCAGTGGTATTCAAAGTTGTCATGGAAACACATTGGCATCGACATAGTTTACGCTGTGAAAAGTTTTTTTTTTTTTATAAAACAATTGCAGTTTTTCTATTTTGGCAATATGCAGATGGTTCTTGAGAATTCTGCACCTAAAACCAGGGTCCCCAGAAACTTTGACTACAGAAATGGGGTCCCTTGTAAAATTTGAATACTACTGTTTTACTCATTGGTGGTGGTAATGGTGGTGGTTGAGGTACCTCTGGAAGTGGGTGGTATTTGTGGAAACAGGAACATTATATCTTTCATACTAGATACTGTGTACTGCTGTGTTTGTGTGCTCTTTGCATCAGCTTTGTTGTCAGGTGTGCGAAAAGTTTCATCTTGGGTCAAACATACTAACACTTACTATTTTAAAACTGATAGAATTCTAAAAAAAAAATATTTTGTTTTTTCTCCACCATTTAATTCCAATGAATTACTACCAACTCAGGGTTAAATTATTCAAATGACTTTCCAGGTGTCAGATGTCTCTTTGCTTGGATTGTGTTACCAGTTCTGTTTGTTTTCCATCTAACTGGCTTATGTCCTGTATGTGTTGCAGATCATATATAGATGTTAACCAAGCAGACCCATACACCAACAGCCAAATAGATGATCACAATAACAGCCAAGTCAACTACAGCTTGGATCCAGACGACCAGAGACTTTACTGGCACGAGGGCTCATCCAAACCTGGAACAATAGTCTAGCAGTCAGACCCGTTATCAACTTCCACTGTTTGACACTCATGTGCCTTGGACTGCACTTACCTGTTTCTGGATGGAAAGCCGGATCCAAAGAAGCAAAAGAACAACCTCCATTATTGTATTCTGTTGACAGAGGGACGGATCTACAGACAATGTACAGCTGGTGCTTTGTCTCATACAGATAATTGCCAAAAGTGGGTCTGTATGTGTATGCTCTTTGAGGGCATTACGTATATACACCCTATGTGCGTGCGTGTGTGTGCGCGTTGATGGCACTTTTCGTGTGCACTGAGTTTCACTGGATGCTGTGGTTGATGGATTTCATCTGAGATGACTGTAGATGCTGGAGGAATATATACTGGACTGGTCCATTGTGACCAATAAACAGGCAAGCTGAGTGCTCACCAGGAAAATGAAGGATCTCTTAAACATTGATACGATTAAATGTTCAAATGAAGGATGGGAATTGGATTTTGAGTTTAAGGATGGTCGCCAATGGTGACCTATTGAAGCCTTCTTGAGGCTCTACCCGTTTCCAAAACCGTTCCTTGTAGCTTCTGTACAGCACTTTGTGCTATTCTTAGTTGTTTTGCACCAGCCATTTACAAAGTATTTCTCATTGTCAGTAATTGCATCTTTAACTGCCAAACGCTTCTGGCTAACCATTAGTCTAGACGTGTCAGGTTTTATACCTTGAGAGGTCACGTTAACACTATCAGTGACCAGTAAGTCTATTACAGGACTTAATTGTATCACTCAGTGCAGTAAGACAGAATTCCAGAGGTTTTTATATTTTTTGCTCGTTGTATCCCATGCTGAAATCACGGATTGGTGCTCTCAATTCCTCTCAAGAAGCAATTTGTATGTTTATAATGTAAATGGATATGGTACGATTCCCATTGTTTTTAGAACATTTTTACATATTTTAAGAAGCATGTAATATATAGTAAACAATCAAATGTGTTAAGCTGGTTCTTAGTAATTTGTACAAATGAAATGTGATTGAATTAAAACAGAAACATTTTCAATTATTTCTTCATGTTTTAGTCTGTTTTAATAAAAAAAAACTACTGAAAAACCAAATCTCCATTGATCCATAAGAATCTTAATTGATTCAGTAACCAGTAGTAAAACCAAGGATTTAAAATCTAGATCCATCTAATAAAGCCTTCTGATTGTCCCCATTAAGCCAATGTAATTAGTTAATGAGATTTTACAGTACAAGTACAATGTTTACTTAATATCATTAACGATCTATGACCAACAATGTATTTACTGCCGTTGATAACCTAAATTTCTAAAGAAATCCATTACAAGTGTCTCACGAAGAGCTGTGGTTTGGTACATTTTTAAATGTGTGTGAGAAACACATGTTATGATCTTTGTCACCAGACTATGTAATTACGTCTTTTGTTGCTGTCACCACCAACTGTAAAATATCTTTCACAATGCATTTACTAGTGAGAACTTTGTTGGTTCCTGTGAAATACTTTAATGTAACCATGACTGAGACATGACCGAACATGTCGCCTGTATTAGATTAGAACTTGTCATTATACTGGGCACATATCAATTGAATCGAATTTAGAAACATTGTTGAAAATATTTTGAATTTGTCCCTTAAAAGGCAATGCCAAATCTTCAATGTTAAAACTATTACGATGGGAAAAACATTTTCAGGGCAGGACCCAGTTCTCTGAGCTGATATCCAAACATTGCTTATCTTTTACATTTATTACTCTAGTACTTGTACCAATGTGCTGTCGTGAGGAGTATTGTAAAATCTCTCGATCATTAAGAAGATTCACTGTTGCTATAAAAGTTATTTCAAAGGGTAGGTTCAATAGAGCAAGTGAAATGTCAAAGATCGTCAGTAAGACTATATAGCAGTTTCTGTTTGTGACTGCTGTTTTAGATTTAGCTGTGGTTCTTGTCATTTAAGAAAACAGAATTTTAGTATTTCTCACAATGACAAATAGTCATTTTACATTTTTAGAGCGAGAGAGCAATAGCACCTGGGTGTTGGGATCCCTTCCTGTTTGAGTAACATTCCTTTACAAAATACTGAGCATTGTATTTGCATTGGAATTTGGTTGTGTTTTTCGATGGCTCAACGCACTGTTACAACACATTAGGAATGCTGTAAACCTCTGGCCTTTTATAATTGAGTAAATGAAATGTTTTTCCACACTTGAATGAGTTTTTCCCCAGTGTTCTAGCTTTAAACTTCACAAGATAAGACTATGGGGTTTGGCACATCAGTCCCTCTGCTGTGTAGTCAAGCTGGTTTTGGGTCTGTGTGGGTAAACCAGGCAAACCAGTTTGTTTAAAGGCAGTCTTACTGTTTCCTTTCCAGATACATGACTAGGTAAATAGATCTCACTTGGTCCTGTTCAGAAGTGTGGACATTAAATATTATTCAGGCTGAACTGTACAGATGTAAGGTTCACACTCAATGGAGAAGTGAGTCAACCTGATGGATTACATTTACATTTTGCTACTTGGAATGTTTCACCTCACTAATAGTTAGAGATTCCCTGAACCATTATTTAGTATTGGAATCGGTCCGATACTGGCCAAAAATGCTGGATTGGATTACACCCAAATAACTGAATACGACCCATTAGCCGATGATGTAAATGCATTGAGCGACATGCCGTAACGAGGTGTGCGATGTAAGACAAACAACACATCAGGTGAACATAGCAAACCAGAATTTGAGATTACATGGTTGAACAAAGGGCATCTTTGGAGTCTCCACTTGTTTGTGGAGCAGTAGGTGACCTATGACCTCTCATTTCTCAATACTTCCATCCTTCTACCATTCAAACCATGTGTGCCCTTTTCAGTTTGCCGGGTTGTGTATCGCTCCCTGAAATGTTGGGGTTGTGTATCGCTCCATGAAATGTTGGGGTTGTGTATCGCTCCCTGAAGTGTTGGGGTTGTGTCTCCCTCTCTGAAGTGTTGGGGTTGTGTATCCCTCCCTGAAGTGTTGGGGTTGTGTCTTACTCCCTGAAGTGTTGGGGTTGTGTCTTACTCCATGAAGCGTTGGGGTTCTCAACTCCAGTGAACTCTGGCAACATCTTAAAAGCCTTCAGGTGCTTGACTTGAGCACAAACAGAGGGCTATAGACATCCCCCTGCAGCTGTTGGCCCCAGTCTCTCTCCGCCTCCTCCCTGAACACCAGCTGCACTGAAATATCACAACTGCTGTCCAGCTGAAACTTGGCTGCATGAGCTCCAACCTACTATCGGACAATACTCCAGAAAAACAGTACCGGTACCTTGAATTCTTGGACAGGCATGTAATTTGTGTGTGGCTAGCTAGACATCCCCTCTCACTGGCCCTGCACCAGCTCAAGCTCCTTTATATCAGGGAGATATGGGCCAACGCTCTCTAGGGTAGCTGATTGTATGTCCACTCAGGAGGGATATCCTGATTAGTACAAATACACCGGGAGTCATGGTTTGGGAGATTGTGAATAACCTTCACTTGAGGAACGTTAATAGAGAGGAGATACAGACGAAGTTCTGTCCAGACGGGGTTTTACATCTTCCGTGTTGTTTAGTCAATGGAGTTGTGACAGCGTGCTTAATTATGAGATTCCCCAAAGCACAGATCCATTCTGGTGTTCAGCATTTTTGCAACAACTACTTTCGGTTGAACAATTACCACAAGAAACCAATGGTTTCATCCCCAAACCAATAATGGCCCACATTGTGCCAACATCTAAAATATGTTGTGTCAGCCCTGTGGTCAAATCTATAAAAGCCTGTCGATGGGACTAAGCCGGTCATGGTCTGACAGTAATGACTGACTAGGAAACACTTAAAGCCTTGTTGACAATATTTCAAATACACTGCAACAACGACACATTTGTTTTGGTGTCTGCAGCACAAACGATGTTCCCTCGCTGTGCCCCATGCCAGAATAACACAACTGCTCTTAAAACGTCACACGTTACGTCTGTTCGGATCAGGAGGCAACACACGAAGACGCGGCTGTCAGGCAAGCCACTACACACCACACACACATTTGTAGGAATCAGTAAAACAGCTGCAGGGGACATAAAGAACAAGGGTCTCCACTTTGTTTTCAGAGACTTGGCTCGACTTGAACGCGCTGTTGCTCTGACTTGCGCCTCGGCTTGTGCAACTGCAGGACGGAAAAATACTGTAGGATAGACTTGTTTGGTTCTTTGAGAGGACAAAATGCCTGAGTAGGCCCAGCTGACCAGATCATGCTGCTCTTCCATCTAACTCACACACAATTGTAATTATGGGATCCATAGTTTGCTTTTTGAAATGTTCTACACATGGCTTATAAAAGCGCAGTAGAGACCTTGTTGCAATTTGTAGTTGGGCTGGGATTCGTTTATTTAACTCTCAAACACTTCAAATTCTGAAATGTTACACCATACCTTTCAGAACTCCCATGTAATATTTTTACATAGTGTTCAACAACTGTCTGTGATTTAATTTCACTGATGCAAAAGTAACTCATTCAAATACTAATATTTTGGTTTGATTGAATTAACCACTGCGTTTCCATGGTAAGACTGGGGCTGAATTTGCTGACGTAGCAATCAGGAGTTTGGGAACTGATTGACTGCAGATGTGTCCGCTGTCACAGAATTCAACACTGGTCTTCACAACCATTTACGGTAGCCTTTTTGTTAGCATTAGCATTAGATGAAAAGGAGAAGACAACCCATCCATCATCCTGAAGAAATAGTACTGTGCTCTAGATGAACTGTGGGAGATTCGGAGATAAACAGAAGTTAGGCACCACGCATTCCTGTGAAGTTTTAAATCAAACATGACCAAAGACCATTTAATGTGATTATGAAATTCACAATCATACATTATTTATTTATCATATAATTGTACTATTGTGGTATGTAGAAAACAGGCTACTTTCCGTCCTGTGTTGTGATTTAAGTCAATGAATTAAGTGACAAGACAAACACAGTACAAAATGAAACCCTACCAATTTCTGAGGTTTGGCAGTGTTATTGCATACTTCAACTAGATATAACTATTTCCCAACTTATAGGCAAGTCTGTCTGTTTCTAATAGAAATTAAATTAAGCATAATATGTTAAGGAGTGGATTATGACAAGATCCTTTGTCGAGTACAGAAACAAAAAAGCTAGGTAAAGCATAGTAAATGAAGTACATTTATGCTTTCACAGTTTTCACATTGATTGATTTTGATTAAAAACAAATGCAATCAATTAAACATTTTTTATAAAGCACTTTTTACAACAGTTGTCACCAAGTGCTTTTGCAAACATCCAGCCTGAATTCGACAGAGCACACATCAACAAGTTGAAACAAGTTGATACACGACGACTAGGAAAAATGCAGTCTAATTTAGGAAGAAACCTAGAGAGGAACCAGGCTCTGAGGTGTGGCCAGTCCTCTTCTGATTGTGCTGGGATAATTTACTACATTTTAGAAAGCTAATTTTCTACTGCTTAAATTGCCAAATTATTGTGAATTCGTTTTTTTTTAAACCAAGTGACAATCTGACATTGCATAAAGGATTCTGAAGCATTTGCCCACCTTCCATGGAAATAATATGATTATTTAAAGGGGAAGACTTATGTGCAAAAGTTTTCCACCCTTACATAGCAAGAATGTGAGAGTATTGAGATAGCCATCACTACTTGGTAAGATGTGACCATACCGGTTGTGGGTGGAGTAACAACAGCAATCCTGAGGTAAAACTAGCTTATTATTTATTTTTTCTCACATGTTCTTTCGTCTACACATACACCGTAACCTTGATGAAGGTAATATGGTTTGCAGCTGAAAACTATCTGAGATGTACATTCATTTCCATTTGACATTAACTGCATGCAATTACACTGCACATTATAAGTGAGTGAAAAATGCATTCTCTCCCATTAGTGTCCAGGCTTGATGGGAAACCTATAGGGAACGAGCCGTATGAGTACATGTGTCCTCATCATTTCTTTAGTTTTCCCTCCAGGAATTCCTGGATCTTTTGTAGGCTCTCTTCCTGCTGTCCCAGCGCGTCCAGTAGAATACCCATTGGGGACTTCTTTAGTTCCCCCACCCGAATCTTATTCTCCATTTTATTCTTCGTATTGCGAAGGCGAAATGAGGCATGAGCAAAGATCACTGAAATCCAAAAAAATAAATAATGTAAATACCCTAAATATGCAGATATTTTTGGTAGTATGATGAAGTGTGTAAGTGCAGAATACAAATAAAAACATACCGAGAAGAGGAAATGTGATCCCAGAAATGAAGACCATGACGCCATTGAAGAGGAACATGAGTAAGTAGCTTGCTACCATCACGGCAATAACAAATAATGCAGGGTTCTGGACTTTAAAGTCCTTGATCATGGCCTTATTCTCGCCAGCCCACACAGATCCCAGAAAGACCAGCGACACCACCGCCATGCCCATTAACATCCCAATAGGACTCAGGAACCTGCAGGGAAACACACCAGACTATAATGAAAAGGTACAATAAAGCACTGGCTGTGTGGAATGCAAAAGTGTATCTTACATGTAGTCTTGGGCACCATCTAGTGGTCAGATTGTCAACACATCAAAATGACTGAATTTTTCACCGTCATTTATGATAACCACAATAAGAGTAGTTTCTTTAGATTAAAGTAAACTTTTACTGTTATTAGATTTTCAGCCACAGCCTATTGGATAAAGAGGGCAACGCCAATGCATGGTTGGCATGTAAAACTATGATTCATGCTGAATATTCACTACGAAAGAGGCTTTTTGTATTTTCTGTAGAACACTTGTTATTTTTGTAATTGGATCCTCTGATAGTAAAAGACAAACTCAACAGGTTAGGTGCTATCAAGCTGTTAGTAAACCACAGGCTCTAATGCAATCACTCATTTCTACTAACGTTTCAATAGCCTAATGATGGATTTTCAGCTTGTCTACTGAAACACTGGGAAAAAAGTATTGTAGCCTACTGTAGCCTCTTGAGTGTGTGTTGGATTTCCTTTTCAAATTGTAACTTGAATCTATCAAAATTGATTATGTATTACCCTTTCAAATTGAAACATGCTGTTTTACAACAAAGTACAATGTTTTCCGTTGAAGGAATATTTTTTATACATCTTATTGCGTCAAAGGGTATTGTGTAAAAAGGTAAAAAAAAGTTGTGTTTATGTCTGTAAATACTGTAAAGCACGTTTTGATTTGTGTGTATTACATTCTTTGCCTATTCGGGGTAAATTGATTTTCAAGTTCACTGTTGTTTTGAAATATCCTCTGCAGTAATGTAAAGCATGTGATCATTTCCATTGATCTGTCTTCTATTCTGTGGTGGTGTGATGACATTAGGCCCCCAGACTTTTAACAGACCTTGATATGGCAAGGAAAAAGCATTTTCAGAGAAAATGCAAAGATTATGCAATTGCTGTGACATTTTCTACTCTGAATCCATTAATATTGAACTTGATATACATTAAACAATATAAGAGTGAAGGGGCCTCAGGTGAAATCGACTGCCAGACTGTCAAGGGTTAAGGGGATGGTGGTCTATATATTCTATATAAATTATATTATACGGAATTATATAGTACACTTTCTATACAAATGATGGACCGTGTATTACTTACCCCGCAATCAGGAACACCGTGACAGCGAACACCAGATAGTTAGTCTGATAGTAAAGCAGGTTGTTAACAACCCTGTTGTTCCATTTGGATAAATCTCTCACATCGGGATTTGCAAATCGGTCTGAACCAGGTATAAAATCATCCCAGGGTCTCATCGGTGTGAGTTCCATAGTCTCTATTGGCTACTGAACACAGAAAAAAAGAATAAAAGTTCACGGAAAACTTAGCAGTAGCAGACTTCCAAATCCCGTCCCTGTTCTCGCGATAACAGACCCACGGTGTGAACATAGTGAACAGGTAATGTATAGTCCTTACCTGCAAGATGTGCATTCGTTTGGTAATATCCCGGATGTGTGACAGGTCTTATAGTAGCGGTCACTCGGGTAACCGTTTATTTGTGTAGGCCACTTAAAAGTTGGACTTTTCGGGTTTTATTTCGTTTATACGACAAAAGCATTTAACTTATTAGTCAGACACTTACATTGAGCCAACAAATCTAAGAAATTGCTAGATTAATACAAAAATATATTGTCCTTGTAGTTTTTCCTAATAGCAGCCTATAGGTAATTAATCATGTGTTGCTGTTTCGGGAAAACAGAATGTAAATAACAGCACAACATAGTGACATTGATGATTTTTAACAGGTCAGTTAATATGAAATGCCCATCCAGCTGCCCAATACTAAATGTGTAAAATATGTAAGTTGTATAATGTTGCTAGCATGTGTCAACAACAATATGCATCATGCACGCTGCTTTAATTAGCCCAAAGTATTAGCCAGCTAACCAGCTTTGGTAGTTAACCTTAATCTGCCAATGCTAATAATAATTGATTATTAATCTGACCGTCCTCCTAATTAACAGCATATAGATGTGCCGGAGAATTCTAAACCCTGTCCGGTTAGCACAGTTTGTCTCACTTGTGAGTTCCAGAAGTCTCAACACCAGGGGTGGGCAAACCTCGAGGCAATTCCAGCTGGCCCGCGGTTGGTATTAAAACAGTTTGAGGGAAAGTACCAAATAACTTGCCAGTTGTTATGTATCTGAATTAAAGTTATTTAGATATAATAATAGACAGAGTATAAAATATATATAGACAGAGTATAAATGCTGTTCATAGACTAGCTCAGCATTCAATACAGTCATCCTATCTAGGCTGGTTATCAAACTCCTGACCTTGGATCAGTCCCTCTCTTTGCAACTGCACTGTAGACTTTCCATCCAACAGGCCTCAGTCTGTCAGGCTGGACAACCTCACCTCCTCCACCCTGACCCTGCCCACTGTTGTACTCTCTTCACCCACAACTGCGTACCTCTACACAGCTCTAATACCAAGTTTGCAGATAATACCACAGTAGTTGGTCTGATTAGGGACAAAGACAAGGCTGCCTACAGAGAGGAGATCAAACACCTAGTGGCTTGGTGTGCAGATAACAACCATCAATGCCAAGAAAACCATATAACTGATTGTGGATTACAGGAAGACAAATAGCTGTACACATACCCCAGTTCTCATAGATGAGACCACGGTGGAACGTGTGGCCAGCTCCAATGACCTTTCCTGGTCCCTCAACAACACAACCCTGGTCAAAAGGCGCAACAAGGAAGCTAAAGAAGGCACACTTATCTACTAACATCCTGGTAAACTTTTAGCGCTGCACGGTCGAGAGCATTCTAACTAACTGTGCCACAGTCTGGTTCTGGTATAACGATTGCTCTGTGGCCGACTGTAAGTCCCTGCAGCGAGTGGTAAAAAACGTCTAGCGCATCATTGGTGCACAGCACCCTGCCATCAAAGACATCCAGCACAAGCGCTGTTTGTGGAGAGCGTGTGGCATTATCAGGGACCCCTCACACCCAATCCATTAACTGTTGCATCTGGCAAGCGTTACAGATCTCTACTCACCAGCAGGCTCAGAAACATTTGATTCCCTACTGCTGTTAACATACTAAACTCTGAAACCCTTCGGTAACCTTGCACTCACACTGCTACATATTTATTTTATCTCCAATTTGTGCATTGTAGGCTACTGTTGTGCAAAGTGTGCACCCAATGGCGAAGCTCGCTGCAGTGGAGCTTGTGATACGTGCTAGCCTGCTGGTGATTAGCATAAAGAGAGCACCTGCTGACAGGTCTACTCCACGACCCAAAAACAACACATTCTTCTATGGACCATTAACACAAGTCACCTGTGACTATGCACCCACCACTAACGTGTGTTTCAGGATTTACATTTTCAGATCTGTCTTCTGAATCTGGAGGTCCAACAATACAATTTCTAGGTCATTTTTCATCAGCAGCTGTGTTTCTGTTTTTGCGAATGACGGGTTCATACTTGCTGTAGGCTTGCACGAGTATTTCCAGTTCCAGAGGGGTAAAGTATGCTGACCGAGTTGAATTGCTTGTTTCCATGGTGAATCGTAGTATCATTGCTCCATTCATGCTGCCTTTCTATAGTGGTGGTGCACACAGTTCTGAGTCAACCTACTCTGAGTTGATTGAACCAACTCGAATCAGCTGTTATGGAACCAAAAACTCAAGTTTCCCATCTCAGGGTAAATCAACTTAGATTTCAGGATCAGACTCAGTGTTTGTTAAAGCTCCTTCCTGAAACGGGCCCGGGGACTCAAGTTTGACACTCAGACTCGAGTCGCACTTACGTTGCACACACAATGACTTCAGACTTGACTTGAGACTCGTCCTCAAAAGACTCATACTTTACTCTGACTTCAGATGTGGGACTCGTGAAGAATCCTAATTTTTAGGAAACGTCTGATGAGCTGAATGTTGTCATTCTCCTCCTAACATATAACATCATACGTAATACGTCACGTATCTATTTGAGGGAGGATTACAAACATGTCAAGTTGCTGATGCCATATGTACAGAAGAGGATTAGGGCCACTGGTGAAAGAAATATTTGAGTTATGACTTTATTCTCAGAATTCTGACTTTTTCCACAGAATTCTGACATTAATCTCAGAATTCTGACTTTAAAGTCAGAAGTATGGGTACCTGTAAGGGACCACCGAGATGGAGTGACTTTGCGTGATGTAGCAGGAGAACCACACGCTGAACATGTCGGATTTAAGCGAGTTTATGCGTAGTCGAGGGGTCCCAGATGAAGCAATTTCATTACTGGAAGAACAAAAGGTGAGTAAAAAAGAAGGTCCCTTACAAGTACCCATACTTCTGACTTTAAAGTCAGAATTCTGAGAATAAAGTCAACTCAAGTATTTCTTTCACCAGTGGCCCTAATCCTCTTCTGTACATAAGAGTTGTCTTTAAAAATATTTAAAAAAGATTACAGGGTATGTGTTGATTTATAGTATTTTATAAGCTGTCATTAGTTGTAGAGGCAGTGCACAATGCAGTTGTGCTATCCAGCCAATAAGTAAATAACAAATTATTGCTGATTCTGAAACATAAGGGAGTGATCTGTAGTGTGTTAATATTGCAGCATTTAGCTACAATATGTTGTTTTGCAGTTTGCACTAATTGGGAGGGTGTTAATTATGGCACTGTGAGGTATAATGTTTCGTGTATTTGTTCTTATGGCCCCAGTCTGCACAACAGGAGGCAATGTCTCTCATTATGATTCAGCAACAGACAAGCGAGTCCATTCTTTAGCACCTCAATGTTTGGTCTGTACTGTATCTTTATGTTACAAGGCAAAATACAGGTATTAACTTTCAAGTAAAGCTTTTTTGGTGTTTTTTTGTCATATTGCAATAGCCTTTTTACACTGATTATGCATCAAACAACTATTCATAGCTGATACTGTATGCTAACAGATAAAGAAGTCATAATATCATGCTTTAAATTCCTTATTTATTATATACAGTGGTTATAAAGTCTACACACCCCTTTAAAAATGCCAGGTTTTTGTGATGTGAACTTCTGGGAATTCTGTAAACCTCTGGCTTTTTAGTGAGTAAATTAGTGAAAATGAAATGTATTTCCACACTGGAATGAGTTTTTATCCCCTAGTGTTATAGCGTTAAACGTGTGACATAAAACCATGGAGGAGGTTTGGCACTTCACACTCCCTCTGCTGCGTAGTCAAGCTGGTTTTGGGTCTGTGTGGGTAAACCAGGCAAACCAGTTTGTTTATAGGCAGACTTACTGTTTCCTTTCCAGATACATGACTAGGTAAATAGATCTCACTTGGTCCTGTTCAGAAGTGTGGACATTAAATATTATTCAGGCTGAACTGTACAGATGTAAGGTTCACACTCAATGGAGAAGTGAGTCAACCTGATGGATTACATTTACATTAAGCTACTCGGAATGTTTCTCCTCCCTAAGAGTCATTACTCAGTCCATGTAGTGAGGCTGAACATGGAGTGTCCACTGGTTTGTGGAGCAGTAGGTGACCGATGAACTCTTTCTAATCATCCTTCCAGCTAGCCTGCACAGTTATCAATACTTCTAGTGTATCCTTCTACCATTAAACCCATGTGTGCCTTATTGAAGGGTTCAGTTCACCAGGTTGGTCCGTGAAGTGTTGTGGATCCCAACTGAGACCACACATTCCTGTGAAGTATTAAATCAAATGTGATCAAAGACCATTTGATGTGATTATGGAATTCACAATCATACATTTTATTTATTTATTATGGAATTGTACTAGCATGTTATATAGAACCCCAGGCCATTTTCCATTCTATGTCATGGTTAAACAAACTAATTCATTCAGTGAGAAGAAAAAACCCTGACAATATTAAAGACTTGAAAACAAAATATAAATAATACATAAAATATTCTGAAACATTTGTCCACCTTCCATGAACACAATAAGATATTCAAAGGGGAAACCCTTATGTGCAAAATGTTTGCAACTGTACAGACTATAATGTGAGTGTATTGCGATACCGTCATCACTACCTGTAAAAAGTGACTGTACCAGTTCTGGGTAGGGTCACATCCTGAGGTAAACAACTAAGACTAGTGATTTGTTTTCACATGTTCTCTAGTCTACACAAACACATTACATCTACATTTAAAACAGGCAATATGGTTTGCAGCTGATGATTTCAAAACTGCCTAAAATTTAAATAATTCCCATTCTATATAAACTGCATGCTATTAGAATGCACATTAAAAGGGAGTGTGCAAAATGCATTCTTTCCCATTAGTGGCCAGGCTGATGGAAAACCTATGACTGTGCCGTATGCATGCATGTGTCCTTCTGATTCCTTTCCTTTTCCTCCACGAATTCAAAGAACTTTTGTAGTATCTCTTCCTTCTGTCCCAGCGCCTCCAGTAGAATACCCATTGGGGAGTTCTTTAGCCCTACCACCCAAATTGTGTTCTTGTTAAAGCGAAGAGAGGCATGAGTAAAGATCACTAAAATCCCAAAAAAGAAAATTGATTAATACCTTATATATACATATCTCTCTGGCTAGAAGAAATATATATACATTTTTGGTGGCATTATAAGGTGTAATCTTGAAAAATAAAAACATACAGAGAAGAGGAAATGTGATCCCAGAAACGAAGACGATGATGCCCTTGAGGAGGAACATGAGGAAGTAACTTGCTGCCATCATGGCAATAACAAATAATATGGTGTTCTGTTTTTTAAAGTCATTGAGCATGGTCTTAAAGTCCTTGATCATGGCCTTATTCTCGCCAGCCCACACAGATCCCAGAAAGACCAGCGACACCACCGCCATGCCCATTAACATCCCAATAGGACTCAGGAACCTGCAGGGAAACACACCAGACCATAATGAAAAGTTACAATAAAGCACTGGCTGTGTGGAATGCAACAGTGTATCTTACATGTAGTCTTGGGCACCATCTAGTGGTCAGATTGTCAACACATCAACATAAAATTTTCACCGTCATTAATGATAATCACAATAAATGTAGTGTCGTTAAATTATAGTAAACTTTTACAGTTATTAGATTTTCAGCCACAGCATGTAAAACTATGATTCATGCAGAATATACACTGAGAAAGATGCTTTTTGTATTTTCTAGAAAACACTTGTTATTTTGTATTTTGGATCCTCTGATGGTTAAAGACAAACTCAACAGGTTTAGGTGCTGTCAAGCTGTTAGTAAACCACATGCTTTTTGCAATTACTTATTTTTACTAAGGTTTCCATAGCCTAATGAAGAATTTGCAGCTTGTCTAGACGCTGAAATTATTATTGTATTGTAGCCTATTGAGTGTGTGTTGGATTTCCTTTTCAAATTGTAACTTGATTCTATAAAAATGTGTTACTCTTTTCAAGATGCAAAACATGCAGTTTTTCAGGTTTTACAACAAATTACAACATCATTCTTTTTAGGTAACGATCAGGAAAAACTTTTTATTAATTTTAATGTGTGAAAAGGGATTTGTTTAATTAAATAAATCATGTAAATCAGGTTTTAATTTGTGTGTAGTATATCCTTAACCTATTGGGGGGAAATTGTTTTGACATATCCTCAGTAGTAATAGAAGGAATGTGATAATTTCCATTGATATGTCTTCTATTCTGTATTAGTGAGGTGACATTAGGCCCCCAGACTCTAACAGAGAACTTTTCCCAACCCCCAGACAATAAATGCAGCTTCCCATTTCAATCTTATTTACTCTAAATCATATTTTATCAGCAGAGATTAGGAGCCTAGTAGTGTCATCATAATAAGTCAGTCTTGACAAAAACATACTATTCATGAAAACGAAAAAGTGGAAAACTTCCATTGACATTTCTCTAAAGGCATTCCGCGATCAACTGTTCCTCAAAACAGGTTACCACTATGTTCCACCATTTCTGAAATATCAGGTGATACAAATCTCAGAAAAGCTCAAAATAAATGAAACTCTAGCAATGATTTTTATTCAGTGTATAAATGCCCTGATTAGACCAACATAAATTAACACCAGAAACACATTTGCAATAGGATTTTGTAAGTCAGGAGAATGGAAGACATGAGTATCTCAAACTGGGTGCCCACATCCTGTATACGCCTCCGGGCTTCCGTAGACCAATCATGCACTCAATCAAGTGCCAATCTTGATATGGCAAAAGAAGGAAACAGTTATTCAGAAAAAAATGTGTGCTAGATTTTCCTAAATTTTCAACGTAGCAGAGGAAATGTAGGAAATTATGTACAGTCTCTGCGTCCACACATATTCAAAGTGATATAAAATAAAACAAGGAAAAACAAACAACGTCAAAAGTCAGGTGGCCTCAATTAGGTAAAAATATAATAACAGACTATAACTTTTAATGACTTCAACTGTATACAGTTCATAGAGTAAACTAGATCTCCCGATATTCAAGACACGTTCTCCACACAAATGATGGACCGTGTATTACTTACCCCAGAATCAGGAACACAGTGACAGCGAACACCAGATGGTTAGTCTGATAGTAAAACAGGTTGTTAACAACCCTGTTGTTCCATTTCGTTAAATCTCTTACTTGGGGTATAACAAATTGGTCGGAACCCGGAAAAAAATCATCCCAGGTTCTCAGCGGTGTGAGTTCCATCCTAGACTAGAGAACATACAGACTAGAGAACATACAGACCAGAGAACATACTAGAGAACATACAGACTAGAGAACATACAGACCAGAGAACATACTAGAGAACATACAGACCAGAGAACATACAGACCAGAAAACATACAGACTATAGAACATACAGACTAGAGAACATACAGAACATACAGACTACATAATCAAGAGAAGATTACGGAAAACGCGAGATCACACTTCCCTTCAAGTTCTCTTCCTTTTCTTGTAAAAGAAAAATCACGGTCTGAACATACTGAAAATGAAAGGTACAGTCATTTGAGTTATGGGTATTCGTTTTGTGATTTAAAATATGTGTGACATGTTGAAGTGTGCAAAATGTGCAAAATGTGTGTTGAAGACCTTCAATGATTCAAATGTTTGTGTAGGCCAATAAAAAGCGCGTACAGTTTGACTTTTTTGGTTATATTTCGTTTAGGTTCACGTATAATGCATTTAATTTATTATGCAGACAGAAATTGCAAGATTCATGGAAAAATATTTTTTTGAAAATCTGTATTGTATTTTATTAAGCCACGCCTTCTATGACGAAACACATCCTGATAGGTCAGTAATCTCGTGTTGTGAGAGTTTACTTCCGGTAAACCAGAAGACAAGCATGGAGTGGGAATGTCTATAACAACACAACGGAGTGACAATCTTCATATTTGTTGCAGGTCAGTTAATATTAAATAATTATCCAGCTGTGTAATGCTAAATATCTAACATATCCATGAGTCAACAATATATTTGCATGCAGGCTGCTTTCACAATTAGCCCAAAGTATAATACACTTAGCTAACTAGCTGTTTGAACACGGAACCAATGACTGAAATAAACACATTTATGTACAAACTATCTACCAACGGTAATCAAATGAATCTCGTAGCAGCTTTGTACCTCCTAATTAGGCGAATTATTGGTAAAAAAAAAATATCCACGGGGAACCCTCCAAACCATTTAGTACTAAAAGCAGTAGAAGTTAATTCATTCAGATCCTTTGACTAGACGGATCTATTGATGCCTGTATAAAACGCTTAGACGTGATGTATTGACAACATATCACAAGATAGGATGACGAATTGCTATTATAAACAGATTACTATTGTAAATATAACAGTCACTAGTTATGTGACGTCTAATCTGTGGTATATGGTCTCACACTACTGCTTTCAGCATCATCAGAAATCACATTTGTAGACCTGGTGGTTTGAATCCTGACTGAAGATTGGCAGCCAGCTTTGGTAGTTAACCTTAATCTTACCCTATGCTAATAACAATGCATTTAATTTAAGCACACCCACTGCCCCATGGCTATCTGTTCTTCTAATTCACAGCATATAGATGTGGCGGAGAATCCTAAACCCTGTAGTGGTTGGCACAGTTCGTCTCACTTGGAGAAGTCTCTACACCATGCAGCTGAAGACTAAAGAGTTCCAGTCCTTATTCAGTGATGGGTTGAATGGCATAGCAGGTGAGATCAGAATAGGATCGCCTCATTAATCAGACCTTTAATACATAATGTGATTTGTACAGTATACAGTGTAAATAATTTCAAAATGTGTAAAATTATAGGTATTTCAATATGATTATTTATAATGGGTTGGTACAATATGTAATCAGTCGTATTCCTAAACTAAAGGGAATGATGACTAAATTTGTGGTTCTATACTTGTGACTATATAATTATGTTAATGGAAAGTAGAGTTAGCCAAATGTTTTTTTTACGTTATCACTTCATGTTAAATTAGTCCAACAGCAAGTGCCTGCCCTAATCTTTTAGGGGGCCCTAGGAAACATGTGTTTTTGTGACCCACTCCACTTGCGGTTGTGTGGCCCTAAGCGACCTCTTGTGCCTGAACCAGCCTTACTCATAACCTTCTCTGAGGAATAAACTCAATAAAAACAATCCTTAAACAGTCTCCTCTTCCCTGGTTTCATTATGTCTGTTATGGACTAATGGATTTGTGCTTTTTGAGGGTCAATTAGGAAGAATCTATTATTCATACAGGGAAAATCTGTCCTGAGTAGTTGTATTTGTGCCTGTTTCCCCAGCCTTAAGGTTTCATATGAAAACTATTACATTTATTAGCTATCATATCCCCATTTTCAACGTCACTATACATTCAGATATAGTGAGTCTAGACAATGCATAATGGTGCATTGATGGCAACGATGACAGTTTAGTGAGTTTTTAAATCTTAATTGACAGAGATCGTGAGCGAGTGCAAACATGACGAGTGGCGGCTGTTGGGAGACGGAGACGTGAGGTTTATATAGAGTAATGCTCTCATACGTGAGGTTAATATAGAGTAATGCTCTCATGTCTGTGAGGTTAATATAGAGTAATGCTCTCATATACGTGAGGTTAATATAGAGTAATGCTTTCATGTACGTGAGGTTAATATAGAGTGATGCTCTCATATACGTGAGGTTAATATAGAGTAATGCTTTCATGTACGTGAGGTTTATATAGAGTAATGATCTCATGTCTGTGATGTTAATATAGAGTAATGCTCTCATATACGTGAGGTTAATATAGAGTAATGCCTCCTCCACAAACCACGCTGTTGAACTATGTACAGAATCGTGGGTGGATAATTCTTAACCAGCAGCTGAATTTGACTAAATGCAATTCATTCAATGGTATCAGGTCAAGTGGTCCGTATCTTTGGCTATTGAGGAAATTGACAAAAAAACTTTTTTTTTGGTACAATCTGAGTTTGCATTTCCAGAGAGTAAGCATGAAGTGTAGTCTAATCAGAAACCTACTTAGGTTATTGTTAGTTTTTTTATTTTTCATTTTTCCCCCTTAAAAGATTTCACTTTGTTTTTCAATTGAGTTGTTGACATTATAGGTCACATTTATGGTGGAAAAAGTTCTGACATAATTTTTTATTACATCACAAGGGGTGTGTAGACTTCATATCCACTGTATTTCTAAAAACGCTACAAATGTGCATGTCATGACAACAACGGAATTACTTTGCAACAGAGATCTTTGAGAAACACCAATTTGAGCTGAGAATCGCAGGGGGCGCAGTGCGTGACCTGTTGTCGGGGAAACGGCCAGAGGATGTGGACTTTGCAACCACGGCAACGCCGGCGCAGATGAAGGCTATATTCCAGAAGGCAGGGATCAGAATGATCAACAACAAAGGGGAGAAGCATGGCACCATCACTGCCCGGGTATGATCGTCCAATGATTACTGTGCTGTTGGACCAGCTACACGCATGCATTTCACTTTCAATCCGATCACACAGCATGATGTGAGATCACTGTTGTATGAGAAAGTGTTGATGAGTCCGACTACATGAAAAGTCACTGTAAATGAAGCATATTTTGTTCACATGTTTAATGAAGCGTGTTGTGTCAACTGTAGATTCACAATGAGAACTTTGAGGTGACCACGCTGCGTGTGGATGTCCACACAGACGGACGGCATGCAGAGGTGGAGTTCACTACGGACTGGCAGAAAGATGCGGAGCGCAGAGACCTCACAATCAACTCCATGTTTTTAGGTTTGGTGTTATAGTCTACTGCATATACCCCTATTCTAGAATGAATGGCAAACTTGTGAATCATTTCTTGTGTGTGTTTCTCCATCCACTTAGGATTAGACGGGACTCTTTATGATTTTTTCCAAGGATATGAGGACCTGAAAGAACGCAAAGTTCGTTTTGTCGGCAGTCCTGAGCAAAGGATTCAGGAGGACTACTTGAGAATACTGCGATACTTTAGGTATTACACATGTGTCTGTGATGTCAAATGGGACATGGCTATTATTGAATGTACCTTTAATTGCTTTCTCTGTTTTTTTATTTCTGTTTTCCTCGTTAGATTTTATGGCAGAGTATCAGTCAACGCTGGGGAACATGACCCCACCACTCTGACAGCCATTAAGGAGAACGCCCGTGGCCTGACAGCCATATCGGGGGAGCGCATATGGGTGGAGCTGAAGAAGATGGTGGTGGGCAACCATGCTGCCCACCTGATAGAGGTCATGTATGACCTGGGCCTGCCTCAATACATAGGTGAGGAAGATAAGCCTTACGTATGGGATGTCGTGCATGTAGGAGTTATGCTACCTACTACACAAACATCCAAACACTAGTAACAAGTAACTAGCATACCATGTGTATATGTAGAAATGTGTAAAATGTGCGTTGTATGTAAAATCTTTTTTTACGGTCACACAATTGTAGCGGTATAATTTCATTTTCAGGCTTACCAGTAGAGGGCGACGTGGAGAAGATGAATTTGGTCTGGCAGAATGTGAAGGAACATTCTCCAAGGCCAATGACTGTGCTGTCAGCCCTGTTTTGCAACTCTGATGATGTGGAGAAGATGGACCTAAGGCTTAAGGTCTCCAAGGAGGAGAAGAACCTGGGTCTGTTCCTGGTCAAACACAGGCATGACCTTCATAAGTCCCCAGATGATCCAGACACCCTGAAACCCTACACTGACTTCATCATAGATGTAAGCTTAGCTTGATTTAGGTCATACGTCAGCTTCTTAATGTATTTGACAAATATCCAAAGTCAGGGATTTGTTTTGTCTACATCTGTAAAAATGTGGCCATTGTACCCAAATGTAGGGTGAACGACCTCTCTGGTTGATGATTTCGATGTCTCTTGCTTGCAGAGTCGAGAGGCGGATGCTCAGAGTAAAGTGTGTGAGTTGCTTAAGTACCAGGGAGAGGACAAGTTACTGGCAGAGATGAGCAGATGGTCCATCCCTCGTTTCCCTGTGAGTGGACACGACTTGAGGAAGATGGGCATCACCTCTGGCAAAGAGATCGGCACAATCCTTCAGAACCTACGAGACGTGTGGAAAAAGCGCCGTTACCAGATGGACAAAGACGAGCTGCTTGGTAACATCAACAGGTCATGATTACAGTGTTGGAGGTGGTTGACGGGGAGAGTGTGAGCCGTAATTACAGTGTTGGAAGGAGTGTGTGTCAGACAGGCACATCTGCGGACAACCTGTGGATCGCACAGTTGGAAAAGTAGCAACATGAATCCAGGAATTGCTATTATATGTTGACACAGACTCATGAAAATCAGGGGAAAGCTGCTTCTTTTGCTTGTTTGAGTTTTCTGCGATTTAATATGTAGGCTATTTAATTGAGGTTGAATAGAGCAGATGGTTTGGAAATCATTGCAAAGTTCTTTTTTTGGAGGTAGACTTCTAGTGACAAGGATAAAGTCCTAGCAAAAAGTGTTAATGAAAAGAAAAAACAGTTTGTTATTTAATTGTTTCTTTTGCATGCAATGACTTTCAGAAGCCTTCCCCCTTTGGACTTTTTCACATTTTGTGTTAAAACATATAAGCAAACAGGATTTAATGTTGTGGTTTTTGCCACAGATCAACACAAAAAGGCCCATAATGTCAAAGTGGAAAAACACGATTTTCACAGTTTGAAATGAATTAAAAATATAAAACATTAAATGATTGATTGCAAATGTATTTACCCCGTTTGCTATGCACTTGCGTGAGCTGTGGTACAACCAATTGTCTTTAGAAGTTATGTTGGTGTTCATCTGTTTGCAATCAAGATGTTTTACATGTTTTCTGGTTTCAGCGCTTTCTGAGAGGTCTGCTGTTGGAAAATTTTAGAATAATATTTGGAGGCATACATTGAATCAGAATCAGGGTTATTCGCAAAGTGTGTTTATACACACAAGGATTTTTTTCGGACACATTTTAAAACATAAACGAACAGTGCAAACAGAGGTGGAGGTGCAGTTGTTTGTGTACAAAGAGAAGAGGGGACAGGACGCAACCTTGAGGGGAGCCGGTGCTGATCCGACAGGTGTTTCCCCAACCTCACATTTACTAAAGTCTCATTTCGTGAATACCCTGGTCTTTCTCAAGGACTTGCTATTTCTATAGACTTTTCAGATTGACAGTTTTTTTCAAGCACACATAATAAGGAAAATCCTACATAAATTAAACAAAAAAGGAAGAACTATTATCGCATATTATTGTCATTACATCCATGACATTATTCCTTAAGGAACTCTGGAGCTCAAAGCCTGTTTCTGTTTTAAGTTAAACCCCTTAATCGGAGAATGATTTAAAACTGACTAGTTGGGTTCTATTAATTATGAGGTAGAACAGAAAACCTGCAGCCTCCGTATTTTGTAGGTTAAGAGTTGATTGCCCCCGGTCCTCTGTTTGTCCAGGAGTAGCGTTTCATTCTGGAGAACTCTATCAGGGCATCAGCGGGGCTGTTGATTGGATTCCTCTCTGCTGATGCCGTACCAGGTTAGTGAGCACCGCTGAGGCAGGAGATAGACTATGCTTCTGGAAGTTGCTCAGCAGTCTGATGATTTGAAAGTGCTTTCAATGAAAATGGTCTCATTGGCTGGAACTAATGTTGTTGTTTATGATTGCAAACTGTAACATCCAGGATGTCCTCTTTCTCCATTGTGGAGTCATGCTGCTGGTAGAACATCTACGGGCCACAGACTATTGCTGCTTAGTCTAGTGGTGATAACCAAGGCACGTTGAGCACACATACTTGTGTTTGTTCTGAGGTAAATAGGAATATACCAATCTTGTCAGTTGACCAACATAATGCCTTCAACTGAAATGTGTCCTCTGCATTTTTACCCAACCTCTCAATACGTATTATTAATAACTCAGGTATCAGGATGACAAGATGTCTACATAACTTAGTTTAGACAGAGAAACACATTGCAGACAAGAAAATTATCAAAAACGCAGAGCTGTCCCCTAACTTACTTAGAATTAGAACAATACGGATTACACATTAAATTATCATTATAACATCAAATTATAAATTCCACCACAAATGTCGCAATCGCTTACTTTCATTTCATGTATAGTTTTTCCGTTTGTGCTACGTGGTTGTTTTGTGTAAATAAACGCCTAACCCAACGGATTCACTCTCTACATTCTCACTCTTCACCCCGCAAGTCTGTGACAATCATATTGTTTATTCTAAGTATATTCAAGTAACTTACTGATGCCACTGTGTGTCGTGACCTTGTTCCAGGTATGTATCACAGGAATAAATTGTGAGCATTGGTGAGATGTAATTATTTATGCCCAAGTGTCACCAAGTCTGGAATATGCTGCCTCAGTTTGGAACAGCTCCATTACTCAGTCTGGTAACCAGGGGCTTATTCAGAGTAGAGGATGAGTAGCATCACCTGAAGTGTACTTCAGTTATATTGCAACACAACCGAATTAATACATTCATCCCATTAGACTTTTCATCTATGTATTATCATGATGGATTGCCAAGTGAGTGGTTAATGTGACGCGTATCCACGCAACCATCACAGTACACAAGATTATGGAAACCACTTTGGCTTGACCCATCCACTTTTACAACCAGCGTCTAAATTCTAAAATTCACTGAATGCCTTTTTTTAAATGTTCTTTAATCAGTTCTATATAACACTGATATTTTGTACTACCATGTATATATAACTTCACTTAATTCACCATTTGGGGCAGTATTGGTATATTAAAGTACATTATGACATCACAATCACAGTTGGTAAACTAATGAAAATATCGATTTAAATATTTTATTTAATGTGAGTACAGACAATGATGTCACAATGATGCCAAAGCATATAAATAGGCACAAAACATTCTGATTGAACAGTACGTTACTTTACTTTGCATGAAACAGTTCGGAAGATTATATATCGCAGATTTGTCCTGTAATATAGTTATTTCAGAAGATTACTCAAAGATTACTCAAGTGCGGCTTGAGAAGATTTGAGCTTGGAAAGATGAGTCTAAAGGAAGATCATTCTTCAGTTGACAACCTGGTTAGGACTGTCATTACCAACTTTCTTCAGCCTACCAAACCGTCGCAACCCAAAACCACTAAACAATGTCCTCCCCTCATCAAGATGGTTGAACACAACTCTCAACCTCTCTACGGATTATCCGTACTGGATTTGAAGGAGGCCCGGAAGAGGGTTCTGCAACGACTGAACAGTTTGACCTATATGGAAACGGTTGAGGTTAAGAAGCCACGTCCTCCCTCCAGAATCCCAGTGCTGCAGAAGAATGCCACCTGCAATGGGAAAGACCGAAGAGATGGAAAGATGGAAGAGAAGGCTTGTGTACCTCCCCTGCCGCTGGGGCTGATCCAGAGGAAGAGGAGAGGTTATGAACGGTCTGACGTGGTTATGGACATCTACCTCCATAGCTTGGAGCCATTGAAGTCTGTCCATGGAGTCAACATGGCAGCCAAACCGCCACTGCCGCCCATTAGAGCCACTGTGCCAATCAACGATGCAGAGAAAGTGCCACTCAAGCCAGTCAGGCCTGAGGGCAGCCCTCGTCGTTTAACATCCAGAAGGCGAGTGGTTAAGAGGCATGTTCCAGTGCAGGAAGATGGTAAACTGATGGGCCAACAGCGAAGAAATCCACCTTGGAAATAATCATGGAAATCAAGTGTCAATGAGAAAGAGGACGGACAAATGATAGGCAGGTAAAGTAGCTTGATATTCAAAGCTTTGCTAATTGCTAATCCGGTATATAATTGTGTCTGTATGTATGTGAATCATTTTACTAGCTATCATCTGATAACAGTACTGTAATTTCTTCACTCAGGTGGACATGAAACACAGTTTGGAACATGATTTGATCCCAGCCGTGTGGAGACACACAACAAGCTGTCTTCCAAGTGCTCCAGACGGGATGTCTATGATTCTGCCAAGCAGTGGTGGTGATTATTTGTTTACATTTTTACATTTACAAATCCCCCATAACAACCATGTAATAGCTAGTGTAATCAATAGAGTAAATGTATTAGATACTGCATTGTACAACTTTGATGTGGTTTCAAACTAGTTAAGTGTGAAATAGTTTTCAGGGTCCAGGAACACAGTCCATCACCATCTCCATGTCCATCCTCCCCAGAAGACGATGATGCCTCTGTAGTCAGTGACGGGTCCCTGAGACCTACTGAGGATCTCCTGGAGTCGTCTCCATCCTCCTTGTCAGAAGACATGTTCAATGACCAGGACAGGCTACTCTGCAGCCCCCCATGGCCTTTGTCATGAACTCACAGACCCTGCACTACATCACCACAGTCATCCTCTGCCAGCTGATGGCCTCAGTGTCCCTGACGAGCTGGTTGTTGTAGGATCTGGTTGAGACCTCTGCAGCAACCACAGCAGGATGTACTTCTCCATGGACAGTGCAGACAGCACCTCCACACAGGTAAATGGGATATTCCCTGTTTAAACATTCAAACTGGTTCATCTATAGTCTATTGCTTAAAATGAACACTGTTAATTGCAGAATTCTACACAGTGCACCTTTAAAGAAACAACCAATAACAGTGTTTATCTCTTCATAAATTAGACATCCTTGGACAAGGCTGTTGATGAAGACAAGAGGTCAGGAATGGGGAGAGTAACTAACTTTAAGCTTCTGAAGAAGACCAACAAGGTGGCTCCATTTTTTACAACAAGTAAGTCCTTATTTCTGTCAGACAATATCTGTCTTGTCTTAATGACTGAGTATGCAATATTCTTGGGATTTAAAAAATATTTCCACAGTAGAAGGTTACAGATTGAAATTGTAGATGTTAACATAAAGTTTGTTCGCTCAATTCGAGTAGCTTTGCGAGCAAAACTAAACCTCCCAATTGCTGCCTGGGGTGGAGTCACTGGCTCGCTATAGTACTCTATTGTTCCCTCAATTCGAGTAGCTTTGGGTTGCGGTTGATTGGTGTCCCTTTGGTTGATGCTTTGTAAAGTGGGTGGTTTTTTTCCGGCCTATTGGGCCCTGTTCAGGCTTTACCCTGTTCAGGGCCACAGCTTCACTGGACCCCCCTGTCTCATTCTAAGATTTATGCTGCTATACTATGGTGCCAGGGACGTAGAGAACCAGGGTGTCTAACCTTTCCCTGTGTCTTGTCTCTACTTACATTTTGTTGGGCCTTGTCCAGGGTTTACCCGTCCATGGCCATAGTTCCACTACCCCCCCGTCTCCTTTTAAGACTTATGCTGCTATACTGTTGTGCCGGGAACTATGGTGTCTAACCTTTCACTGTGTTTGTGTCCACTTCAGTTAACGGGGACCCATGCCTGCTGGCTACGCTGTGGGACCAATCAGCCTTGGAAACATGTGCTGGATCCTTCCTGGGGCTCCGGATTGTGCTGCAGGCGGAACAGCTGATGCTACCAGATAGTTTCGTCCTCCAATCTACCAAACCCATCAATCTTCATGGACTATTCGATTCTTAAGATGCACGCACATTGATTGCTTGCACTGTATTATATTAACTGTCAAGTTCACCCAGTACAGCCAGAAGAGTACTGGTCACCCCTCAGAGCCTGGTTCCTCTCTAGGTTTCTTCCTAAATTTGACCTTCAGGGAGTTTTTCCTAGCCGCGGTGTATCAACTTGTACAACTTGTTTGTTGTAAAAATGGCTGTATAAAATAGATTTGATTGATTGATTGTAAAATGTGGAATTTTCACATTAAACACATGCAATCTTTACCATAAATTTGTTATTTCAGTAATGTTATATGCTTTGAGTTAATAATCTAACTATACCAGATACTTTAAGACAGTAGTTGACAATTACACAGCTTTCTAAAGGAAATATCTTCTACATTGCAGCTATAATATTTTAAGCAAATGCCATTGTAATTTCTGATAATGTATGTTTTTTTTAAATAACATCAATTACGTCAACAACAAAAGTTTATCTCAATACTTTGTAATATACCCTTTGTTGGCAATGACAGACGTCAAAGGTTTTCTGTAGGTCTTCACAAGGTTTTCACACACTGTTGCTGGTATTTTACCTACCCAGTGATACAGTCTACACATACAGGAGTAGCTAGCTAGCTAACATGCTAACGTTAGTTGATTGAGTGTGAGCCTACACATACAGGAGTAGCTAGCTAGCTAACATGCTAACGTTAGTTGATTGAGTGTGAGAATACACATACAGGAGTAGCTAGTTAGCGCGGTAACATGCTAATGTTAGTTGATTGAGTGTGAGACTACACATACAGGAGTAGCTAGTTAGCTAGCGCGCTAACATGCTAATGTTAGTTGATTGAGTGTGAGACTACACATACAGGAGTAGCTAGTTAGCTAGCGCGCTAACATGCTAACGTTAGTTGATTGAGTGTGAGCCTATGTTGCTTTGGTTTGGGGATGAACTCTGTGCATGATGGATTAATACTTTGTATATTACTACTGTATATTACTGTATGCCCTGTGTGGACTACAAAATGCTTAGCACAACAAAAAAGCCTTTGAAATTTTTAATTACATCCTAGATTTTTGTTGGCCATAATTAGTGGAAATTTGACCAAACTGATGCACCAATGGGTTTTGCGCAACAGTCGCATATCAGAACCTGTTGTCAAACAAAGGCTATTGTTGCCATACTTTATAGCTAAGAACCTTTTTTCACTGGATTGTCTGAAAACATGAGCTCACTAAGTCTAATATAACTAAAACTAATATACTTGGGCACGACGGCTACACAAGCCTCGTCAGTTGGATATAAATGTAACCCTTGGTCACTGTGTCTGAATGGGTCCTGGGCCCATAACAGGCAAGCAGTCACCACGGCAACCAGAGTTTTTAGCAAACAGCTATTTATTATATAATACAATAAACCGTATAGGGACAGGTTGGCTGGCAGTGCCTCAAATAAAATAAATAATAATACAGATAACCAAAGCAAACCACCTTTCTCACGCAAAACAAACAACATGAATGGTACAAAAACAGTGACAAACGTCTAGCCAATTACCCCATCGCCACTATTAAACAAGGCGCCCCCGCCTTGTTGAAATTTAATTCACCTTTGGGTATGCACCGCCCCCCTTAGTTACGTCCGACAACTTCATCTGGCCTCTGGTTTGGTATCAACATGGCTTATGCTGTGACAGCTCTTCCTGCTGAAATTGTATCAAACCTTTATAAAGCAGCAGATAAAGTGTCCGATAGAAGTAGGCAAAAGGGACTGCACTATGCGTCCGAAGGCTATATTCAAGACATACAGGTGAAACGCAAGGAACAAGGCATCCAAAGAGACAAAAGCATACCGGTCACAGTCAAAAAATGAACCACCACATATCCTACTAATCGAGATGGAGGCTGGGACTAACAATATCAAGGAGCAACACTGTTCATGCAAAGCTGGGTAGGTCTCTATTCACTTATATAATCGTTATTACAAAGTAAACGGACTACGCGAGTATAACGTGTATTTGCAGCGTGTGCTAGCGTATCAACAACCGGTATGCTAGGTAACGTTAACGTTAGCTGACAAGGTGATGTTTTGGTTAACTCCACAGGGTTTTGCGCGCATTTAGTGTGTTGGCAGATTTGTAGTTTGAGTTAGTCTGACTTTGAATTGCAAAGGTTGTTGGGAACTCTGCTCTGTAGTTGTCAGGCATGTTTTCTGTTATGCATGTTTTCTGTAATCCAAAAACGACACTTGTCAGGATTTGACTTCGGTGGAGGAGAGATTCCACCGAGTTAGGGTTGGGTCTAGTATAAATAGCACCCGGAGAGCCCAGTCCTTATTTTATCAGGGACGAGCTTGGGGCGCTGAAAAATGCGCCCTTGGATTCGATTTAGGAACGCTGATTGGCTAAATGTTATGTCAATCATTCATATTTTAAATTAGCAATTGGTTTAACTGCTACATAGACCCGCCTCCTAAGCTGTGACGAGGCTTTCAGACAAGAAGAGGAAAGGTTGACAATGTGATTATATGATATCATATTTTACACATATTACTGGGTGCATTCCATATTTAAAACACACAAATATTGACATACTGATGTTTTTATCATTATTATTATTTATGTTTTAAAACTTTTATTGTATTTTTATTTTTTTGTGGCTTAAGGGGGGGCGGCGCCCTAGCGCCCTCTATGGGCCAGCCGCCACTGAATTTATCTTTTAAATCTTATTTGTATTTATTTGGCAGGTAGAGCGCAGAATGTAACAAGGGGCACATAAAGCCAGAAAGCTTATTTATTTGTTGTTAATAGTTTGTAAAGAACGCATATTGCCTGTAGTACATTTATTAAATATAAATGTACAGTATAATAAATAAAACATAGTGTACCTGTAATTTATATTAGAATGACATGGAATGGATGTGGTTCACAGTTGCCCTGGGTGGTAGGTGGGGGGGGGGAGCAAACGTCAGTGTTTTTGTTAATCCTGTCGACATTTAGTTGTGAATGGGGTCTCCCACACTGCTTGATCAGCGACCGGCATTTCTCCCCTTGGGTTTTTGGTTTGGGGAAAGGAAAAAATTCCACCTCCCCGTTCAAACTTTTAGGATATCGGGTATCAGATTTACACAATCCATAAGCACAATGCGTTGGCATGTTTCCCTTGCTCGAAAGCTTGACAGACCTCCTGCGCCTAGTTATGGTGGCTAAACCACGATTGGCCTGTGGTGGTTTTCGGGCGTGGCTTAGCGAAGGGTCAATTGTGATGTACACTTATGTGGGCCGCTTCCCGCTTATTAAAGAACATGTGACTATAGTGTTCTTTTGTAACCACATGATGAACTATAAGGTTTTACATTCATGTTTTTTCTTCAGGACTGCATATTTGGAGATGTTTTCTTAAAACCTATGAACACTCTTCTCCAAGTGCTCATCATATTGACCAAACCCCAGACTTCTCACACAAAACAAAGCATTATGAAGCATTATCAAAACTGTATTATTTTTCATACAAATTGAACTTTCCTCTCTGATGCCACATAAAAATAAAATGACACTACTGAAAAACAATTGCACACAATTGGCGAAAAGAACTGAAAACGTAATTGTAAAAGTTATTTATGATTCAGTAACATTGAGGTTTTTTCTCCTTGAACTAAATGTAAGGCTATAAGAGAAGAACGTTTAAGAGCTGTATTCTTCAGCAGATGGTATTTCTGTAGCATATGCATGTTATGTCTTGTCATTACAACATTGTACAAAAGACAACCTATCTATTTGTTTTTCAAATTCCATGTACAGTCATCTTGATTTTATTTTAAATCAATCGAATAAGATAACGCGTGGACTATACTAATATTTACAATACAGCCTGTGTATGTGAGCAGTACATTGTATTGTATACTACAGTATCCTTTCTAATGGTGTATAGTAGTATATATACTGTATAGCAGTCTATGTTAACTTAGAACTAAGACAAATAAGAAACTATATTTTTTATGACTGGCCAAAGGAATTCAGTTGCAAGAGGACAAAAACAAAAAATAAACAAGAAATAAATAAGAAGAAAGAGTGGAGCAAGACATGACAGATTTGGCAGGACCATTGATCAGATAGCAGCTTACGTTTTTTTGATAGGAAAAAAAAGTGTCAAGCTTAAAGGTCTTCAGCTTAAACATTTAATACATGCCAGTCGATGTCCGTGGCTGACTGAAATAAATGCGAAATTCTGGTAGGAGTTACTGGTGTAAAATAATAATTAATGACCGGTAAATAAATTGATATTAGTGAGTGAGTCTGGTGTTTTGTACAGAGGGACTGTTGAATGGTAAACACAGTATAAAGGTCACAAAGAGAGTCAGAGTGCACCGGTCATAGAGATCAGCATTTGAGGGGTCAGTGTGTAAAGGTCACAGTGATTCGTGCTAAAAGGTGTCAGATTATAACATTCTGTATACATCAGGCCCTTCGTTAGATACTGGGTTTTCAAATCTTTAGGAGTGTTTAATGCCAGTCAGCATTTCGTTCGAAACCTTCAGTTATTACTAAACTCTGGTAAAACTAAGTGCATGCTTTTCAACCGGTCCCTGCACACACCTGCCCGTCTAACTAGCATCGCCACGCTAGATGGGTCTGATCTAGAATATGTGGATACATACAAAGAGACTTGTTAGACAGCTCTCTGTCCTTCCAGCCCCACATAAACAATCAATTTGAAGTCCAGAATCTTTTCTGCAACAGGGCCTACTCTCATGCTGCCAAACTTGCCTTGGTAAAGATCACTATTATACAAATATTTGACTTTGTTAATGTAATTTATAGAACTGCCTCAAACTCTCTTTTAATTTTTTACATATTGTTACCAATGCCCCATACAACACCCACCATTGCAACCTTTATGCATTAGTCGGTTGGCTGTCGTTAAACACTCAACGTTTAACTCTTTGGTATCCATGAATTTGTCATCTTCACTTTTGTTGCCAGCGGTTCAGACATTAATGTCTGTGTGTTGAGTTATTTTGAGGGGACAGCAAATGTACACTGTTATACAAGTTGTACACTCACTAATTTACATAATAGCAAAGTGTCATTTCTGTGTTGTCACATGAAAAGATATAATTAAATATTTACAAAAATGTGAGAGGTGCACTCACTTTTGTGAGATACTGTAATGACCCATGTCAATTGCACATCCTTACACTGTACTAAATATACATTTTTCACTGCTCTTTGGCACTTCTGGTTGTACTGTACTTGCACTGTTAGATGTCAATAAAGTTCAATCTAATCTAAAAAAGTCTCATAGCCTTGGTCAGGTATCCCACAAAGTGACACATTTGGGCCAATGGTGGGGATCCACCACCCAGCGGGTGAACCAAGCACCTGGTGCACACATGCAGTGAGTAACAACACAATCAGCCCCCAACCATGAACAGTACAGTAGAGACTGAGGAGTTCGTCAGCTGGCAAACAGGAACTGATGCTTGCCTCACTAAACTTTATTCAATAGTTATCTATTCTGAAGTTAACATGTGTAGAAACCTAACTGGGACTGACAAAACGTTCAGTGCCAACTTTCCTGTTTTGACAGAGCAGCTCTGATTGTTCTTGGGTAGAGACGTACAGACTTTAGTAGGCGTAGCACGGCATATATATGTGACCTTATAAATTAAAATCAACAGCACATGACCCTGTAATATCAATGAGATTGCTTATGCGGAATGGATATAGGGTTGACATGACCACATTTGTACATATGAGAGGTCGACATGACCACATCTGTACATATGAGAGGTCGACATGACCACATCCATACATATGAGAGGTCGACATGACCACATCTGTACATATGAGAGGTCGTCATGACCACATCCGTACATATGAAAGGTCGTCATGACCACATCTGTACATATGAGAGGTCGTCATGACCACATCCGTACATATGTGAGGTCGACATGACCACATCCATACATATGAGAGGTCGACATGACCACATCTGTACATATGAGAGGTCGACATGACCACATCTGTACATAAGAGAGGTCGACATGACCACATCCGTACATATGTGAGGTCGACATTACCACATCCGTACATATGTGAGGTCGACATGACCACATCCGTACATACGAGAGGTCGACATGACCACATCCATACATATGAGAGGTCGACATGACCACATCTGTACATATGAGAGGTCGTCATGACCACATCCGTACATATGAAAGGTCGTCATGACCACATCCGTACATATGAAAGGTCGTCATGACCACATCCGTACATATGAAGGTCGTCATGACCACATCTGTACATATGAGAGGTCGTCATGACCACATCCGTACATATGAAAGGTCGTCATGACCACATCTGTACATATGAGAGGTCGTCATGACCACATCCGTACATATGAAAGGTCGTCATGACCACATCCGTACATATGAAAGGTCGTCATGACCACATCTGTACATATGAGAGGTCGTCATGACCACATCTGTACATATGAGAGGTCGTCATGACCACATCCGTACATATGAGAGGTCGTCATGACCACATCCGTACATATGTGAGGTCGACATGACCACATCTGTACATACGAGAGGTCGACATGACCACATCCATACATATGAGAGGTCGACATGACCACATCTGTACATATGAGAGGTCGTCATGACCACATCCGTACATATGAAAGGTCGTCATGACCACATCTGTACATATGAGAGGTCGTCATGACCACATCCGTACATATGAAAGGTCGTCATGACCACATCTGTACATATGAGAGGTCGTCATGACCACATCTGTACATATGAGAGGTCGTCATGACCACATCCGTACATATGAAAGGTCGTCATGACCACATCTGTACATATGAGAGGTCGACATGACCACATCTGTACGTATGAGAGGTCGTCATGACCACATCCGTACATATGAAAGGTCGTCATGACCACATCCGTACATATGAAAGGTCGTCATGACCACATCTGTACATATGAGAGGTCGACATGACCACATCTGTACATAAGAGAGGTCGTCATGACCACATCTGTACATATGAGAGGTCGACATGACCACATCCGTACATATGTGAGGTCGACATGACCACATCCGTACATATGAGAGGTCGTCATGACCACATCCGTACATATGAGAGGTCGTCATGACCACATCCGTACATATGTGAGGTCGACATGACCACATCCGTACATATGAGAGGTCGTCATGACCACATCCGTACATATGAGAGGTCGACATTACCACATCCGTACATATGTGAGGTCGACATGACCACATCCGTACATATGAGAGGTCGTCATGACCACATCTGTACATATGAGAGGTCGTCATGACCACATCCGTACATATGAAAGGTCGTCATGACCACATCTGTACATATGAGAGGTCGTCATGACCACATCCGTACATATGAAAGGTCGTCATGACCACATCTGTACATAAGAGAGGTCGTCATGACCACATCTGTACATATGAGTGGTCGACATGACCACATCCATACATATGAGAGGTCGACATGACCACATCTGTACATATGAGAGGTCGTCATGACCACATCTGTACATATGAGAGGTCGTCATGACCACATCCGTACATATGAAAGGTCGTCATGACCACATCTGTACATATGAGAGGTCGTCATGACCACATCTGTACATATGAGAGGTCGTCATGACCACATCCGTACATACGAGAGGTCGTCATGACCACATCCGTACATATGAAAGGTCGTCATGACCACATCTGTACATAAGAGAGGTCGTCATGACCACATCTGTACATATGAGAGGTCGACATGACCACATCTGTACATATGAGAGGTCGACATGACCACATCTGTACATATGAGAGGTCGTCATGACCACATCCGTACATATGAGAGGTCGACATGACCACATCCGTACATATGAGAGGTCGTCATGACCACATCTGTACATAAGAGAGGTCGTCATGACCACATCTGTACATATGTGAGGTCGAGACCACATCCATACATATGAGAGGTCGTCATGACCACATCCGTACATATGAAAGGTCGTCATGACCACATCTGTACATAAGACCACATCTGTACATGACCAGGTCATCTCTGTACATATGAGAGGTCGACATTACCACATCTGTACATATGAGAGGTCGTCATCACCACATCTGTACATATGAGAGGTCGTCATGACCACATCCGTACATATGAGAGGTCGTCATGACCACATCTGTACATATGAGAGGTCGTCATGACCACATCCGTACATATGAAAGGTCGTCATGACCACATCTGTACATAAGAGAGGTCGTCATGACCACATCTGTACATATGAGAGGTCGACATGACCACATCTGTACATATGAGAGGTCGACATGACCACATCTGTACATATGAGAGGTCGACATGACCACATCTGAGAGGTACATGACCACATCCGTACATATGAGAGGTCGACATGACCACATCCGTACATATGAGAGGTCGTCATGACCACATCCGTACATATGAGAGGTCGACATGACCACATCCGTACATATGTGAGGTCGACATGACCACATCTGTACATACGAGAGGTCAACATGACCACATCTGTACATATGAGAGGTCGACATGACCACATCCGTACATATGTGAGGTCGACATGACCACATCTGTACATACGAGAGGTCAACATGACCACATCTGTACATATGAGAGGTCGACATGACCACATCCGTACATATGTGAGGTCGACATGACCACATCTTTACACCTTATGGGTTGACATGACCACATCTTTACACCTTATGGGTTGACATGACCACATCTTTACACCTTATGGGTTGACATGACCACATCTGTACATCTTATGTGTTGACATGACCACATCTTTATATCTTATGAGTTGACATGACCACATCTTTATATCTTATGAGTTGACATGACCACATCTTTATATCTTATGTGTTGACATGACCACATCTTTACATCTTATGTGTTGACATGACCACATCTTTACATCTTATGTGTTGACATGACCACATCTGTACATCTTATGTGTTGACATGACCACATCTTTACATCTTATGTGTTGACATGACCACATCTTTACATCTTATGGGTTGACATGACCACATCTTTACATCTTATGTGTTGACATGACCACATCTTTACATCTTATGTGTTGACATGACCACATCTTTACATGACAAATATTCTTCTATTCTTTCTATATGAAAACATCCATGATTCTTTTTTTACATTTTATTTAAAGAAACGTTTTATTTAAAGATAGTGTCCTATGATTTGACTGTCTACTATGTGACTTTCCAAGGCAAAGAGATGAATGAATCGTTCTCTGAATTCTTTAAGGCTTCTCGGCCAGGTTCTAAAGACCTGGAAATGGTTGGTCTTGTAAGCCCAGTTGTTCCTTTGCAGAACATTAACCATAAAAACAGCATGTCTAAGGAATCTGCAAGAAACATGCTGTTTTGTCATGTGCATGTTGTTCCCTTTCATAGTTAAAGTAGGATACAGAACACTGGCCTGATAACTAGTGTTCACAGCAGCCTCCGTTAGTCAACAAATACAGATCAGACCCTGTTGAAGAGAACTCATCTGTATGCAATTGTGAATACACGTCTGCATGCAATTGTGAATACATGTCTGCATGCAATTGTGAATACACGTCTGCATGCAATTGTGAATACACGTCTGCATGCAATTGTGAATACATGTCTGCATGCATGCGTGTCTGAGAAGTGTGAACATACGTCTATGCAGTTTGAGTTGTCGTACCTTTTTCATGTGCACGAGCACTTATGCAGTCTGTCTGTGTTCAGTGTGCAGGGAGTTATGTCTGGTCTTGGAGCCAGTGTTTGACCTTTAGTGAATGTCACGTTGTATGTGTTTTCTCTGAGCAGGCGACTGACTGACACTGTGTTGTCCGCTGTCATTCAGTGTCAGGCGTCCTTGTATCAAGGCTGAAATGAGTAGCATGTCTTTGTCCACGCACGCACACACACACACACACACACACACACACACACACACACACACACACACACAGAACAGAACAAAAAATATGTTATGTAAAACACAATTGGCTTGAAAGTTGACATGGTCTCTTCTTCACACTGCAGTGACCCAACCGGACTTTATAATAATATAAAAATTCATAATTTTGTTAGAATTCTTTTTATCGACCACAGCTTCAGCGTTGCTTGTCACAAAGCTCAGGACTCACCGCGCAGATTTACCACGCAGATTTACCACGCAGATTTACCACGCAGATTTACCACGCAGATGTACCACGCAGATTTACCACGCGGCACAGCTCCTTTCTAGGTTTTTCCCATCCACTCTGCTTTAACATCTTATCGCTCACATTTTAGGGTTTTTGGTTGGGTATTCGTATAAGCAACTGCAATGTCAAAGGGGCTTTATATGAGATGAGAGGAAGAAAAGCGGAAAAGAGGAGATCAGAGGAGTTCAGTAAGGAGTTCTGAGGAGCTGAGTGGAGAGAAGTAGTGATAAAGTGAATTTAAATGGCAGTTCTTTACCCCCCTGACAGAGAGGAGACTGATGGGCTGCCTATATTTAGCAACTATTCTCAACGTTCATCAGCTCTTTTTAAACTGATTTGCTGAGAACTTGTCCTCATCATCATGTACAGTATTTCTGTAACGGGAAAGTTGATTAGATAAGACAGACAAGTTTTCTGTTCTTCCAAATAACAATCCACTTGAATAACACATTCCCTCACCTCCCAGCCCCCACACATTCCCTCACCTCCAGCCCCCACACATTCCCCCACCTCTCACCTCCCAGCCCCCCCACATTCCCCCAGCCCCAGCCCCCACATTCCCCCACCTCCAGCCCCCACACATCCCCCACACCTCCCAGCCCCCACACATTCCCCCAACCCCCACATCCTCCCAGCCCCCACACATTCCCCCAACCCCCCACATTCCCCCAACCCCCACACATTCCCCCAGCCCCCACACATTCCCTCCCAGCCCCCATTCCCCAACCTCCCACATCCCCCAACCCCCACCCCCACACATTCCTCACCTCAGCCCCCACACATTCCCCCAACCCCTCACCTCCCACCCCCATTCCCCCAACCCCCCTCCCAGCACATCCCCCACCTCCCAGCCCCCCACACATTCCCTCACCTCCCAGCCCCCAACATTCCCCAACCTCCAGCCCCCACACATCCCCCCACATCCCCCCCCCCCGCACCCCCACCCCCACACATTCCCCCACCTCCCAGCCCCCCACACATTCCCCCACCCCCCACACATTCCCCACCTCCCAGCCCCCCACATTCCCCCACCCCCCACACATCCCCCACCTCCCAACCCCCACACATCCCCCACCTCCCAGCCCCCCCCCCACCTCCCAGCCCCCACACATCCCCCCACCTCCCAGCCCCCACACATCCCCCACCTCCCAGCCCCCCACATCCCCCTCCCCCTGACCCCAATCAATCATGCATTCCCCCACCTCCAGCCCCAGCTGATGTCAAAACACGTCCCCCACCTTTTATTACTGTGACTGTTCAAGCAAGAAGTCAATACTAGAATCCTTACACGCTGGAAACAACACTCTCTCTGTCGTTCTGCTTTCATTAAGCTCACAGGTTGCATGAGCCACTATAAGTTAGAGAGCAACGAGGAAAATAAACAATTTAAGGGTCTGGGCCAATTTGCCTATTGTCTATGTGTGAATAGGCAGAACATACATTACTTTAATTCAACCATAGCCTGTAAATTGTAAACAAAATTGTGTCACTTTAGGCATACCATGTAAATTAAAGATCCTCCTGTATTCCCTGTGTTCAGGTGGAATTCTCTAAGTGGTGGGAAACATTTATTTTGAAATAAGTTCTCATGTTTTCTTTGTCCAACCTGATTCAAGCAAAACAATTGAACTTTAGCTAATTAGGAACTGGGAAAATGGCATGAAATGTATTTTGTTTGTTTGTTTGAATCACCCAAATATTGAAGAAGACCAACACTTTACTGTCAAAATATTAATATAAATAAATATCCATAACAGGCACATGAGAGAGTCCCATGTGCGTCTGGTGCGTTCGCCATTGTAACAATTCCCTGCTGTTACACTGAGCAAACCACTTCCTATATTCATGTAAACAAAATTAGACTTGCTAATTTACACCGTTTCTCTGTTCTGCTGTTTACTCCAACCCAGACCCATAAATATGGATATGGTAATTTGCATTTCCCTTGTCCTAAATGTTTGTTGTGTGTAGTAGGTAGAGAGCTGTACTATCAATCATAATCATAGATATGCCAGAAATGTTGTTTCATACTACTCTGACACTCACAGTCAGAGTTAATTATAGACATGAGTTAAGATTTCATTATATTCATACATTATTTCACTCCACCACACAGCACTGCCTAATGTGACATCATGTGAGATGGCTAGATGAAGAGGTTTCCTGCAGTCGCGAATTGCATGAAATGTAAAAACTGGCAGACTGGCTTTTGTGAGGGAATGGATCATGTGCAGAGAAAAAGGAAATGATTTCACCATGAAACAAGGTTGCCAAGTCAGTTGAATTCTTCCGTCTATGGTCCTCACTTGTGGACGCTCGTCTTCAGCTGACCCCACATGTGAAGGTCAACATCCTTTCTGCTAATTTAACTTGTGTGTCCTCATTCCTTTCCCAGGTTGATGGATGACTAAGGGAGTTCAGCCTGTTTGTCATTCTTTGTTTCTGGTAAATTTGAGACTTTAATCGGACCCAAAGATTCTGATGTTCCAGATACTGAACAAATCTGAAAAAATTGGCATACACAACATGCCATTGGAACACAGAACTGATCAAACAAATCAACCGTTTCTAGCTACAATAGTAATTAACAACATTAATAAAGTCTACACAATATTTCTGATCAAAAAGTTTTCTTTCAAAAACCCGCAAAAATTGTTGGGACCCTAAACATAGTGCTGGGACAGTATGGAAAATGCAAACAAAACATGTCTTTTGAAAATTCAGTTTACACTGTTCTAAATTGTAAACACATTATAAACACATTATTTTTAACACAGTATGTGTGTATTGTATTGCATGTTGTTGCAGAGGGTTCCTTTGGCACGGATTCAGTTAGTGTATGATTGTATGATGTATGTTTGTTCAACAAAACTAAAATATTCGCAAAGTTTAAATAAAACAGACCTTGTAAATTCAAAATGTTCATAATTTGTCATTTGACAAACATTGTCCTTCTGCATCTAACCTGGCCTAGCACACCAGTCCCTCATTAATAGGTGCCCGATTTCCACCATAGGCGCATTCTGTAGTTGTCCACCAGGTGGCGTCGTTTCGTCATTTTACCATTAAGAAAGTATTTTAATATAAACTGAAATTGGCTCCAACCGTGTGCATAGAAACAGTCTTAGATCTTTGTCTCCAGCTCATGAAAAATGGAGGCCAAAACAAAAGTGTTGCGTTCATAATTATGTTCAGTGTACATAGTGATCTTCCCTTTACGTGAGCACATGTCAATCCTGATACACTCTTGGGAGCCGTCAACGCAAACGAGCTAAATGACTAGTCACCTGTAGTGAAAACAGTCTGTGCTGTTCCCTGCTCAATCTCCTGCTAGTAACGGAACCACTAAAGCTCACCGCAGCCCCGGGTTGTTGTTGCAGCACATCACTGACACCTCCTAAAGTTGTCTGACATACCAAGATTAAGTACTCTTTAGCCTCTGTGGAGTCTTACATAACCTCTTTCACTTTAAAGAAGCCTTTATGGTGTCGGTCAGAGAATGAGATCAATACACACTTGGGCACCCAGAGTATTTCAGTAGTCGGGTACAGTATTCTTTGTAAGCTACAGTCAATTGTTGAGAAAAAGAAAACACTTAGATAAAAGCAAAGACAATCACTCAAGTACAAAATAGGACAGAGTTCATACACAGTTTACCTTCCATCAAACTGTGCATTGCAGCAGAGAGAGTAACTGGAATGTATACTTGCATTATTGTTTGCTAGCCGCTAATTGAATTCCAGGATCAATCTACAATAATCTCCTGCTTGTGTGACATTGACTCAGACACACTAAAGAAAAGATTCCGTGCAAGTCAATGGGTTTGCTCCCCACCTCAGTGGTCCACGCCCAGAAAGATGATCAAGGACAATGGCCGATGTAGATACTGGGCAACATTTTCATGGGGTCTCTGAGTTGAAGAATACGCGTTATGTTATATTTTCCCTCCTTCTTTTGCCTGGGCTCTTTGCTCGAGGACATCATTCGATTGTGTGCAAACATGGGTTCTTATTGGGCCTGAAGATTACAGCCTGGCCCAACCCAAGCCTTATTGCCTGAGGCCTGAGCCCAGGTCCGGCCAAACATCACATGAAGATATTGAGTATGAATCGTAAAAAAGCTGGTTAAAATAAAGGCCACGTTGCTGTTTTGCTAACGTGGAGTATGAAGAGGAGGACGAAGTGGAAGTTGAAATGACTCAGATGTCAATCACTCACAATGTTTAGAACCAAACAAAATACATTCTAATTGAATTGTAATTACAACATGTAGCAGACCCTTTCTAAGGCCCCTCTGGTTGTGTTACAGGCTGAGCAGCTGATGCTAACTGACGGTTGATATATATATATATATATATATATAGTATAAGGACCCCCTGGTTGTGTTACAGGCTGAGCAGCTGATGCTACCTGACAGTTTATATATACAGTCCCCTCCAAAAGTATTGGAACGGTAAGGCAAATTCCTTTGTTTTTGTTGTTGGGTTTAAGATCAAAAGATGAGTATGAGACAAAAGTTCAGAAATTCAGCTTTTATTTCCTGGTATTTACATCTAGATGTGTTAAACAACTCACGACATACCACCCTTTGTTTGAACCCACCCATTTTTCACGTGAGCAAAAGTATTGGAACATGACTGACAGGTGTTTCTGGTTGCCCAGGTGTTGCCTTTTAGGTTGATTGTCCAAACAATAAATAGCTCTGCATGACTAGTATAAGTTTTCATCCTTGATTCAAACCTATCAAGACTGCATTTCCTGTTAAAGAGGATAAACATGAAGACCAGAGAGCTGTCTGTGGGAGAAAAGCAAGCCATTGTCAAGCTGAGAAAAGAAGGAAAGTCGATCAGAGTCATTGGACAAACATTGGGCATAGCAAGCACAACAATTTGGAATGTCCTGAAAAAGAAAGAAACTACTGGTGTACTGAGTAACAGATGTCGAACAGGTCGGCCAAGGAAAACAACAGTAGTTGATGACAGAAGTATCGTGAGAGCTGTGAAGAAAACCCCCAAAACATCAGTAAGTGACATCACCAACGACCTCCACAGTGCAGGGGTGAAGGTATCACAATCCACTGTTCGAAGAAGACTCAGAGAGCAGAAATATAGAGGCCACACCACAAGATGCAAACCACTCATCAGCAGTAAGAATCGGAATGCCATATTGGAATTTGCAAAGAAGTACAGAGATGAGCCGCAAAAGTTCTGGAACACAATCTTATGGACTGATGAGACCAAGATGAATCTCTACCAAAGTGATGGAAACGCCAAAGTGTGGAGAAAGAAAGGAACTGCTTATGATCCGAAGCATACAAGCTCATCTGTGAAGCATGGTGGAGCTAATGTCATGGCTTGGGCGTGCATGGCTGCATCTGGAACAGGCTCATTGATATTTATTAATGATGTAACTGATGATGGTAGCAGCAGAATGAATTCAGCCAATTTACGGAGAAATGCATTGAAACTAATCGGGAGGAAGTTTATCATGCAGCAGGACAATGACCCAAAGCACACTGCCAACAAAACAAAGGACTTCATCAGGGGAAAAAAGTGGAAGGTTTTAGACTGGCCAAGTCAATCACCTGACCTTAACCCAATAGATCATGCATTTCACCGCCTTAAGAGGAGACTGAAGGGAGAAACACCCCGAAACAAACAAGAACTAAAAGAAGCTGCGGTAAAAGCCTGGAATAGCATCACAAATGAAGAATGCAACAGTTTGGTGATGTCGATGGGTCGCAGGCTTGGGGCAGTTATTGCAAGCAAGGGTTATGCATCCAAATATTAAATGTTATTTACTTTAAGATTATTTGTTCCAATACTTTTGCTCACGTGAAAAATGGGTGGGTTCAAACAAAGGGTGGTATGTCGTGAGTTGTTTAACACATCTAGATGTAAATACCAGAATATAAAAGCTGAAATTCTGAACTTTTGTCTCATACTCATCTTTTGATCTTAAACCCAAATGTCTTCAGTGAACAACAAAAACAAAGGAATTTGCCTTACCGTTCCAATACTTTTGGAGGGGACTGTATATGTGTGTGTATATATATATATATATATATATATATATATAGTATAAGGCCCCCCTGGTTGTGTTATAGGCTGAGCAGCTGAAGCTACCTGACGGTTTATATATATATATTTATAGTATAAGGACCCCCTGGTTGTGTTACAGGCTGACCAGCTGATGCTACCTGACAGTTTATATCTATATAAGTATATAGTATAAGGTCCCCCTGGTTGTGTTACAGGCTGAGCAGCTGAAGCTACCTGACGGTTTCGGCTTCCAATCTGCTCAACCCTCCCAGTTGTCCCTTTCTGACTGTATTTGACCTGGACTATTTCATAAGACTCTCTGCATTTTAAAATGCATTTGATAATTATTAAACTATTATAAGTTTACTCAGCTCAGCCAGAAGAGGACTAGCCACCCCTCGGAGCCTGGTTCTTCTCTAGGTTTCTAATTTCCACCCATCAGGGACTTTTTCCTAGCTGCTGTATATCAACTTGTTGATGTGTGCTCTGTCGGGGTTCAGGCTGGGTGTTGGTAAAAGTGTTTTGTGAAAAAGGGCTTTATAAAAACATTTTATTGTTTGATTGACGATATTGGCATTGATGATTAGGCAAATATACAATGAATGAGTGCCAAATTCACAACCCTAAATTCACTTTCATACGAAGGATATCGTATCTCTGCAATTAATGACATAATTGGATGCTGGATTTAGCCTCTAGTTTAGTCGTGGACTTGAGCGGGACAAACAAAAAGTGCAAAGGTAAGGTTTCTGCTTTTTGAATCAGAAAAATGAGATTGTTGTAACATGCCCAGGGGCCATTTATGGCTTAAGCAACTTAACAACTTGCTTATGACCCCTGACCACTAACAAATGAAACACTTAATTACTGTCAATAATAAAAACTTCAGCATGTGCTAATGGTTAATAACCCTTTACTGGATCTCATGGTTCTGTCAGGAACATCATTAGCATAAACATGATCACAACAACATTATTAATTCATTTGAGTAGGAATGCAAATATATTGTACATTTAATAGTCTAATTAAACTGGTCAGGATACTTTACCTGAGACAGGACTGAATTGTCAAGCCTCATTTAATGCGTGACACTTATTATTCCAACACATTACTTGCTATATTTGAAACATACAAAAACTTGTTTTGTTTTATTGTAGGCTGTCGCCAAATAACCCAGTTTAAATAGGAAGTGCATGCATCATTATACAATAAAGGATATTCTGAAGCATTCTGTCAGGCATGTGTGATTGTTTCTCTAGCAAAAGCTCAAGGCTCTCTTTCATTAACCAGACGATCAGCTATTAAGCTAACCAGGCAATCACTCATTTAACAAAAAACGGGCACTTGTCAAAAGATATTATTCTGATTAATGATGACTCGGCTTGCCTTGAACTGCAGTTAAAAACAGAAATGCATTTAATGAAAATTAATGAAAATTAATTCAGAGTCATATGCCTCCTGGCAGTTTTGGTCAAAGATGAGGAAGTCTTTAGAATTTGTTGAAACTCTTGAGCTTGTGCCAACCACTGGCAGCCAGTTGAGTAGGTTATTCGTGTGACCTGGTATGGCAGTGTTCACCAATCGCATATCATTTGTGATGTCACTTGCTCTGCGACCTTGGAGCAGCTGTTTCCATTGATTTGCCACGGCCCCAGGTTTTTCTCGGTGTCGTGTTTTTGGCGTGTTTAGAGAAATGCCAGGGGTGGTCATGCCATCAGAACCGTTACTCATGCTACCGTTGCTAATCCGATTGGCTATCCCAACAGCAAAACAGTACTGACTCTGTTAAGAGGCTGCACTGCTCCAAAAAAATAACAAAAAAGCGGTACAATGAAAAGGCAAGCACATATGATTTAATAAATAAAGCCTTTTTTTCCATTCTTATATTAATGACATTGTTTGCTAATTGATTTAATGTTGTGACAGGATGAGTATGAAAGAATGGCATGGAAAAACTCACCATCTCATTGGTAGTGGCGGGCCTGAATAAGTAAGCTGATGCACTTGGACTTTTAGGGGTATGTAAGATGTATTTTTAACGGTCTAGTCACTTTTCTTCATGCCAAAACAACAATGTCTGCCTATATTCCGGATGCACCCACATACAAATACCCAGCTCCTCTGTTCTGATTAGCATTCCAGAGGAGATACTGCCTTCCCTGTCAGCGGCAGGTACCTCTGAACTCTATTGTTAGTCACCAGCAGACAGGTTATCTAATTACATTCACGTAAACAACCGGGAGATTCAACTCCGATTTTATCTTTCGTTTGTGCTATGTGTATCATGGAAGAATCACTTTAAACTTCTGATGCTAAGAGGCAAATGCAGAAAGCTCACTTTCTGGCATGCGTCAAAAAATGCATGTGCAGGACACAAATGCTAGCACCGCCAGAAAAGACCAGTACCCTGAAACACCCAAAAGCCCAACAATTCTGTTAAGCCTCTATCAAATGTGGCAATTATGTGCAGAATGTACTTTACTTTCTGAATAGTTTTTAATATGGATTAGGACTTTAAGATCAATTTTATCTCCTCTCTTGGTCCTGTCTTGGTTCTCTCTTGGTTCTGTCTTGGTCTTGTCTTGGCCCTGTCTTAGTCCTGTTTTAGTAATTTATTGCAGTCTGCGTTGAATTTGTTTATTGCTTGTGTTGTGCTAGAGGACCAGAACAAATTTCTTGTTTCTTGTAAACTAACTTGACAATATAACACCTTATGTGTTCACCTGTGTCTTGTTATTCACCCTCTATATGTCTTTTGAGTTCTGTCCTTGTGGATACATTGTTCTTTGTGTTAGACATATGCAATTCGCCTCAGCCACAGTCCTGTTTGTTTCCATCCGGCACCGTGTATAACAGTGTTTCTGTTAGTTTTGCTTTTGTCTACTAGTCTGTGTGTCCAGTTCTCATGCAGTTCGGCCTGCTCGTTCTCCTTCGTTTCGCCCACCAGCCACTTGTGCCTCCTACCTCGTTGTCGTTTCGGCCACCTTGCTTGAATCTGTGTTTACTTGGCCGTGTGTGTGTTCCGCCAACCTTTTGTTTTGTTTAGATTAATGTAAAAAAAAACTAAAACAATAAAAAAATAAACCACCAAAACGAAATCTCTGCTCCTAGGTCCTATTGCTGCTCTACCGGCAACTCGTTACAAAGACAATACCCTGAAAATAAAGTTGACTGTCTGCACTTTTGCCCAACAGTCACTGTGTAATTTCAAAGTCCCGGAATACAGAGCCAAAAATACATAAATTGTGGCCTTAAAATTGTTGGTCTCAAAACCACAAGCATCAAATAGTACTCCTGCATCTGCTCTATTGTTTGTCTCGCTAACAGGAACAGTGAGATATAAATTCCTTGAGAGTTTGCTAACGACAACTCAAACTGTTTACGCAAAGCCTTGGCAAAATGACCGAGAATTGCAGATTCTCCTTTCAATTGTTAGCCAATTGTTTTTCCTTGGATGGAATATTTTTGGAATGAATGCAAACCTCTGAAATTCAGAGATTGCCAGAACATCAGGTTCGCTAATTCGATCAGCATATCAATTCAGGGGGGAGACTATTTAGTGTTTGTCTGCATAAATCTGAGGCTTTTGCAATTACATAATGAGTAAGGCGTCACTGCATAATTATTTTATATGACAAGGTTTTTAATAGAATTATCACTGGGGTTTAAATTCACATTACCAGAAACCAAAGCCAAAGATAAGGCAAAACTACAGCTATAAACACTTTGCTCAAGTTGTCTAGCATGTGAGAGGGGATTACAGGCTTACTATTTAGAGTTTAGTTAAAAGGTTTCATTACAAGACAAGCAGACAACAAGGGTAACATAGACAAGATGACAAACCATTTGCCCAGGTCAGAGCCTGAGAGTAGCTAAATAAGTAACAAAGTCAATAATGTGGAAAGTCAGACGATCTAAACAGCCAGGAGGGATTGTCCAAACGTGAGATTGACGTGGCAGAGTTGTGTCACAGGGCGTCTACAACAGGAACGACCAAAATCAGAATCAAGCGCTACACAGGCAAGTCTTTAGAACACTACAAACTGATTTTTGAAAATATGACGACAATGCAGACTAGATTATTGAAATGTCATTTCCATTTGACATGGATGTAATCAAGTGCTTCCTGGGTCCCAGAAATAGGATATGCTAAATCACAATGGCCAAATGACAGAACATGCAATGTTACGTCGTCTTGGATTTTAGGCATTGTTGAAGTTAAGTGGAACTGCGTAATCTAAGATGATAGCATTGCCCCCTCCTCATTACTGTCACAGTTCGCCGAGCAAACGCTCTCATCATCGTACATCAATACGAGAAGTGGGAGGAAGCAGTGGGACAAGAGACTGGCGTGTTGTGACATGGGAATGTTAATGTGATCTACTGTGAGAAACTCAACAGCTCCTCTGCGGTTATATCGGAAACAGACACGTCGCTGTTGCGGGAGGCTATACTTCATTTTCGTCTGTCGGTGTGAGTAAATAGCAGATGTGCTTAACGGCAAAGTGGACGCGAAGCAGACACAGCTTACTCAGAAAGGCACATGTGCAGCTTTGTCCAAGTGGAGTTGCCACACGGAATACTCATCAGTTTGCCTCAGATCTAACACAGACGGGCCTTTTGATGTGCCTGGAGCTTATACACTGATCAGCTGGGGGAAAGCTATTCTCATTAGAAACTCCTAAGACTCTCGGCTTCAAATTGCATTAGTGCAGCATGGCGGTTTCCTTAGCGGTGACGGCCACACAGTGACTGTGCTGCGCAAAGCACCTGTGTCTTTGTCACTGCGTTTAAAACGTTTACCAGTACACAAGTGGTAGTGTCGCTTATTATCTTTTCACAGAGTTGACGAGGTGATAATAACACAAACGGTTTGGACTTGGCCTCGAGCCGGTGATAATCTTTAGAGGGAGAAAAACAAATCAGTTTGACAAAGGTCGCAGGTTGTTCAACATTCTCAGGGACCCGGTTTTGGGGAAAGGAGTGGAGTTAAATCACAGCCCGGCTGTTGTTATGTGTCCCCTTTCACCTCTCTGCCAGGATGTCACCCTGTGGCAGTATACACAGAGGTCAACCCAAGACAGACAGCTGCAATATTGCTTTGACACTGCTGTTTCTTCCTGTAGCACAGCAAAGCTACAACATGTTTTCGTTGGAGTCAATAATGAATGTGGTTGGGTTAAATAATTCATCATATGCAACCCAACCTGGAAAACAGCATAAAATCACATGCATGTTAATAACCGTCTTTTATTTTGAATATAATATTTTTACTGGACCAAATGTCCTAGACTTTGCTATTCATAAATTCATATAATTTATACAGTTAATATGTCACAAATAATAGATGTTACCTCACATACTGTACCTGCCATTTGCATGCACCATTGCTTCTCCTATGAACATCTATGGGGGAACAAGATCACACTCGTGGTGATGCATGCACATCTTGGTGAATCCCTTGAACTTGTAAAACTGAACCCTATGAAATGTAGACTCTCCAGCCCAAGGGGAATTTGGCATTATAAGACCACAGTATGGATGTACCAGTGTTTAACCTATTTCTAGACAGGTAACATTGCTTACTGTCTTGGGGCACTCTGAACATATTCATATACATTTCACATTACATTTAAAAGGCCACCTCCTTTGAACGTAATGTTCCTGTTCTAAGCCAATGTTGTGACTGCTTGAACTAATAAGTTTACTCACTAGCTTACTCAGATCCTATTCGGAGCACGTGCACCTGGCAGTCCTACACTACACAGTCTCACATCGGTATTTAACAAACGCCAGACAATAATTGAGATGACATCCTCTCCAGCTTCCTCTTTCTGGAAAGTAGGACCTGAGACAAAGGTAACTGTAAGCGTGACAAATGTCTCTAATGAATTTAGTCCCAAAATCAGCACTTCTGAGGATAAAACTGCTGCATTATTCTAAACTCCTGGTCCAGAGATCAGCGTTGTCTCCTGCACTGGAACTGTCCGGTTCTGAAACATCAGCTTGACAAGGCCCTGTTTTTCTCCCTTTGGATATTATCAAAAAGAGTACGAACCTCATTATAGAGAATACAAACCCATTATCAGTACAAACTAACAGCTAATCATAGAGAATGCAAACCCAACATCAGTACATACTAACAGCTAATCATAGAGAATGCAAACCCAACATCAGTACATACTAACACCTAATCATAGAGAATGCAAACCCAACATCAGTACATACTAACACCTAATCATAGAGAATGAAAACCCAACATCAGTACATACTAACAGCTAATCATAGAGAATACAAACTCAACATCAGTACATGCTAACACCTAATCATAGAGAATACAAACCCAACATCAGTACATACTAACACCTAATCATAGAGAATGCAAACCCAACATCAGTACATGCTAACACCTAATCATAGAGAATGCAAACCCAACATCAGTACATGCTAACAGCTAATCATAGAGAATACAAACCCAACATCAGTACAAACTAACACCTAATCATAGAGAATGCAAACCCAACATCAGTACATGCTAACAGCTAATCATAGAGAATACAAACCCAACATCAGTACATACTAACACCTAATTATAGAGAATGCAAACCCAACATCAGTACATGCTAACACATAATCATAGAGAATACAAACCCAACATCAGTACATACTAACACCTAATCATAGAGAATACAAACTCAACATCAGTACATACTAACACCTAATCATAGAGAATACAAACCCAACATCAGTACATACTAACACCTAATCATAGAGAATACAAACCCAACATCAGTACATACTAACACCTAATCATAGAGAATGCAAACCCAACATCAGTACATACTAACAGCTAATCATAGAGAATGCAAACCCAACATCAGTACATACTAACACCTAATCATAGAGAATGCAAACCCAACATCAGTACATACTAACACCTAATCATAGAGAATGCAAACCCAACATCAGTACATACTAACACCTAATCATAGAGAATACAAACCCAACATCAGTACATACTAACACCTAATCATAGAGAATGCAAACCCAACATTAGTACATACTAACAGCTAATCATAGAGAATACAAACCCAACATCAGTACATACTAACACCTAATCATAGAGAATGCAAACCCAACATCAGTACATGCTAACAGCTAATCATAGAGAATGCAAACCCAACATCAGTACATACTAACACCTAATCATAGAGAATGCAAACCCAACATCAGTACATACTAACACCTAATCATAGAGAATGCAAACCCAACATCAGTACATACTAACACCTAATCATAGAGAATACAAACCCAACATCAGTACAAACTAACACCTAATCATAGAGAATACAAACCCAACATCAGTAGGCCTACATGATAGCAATCACCAGAGTCTGGATTGCAGGCCCGGGTTGATTATTCTCTAAACATAACAAGGTAATAGATTTATGTCCAAAATTGTTATCAGTGACAATTGTGAGACAGTGACGCTGTTTGGTTGTGACAGCTGCTAAGGCTTGGAACACTTGTAGTCAGTCAATTTCCTCCTGAAGTTATCAGCATTCACAGAAAGACGCATGAACTATATTGATTCTGAATTAAGCTAGATCCTCTGTTTAACGAGTGATTTGTTCAGAGGTCCAAGGCAGTTGTTAAATAACAGGTGCTTTTCTGTGCATCTTTATTACTGTCTGCTTTGGGAAACAAGTCACCGTTAACACAACCTCTGACAAACGTTCTTTCAAAAATTAGTCTCGAGGATCTGATGGGGCTCTGGTCCTAAGCGTATGCATAGAATGTATAGATGAGACATTGTATATATAAATTGTACATATAGTCTATTGAGATTACAGCTAAAAAGTTTACCGAAAACTCAAGAGGCTTTTCCTTAATTGCTTGGGAAACAGATACCTGTTAAGTCTACATTGTGAATAAGTTCCATTTGACCAAACATCCACAGGTCAACCAATATTAAGAGACAAATACGGTAATGAGAAACCATTCTCAGAAGACACGTCTGCATGCCCAATCCAAAGTGACTGTTTTGCTATTCCTCCACTTCTTTTTGACACTCTCCAGTGAGCGTATATCCTATTGAGGCGCTTGCTCTCGTCCCAGGGTGATATTTCTATGAGATTTCGTGCAAACAAATTACACGGCTCCCGCCACACCCTGAATTATTAACCGGGTGGTATCTCCGAGATGTAGACATATCCACACATCCCAGCACAGAATCGCTGGCTGACGTCAAAGACAGATAGCTCTGGGGAGACCGGGTCCAAACATGCATTATTCTGCCGAGCCTAACTGATAGAAGGCTCCCTAAAGCAATCCGCCGCAGTAATAAGGCTGGTTTAGTTGTTGATAGCCAGGCTGCAAGACTTGGCAATCGTTTATGTGATTATAGCGATGTTGATTGCTGTGATGACAGGTCAATACAGCACATATCACAGGTGTTGGCTGTTACATCAGCACGGACGGAAAGGCCGTTCAAGATTCGGTTTGATTGTGGATCTTTGCTGATTTATCCAGTGTCTGTATTTAAACACACACATGGTAAGGCAACCTGTTCATTTATGGCACGCAGTCACACACACACACACACATAACAGTCACACACACACATAACAGTCACACACACACATAACAGTCACACACACACATAACAGTCACACACACATACATACATAACAGTCACACACACACACACACACATAACAGTCACACACACACATAACAGTCACACACACACATAACAGTCACACACACACACACACACACACACACACACAGTCACACACACACACACACACACATAACAGTCACACACACACACACATAACAGTCACACACACACATACATACATAACAGTCACACACACACACACATCACACACACACACACACATAACAGTCACACACACACACATAACAGTCACACACACACATAACAGTCACACACACACACACATAACAGTCACACACACACATAACAGTCACACACACACATAACAGTCACACACACACACACATAACAGTCACACACACACATAACAGTCACACACACACATAACAGTCACACACACACACACATAACAGTCACACACACACACACATAACAGTCACACACACACACACACACATAACAGTCACACACACACATAACAGTCACACACACACACACACACACACACACACAACAGTCACACACACACACATAACAGTCACACACACACACACACACAGTCACACACACACACACACACTACCTCTTACAGGTCCATTACTGTGGTCCTATGGGCCCTCAGCATAATAATGACATATCGTTTCTGAGCTGCAGCTGTCCATCCCCATGGGGACTCCAGACAAACATATGGTGTGTTTTTCATCACAGAGAGGACATGTGTTTAACTTAAGTCTAGCATCTCTTGTGTGTCTGTATCTCTATTCCTGTCTATTGGACAGGACGCTAGTCGGAGAGTAATCCCTCTACAGAAATTATGTCTGTAACTTACAGCAATAAAATCATTTTCATTGGGTCGGTTCTGCAGACATCCTAACATGTAAAAACCCATTTCAGGGAGGTGGTTTGAACGGCTAATGCGGTTCTACCGGCTATGCATTTAGGTAATTGGTTCCACACAAACTTTCTTCTTTAGATTTTGTCTAATCTAGCCTGGTTTATGTAGAAAATGTGAGATTAAAGTATGTAGTTACACTGTTTCGTTCCATATTATATTACTTTATCATTCAACTCATGGGGTTTGGCCTTATCACCTAGACAATACAGTAGCTCCTTAAATCAGCAGGTAAAAATAACGTTAGCTATAAAAAAACAATTTCCGGGATATTGTATGTGATTTGTGGGCGTCAGGGAGTCGTTGTTAAAATGCGGGAGACTCCCGAACTTTCTGGGAGAGTGGGTATGTCTGGTTCTGTGGATATTTAATGGGCTCCCTGTTTCATACCAGATTGCCTTCAAAACACCCTCGAATAATTTGTAGTGTATTTAAGACATTGCTGCTTCTCAGAATAGATTTGTCCCCACAACCCCACCCACAACCCCACCCACAACCCCACCCACAACCCCACCCACACCAGTTGGCCAAGCAATAGACCTCTCCCTGCACACCTTCCCCTTAGTTAAACCATGATACCGTGCAAGCTTAAGTTTAGTCGCTAACTTGTGTTAGCGCAATGGCTGTACATCTAACATCCAGCATGCTAGCTTATTCCATATATGTTACCCTTAACTTGAAGTCACTGCGCTGGTTATGTTTCGATAATGGATGGATGGATAAAATTGTATGGATGAATGACTCTGGACCAGTAGATAATGGGATGCATTACCAAAACTATCCCTTCAGTATGTTCTGCTTGGACTGACTGCTTGGCTCTGCAAAAGTATTGTCGGCAAATGTTTGAAAATGGCGTTAAGCTTCTTTCCATTCAAACTGTTCAAGACATTTCCGTCATAAAAAGCTGAGGTCTCTAAGTATGAATTTCCTTCACGTAGAAAAACTGTAACGTATAATTTCAACCTTTTATCACACCGAGTCAGCTGTTTAACATCTGCTGCCAACAAGGTACTTCTTTGTAATCAGTTTACCGGTACATATGTGCTGTTTTGCCCAGTCATCTATTTTGGACGGTGTACTTCTCACACTGTGAAAATCAACATTGTTTTTCTTTTCTCCCCTACCGTTTCTAAGTCCTTGGGCGACTCAACAAGTAGAAGGCGACATTTGAATAAAAAAGACCTGGACAGGAGGGTATGGACAATATCAGCAGAGGGACTTTTGTCTGTAGAGTGCCATCAACATGTATAACCACTGATGACAATGTTCCAGGAAGCAGCAGCAGTCTGCACTTTATAGCGAGATGCAGGAAGTGTATGTGTGTAGTCACTGGATATGAAAGTGTTATCACAGTGACACCTCACAACCCAGGTTAGTCCTTTCCTCCCACAGTTTCAAGGAAACAGATTTTATGCATTTTCTATTAATAAACTTTGGATAAATCTGGGAACGAAGCAGTATTGAAATGTTTAAATATGTCATTTTTAAAATGCTCCAGGGATGGGTAAAGTTGTCCGTATACAATAAAATTCAAGCTATGGCCCTGAGATATGACACCACTGAACCAGCAGACGCCCTCCAGGCACAATCATTACGAGCTAATTAGCCATTGCTAATGTGCCTCTGCATTCATTAATACTCACTTTGATTTGCAGGAAATCTCCATGGCGACAATGTGATTTTTATTGACCATCTTTGGACCTAATGTAGTAAATGATGCAATAAAAAAGCTTTTAGGACTGCTAAGTAGCACTCAGGCTACTCTTAAAGGAAAACGTTCGTATGTACAGTTCCACATACACTGCAGATTTCATCAATAACCTCCAGGTGCTCATTGGCTCTGATCCAAATGGAGGATCAGAGACATATTTCTGTTTATGCTTGGAACCAAGGTGTCTTCATCACGTCAAGACAGCCTTTCGGGTTTTGTCTGGCTCATTGGCACGGCCAGTTTGTTGCATGGGCTCATGTCTGTCTTATTATGTATTTCCACTTTGAGTAAAAAAGTTCACAATTTAGACAGATATTAGACAGCATAAATAGTTACTTCAGAGTAACACTTGTGGTTACGTGTGGCTACCCGAAACAGGAAATGGGGCCAGCTCTGTCTCGATGATAGAATCAGGATTGATTAACAGGTCAGTCAGTAGGAGATGGTTCATTCATTCTGCTCCAAAACAGTTTTTTTATTGAAATTGGCGATTAACTACAACTTTAGTATCATTGGGAGACTTGGAACTAGGTGACGAAGAGGTCGGTTCATGACTCAAACTGAAACCGGGCATTGTATGTAGGACTGGCTGGCGTTATGGAAAGTGGATCATAAACACAGCTGCAAGGAACAGTACAGCCTGTAGTACCTGGTTTTGGCTAGGTCTGCTTGACGTTAAACTAGTTTATCACTGGTGCTAAGCTTATTTGTACCAACTAGCATCACTTTTTATGATCTGCTTGTCAACTCTTATGTCTCCTACTGACAGAGCTACTGAACAGAGCAAATGTTTATTGTGATAATGAATGATAATGAACTGAGCAGACGTTTCTTGTTCTTGTTGTTTTGCCAATTGCTTTTTCTAAGCATGAACACATTTCAATTTCTGAATATTCCCCAGTCAATTAGCGATTCCTTTAGGCTTAACTGAGTTGACTCCCCAGCATATAATATAATCCATCAATGGGTTGTTGAACCGATTAGACTGTTAACCTGTGGATACATTATCGATAGACAGCCCCGACTAAGGATCATGTGTAGTTGGTTTATGCTGTTCAGATGTCTTTTGTATTTTAAAATACAACTGCAGAAAAATATGTAGGCTACGGTATGGAACTTACTTAACTATTGTTGAAGAGATCACATGCCTTGCTGTAAGAACTATGATAAATATTTTAGGAATAAAATACTTCCAACAACTCATGACTCAAAACAAGCAATGTTTTTCATCAAGTTGAGTTAATTTCCATAATCTGTGGGGATTTAAAAATCATTGTTTATATTTTCTCTGTCATGAAAATGATGTGGAATTGCATGAAATACATCTAGAAAAAGCCTACAATTTTCTGAGCCTTTCATGCCAACTATTGTCCACCTGGCATGTAGTGTCACAATTAGTCACAAACATGTGGTGGTGTGGAGAAACCATGTACAGGCATTATCACGTTCATTTGTGATTTTGACAGACACCGAACAGAAAACATCAACTGTGTACTTTAAAAGAATAACTCAAATGGATAGAAGTACATAGGTTTAATTATATAATCCACCCTCATAAAACACACATCATGAAACATATCACGTGTAGAACATATTCATCCATCTTTGTTGTCTTAAAAAAGTGAATCTTTTTATATGGATATATAAATATGGCTTTTTTATACCACCGATAACCCTGATTTTTTTCTGTGCCTTTTGTGAAGATGAGACGAGGCGCAGAGCTAAAGTAAATAGACATTCCTTAATTTCTGCCCAAAACAGCAAACAAATAAGAGGTCATGACCTGAAGACCACAAGCCACAAACACTAATCCACCTGAGGGGTGGAAACTTAAATAGAATCCCCAATTAAATTGAATACAGAGCAGGAGAAAACCAAAAACCAAAACGCAGATATGTCAAGAGGACTCCCTCCTGTCAGGCCCTGACTGGAACCTTGAGGCCAACATAGAGATGCCTAGAGGACTCCTTTTAGTCAGGACCTGACGCTGTGTTCAGTCTCTATCAAGCATGCCTTGTTTTGTAATCTACATAACGGAGTTGTCTCTGTGTCTCTGACTGTCCTGCCCATGCAGCTATGCCTGATGCAGTACTATCTATGTGCTGTTCCATCAAGGTGGTTCATACTAATGCATGCACAGGGGGCTAACGCTAACCCTAACGCTAACCCTAACGCTAACGCTAACCCTAACGCTAACCCTAACGCTTACCCTAACGCTTACCCTAACGCTTACCCTAACGCTTACCCTAACGCTTACCCTAACGCTAACCCAAACCTCACTCTGTTCACTCGCATTCTCTCTCACCACATCCAGAGCAGATTCTCAGTTGGTGGCATCAATCTGCAGTGAGAAGGATGACACAGAGCTCATCTCATACCCACAGCACTGCTCTGTAAGTGACATTAAGCCTGAGGGATTATGGGGGCGCGGGGGAAGGGGGGGGGGGTTGTGAGGGGGGTTGTGTGATGGGGCAGTGGGCTCTCCATCAGAGAAAAGCCTCTATCAATGTCTGTCTCTACAGCACTTTTTTATTTCAACTGTAAATTCCCAAAAAACGTATGGCATTTCAGATTTACTGGTCACTACATAAGTTGTATCCTTTTCTCCAGGGTAGAACCAATATAGAAATCTGGTTTAACATAATTTATATTTGTTTATCAGATTTGTCAAATTTTGGGAGTAGGTGATTACAATAAAGTAAAGAAAAAAACTTTTGTAAAACTAGATGATTTGTAAAGGGTGAATGTGCTTAATAATCATCACACTTCTGATTTATCTAACCGCGAGGGGTGCTAAAGTTGTGTGCATGATTTAGTTGAACAGTGACCGGTATATCACTGCCAAATTTGTGACCAGAAAGCAACTAGCATTAAATGTTGGAAATATCCATCAAATGTATCGTGGTAGGCCACGTTAACTCATAGAGTGGTAGACCACGTTAACTCATAGAGTGGTAGACCATGTTAACTCAGAGTGGTACGCCACGTTAACTCATAGAGTGGTAGACCGTGTTAACTCATAGAGTGGTAGACCGTGTTAACTAACAGAGTGGTAGACCGTGTTAACTCATAGAGTGGTAGACCGTGTTAACTCACAGAGTGGTAGACCGTGTTAACTCATGGAGTGGTAGACCGTGTTAACTAACAGAGTGGTAGACCGTGTTAACCAACAGAGTGGTAGACCGTGTTAACCAACAGAGTGGTAGACCGTGTTAACCAACAGAGTGGTAGACCGTGTTAACCAACAGAGTGGTAGACCGTGTTAACCAACAGAGTGGTAGACCGTGTTAACCAACAGAGTGGTAGACCGTGTTAACCAACAGAGTGGTAGACCGTGTAAACTCACAGAGTGGTAGACCGTGCAAATGCACTATTCTGCCTCACTAATTCCCATCTTTCCCAAAATAGTGAAAATTATTTTAAAAGTTTCCCATACACATTGTACAGCCTTTGTTTTGGATGTAATAAATCACAGAGGCCTGGGGAAGTTTCTCTGAAAACAAAAACATCGCAATTGGATAGAAGTGAATATCCAAACCTTAGATTAAGTTTTTGTTTAAGCTTTGCCGAAGTCACATGTTGTTCATAAGTTGTATAAACGGTATTGGGGGTGACAATAACAGAACGCTGGTTACACAATGTTCTTGTTCGTCTGGATGATAACAAATAACTATCTATAATAACTTCTGCATTGTTTCAAAATGAAAAATGTTTTTTTAATTTAAAATTGATTACACTAAGGATTACCGTAGTCATTCAACAATGTGTAATATATTCCTCGTAAGTTGGGAACCTCTTCTCTAGATTTGTCGTGGTGTTGTGGCATCACAGTGATCTATGTCTCACACTTTGTTTCAATTACCGTCTCAACCCAGAGTTATGTTTGACAAAGATGGATACTGTTTTGGTTGGTGCCTGTTTAAATCCGTTGCTCGGTTTGCAGACATCTATTCTTGGCTTTTAATGAGAAAGTGGTTATTGCGGTAATCATTCAGTGCTAATAAAGGGGTAACGGTTTTGTGAAAATCCCCTCGTGGGAAGAAAAACTTGCTGGTGATACAGTCAACCTGGAATGAAATAGTGGGCACCTGCCTGCTGCACCACACTGCCTGCTAATCGCCTCTTCACAAAATCTCATTTGCTGTTCATTTAAATGAACTTTTAATACAATCATTGTGATAACTCATCTGGTGTCTGTGCCCGTCTGGGGAGAGCAGATAATTATTTTGCGAAACACCATCATTTCTCTTTAACATTATTCTAATAAAAGAATACATGTGACAAAAATGCCGACAACGCTTTTTTTAGTTTCATATTTAAAGAAAATGAATATGTATTTATTCCACTAAAATTCCCCAAAATATATAATTCACCTGCTGTCAATCAATCAATCAATCAAATTTATTTATAAAGCCCTTTTTACAACAAAAGTTGTCACAAAGTGCTTTTACAATCACCAGCCTGAATCCGACAGAGCAAACATCAACAAGTTGAACAAGTTGACACACGGCGGCTAGGAAAAACTCCCTGAAAGTCAGATTTAGGAAGAAACCTAGAGAGGAGCCAGGCTCTGAGGGATCACCAGTCCTCTTCTGGCTGGGCTGGGTCAGTTTATGACAGTACAACAAGCGAGGTGTGAAAAAGTGAGAAAGCAAAATAGTCCGGGATGTCCAGGAGGGATGATGGATTTGATAGGACTTGGAGGAAGAAGCTCCGGTTGCACCAGCTGTTCTGTCAGCCGCACAGTCAGGGGCCCCAGGGAGGATCCAGCATATGCTCCAAGCTGGAGCGGTCCCCCTGACAGAAGTGGACACAAACACAGGGAAGGGTTGGACACTAGTTCCCGGCACAATAGTATACCGAACATAATACTTTAAAAGGAGACAGGGGGGTTAGTGAGACAATGGCCATGAACGGGTAAACCCAGGACAAGTCCAGACAGATGTTAGTAGAGACAGGACACAGGAAAGATTAGGCACCCTGGTTCCCTACGTCCCCGGCACCATAGTATAGCAGCATAGATCTTAGAATGAGACAGGGGGGTCCAGTGAAGCTGGGGCCCTGAACAGGGTAAACCCCGAAACAGGGCCCAATAGGCCGGAAAACACCCACCCACTATGCCGAGCATCAACCCAGGGACGCCAATCGACCATGACCACTCGGGCAGGTTTAGTTTTTGCTCACAAAGTTACTCGAGCTGGGGGAACAAACAAGAGCTATAGCGAGCCAGTGACATCCACACTCCGAGGAGCATATGGGAGGTTTAGTTTTTGCTCACAAAGCTACTCGAATTGAGGCTGCAACGGAGCACTATAGCGAACCAGTGACTCCTCCCCACAGTTAACTGGGATAATCAGAGTTTAATTCACCAGCTACTCGGATTGAGCGAACAAAGGAGAGCTAAGCGAACCAGTGACTCCTCCCCACAGTTAACTGGGATAATCAGAGTTTGTTCACTAGCTACTCGGATTGAGCGAACAAAGGAGAGCTATAGCGAGCCAGTGACTCCACCCCCCAGGCAGCAGCCTGGAGGTATCGTTTTTGCTCAAAAAGCTACTCGAGAGGCAACAACAGGGAACCATAGCGAGCCAGTGACTCCACCCCCCAGGCAGCAATCGAGAGGACACCCCAGGGGAGATGTGAACCCGCAAGGCAAAGACAGCAGGGCAGAATGAGATCCGAGCCTTCCGTTCAACCTTCGTACCCTGGGCCATATTACACTCAACCATAGACCTTACTGAAAAGATATGTTTTTAATTGTGATTTAAAGGTTTGAACAGAATCTACATTTCTAACCCAGATTGGCAACTCATTCCATAATAGAGGAGCTCTATAGGAGAAGGCTCTACCTCCAGCTGTTTGTTTCGAAATTTTAGGTACAATTAGGAGACCGGCATCCTTAGATCTAAGGTTACGCGTGGGTATGTATGGCTGGACTAATTCAGCGAGGTAGGTGGGAGCAAGTTGATGTAAAGCTTTGTATGTTAACAGTAGTACTTTAAAGTCTGCCCTAGCCTTAACAGGCAGCCAATGTAAAGAGGCTAATACTGGGTTAATGTGGTCAAATTTCTTAGTTCTAGTTAAGATTCTAGCAGCCGTATTAAGTACTAATTGAAGTTTGTTTGCTGATTTATCAGGGTAACCAGAGAATAGAACATTGCAATAATCTAATCTTGAGGTAACAAAAGCATGGATTAGTTTTTATGCATCAATTTTTGATAAATAATTTCTGATTTTTGCAATATTCCGAAGATGGAAAAATGCTGTCCTTGAAATATATTTTATGTGATCGTCAAATGAGAGATCCGGGTCAAGGGTCACTCCAAGGTTTTTGACGTTTTTTTGTGAAATGACTATACATCCGTTTAGGTTCAGCGTAAGGTCTGTCAATAAATCTCTCTGTTTCTTAGGTCCTAAATCTAGCATTTCAGTTTTATCTGAATTTAGGAGCAGAAAATTCTCTGTCATCCACCTTCGTATATCTGAAACACAAGCTTCCATAGTGGCTAATTTAGGGGCTTCTCCATGTTTCATAGCAATATACAGCTGCGTGTCATCGGCATAGCAGTGAAAATTGACATTATGTTTTCGAATTACATCACCCAAAGGTAACATATAGAGTGAGAACAGAAGTGGTCCTAAGACTGAGCCTTGTGGAACACCAAAGCATACCTTTGATTTGTTAGAGGATAAGCCATCTACACAAACAAACTGAAGTCTATCTGATAAATAAGATCTAAACCAATCGAGAACATGTCCTCTTAGCCCAACAAGGGTCTCTAATCTCTCCAAGAGAAGGGAGTGATACAGTCACTGCCGTACTGTTTAACTACCTGTTACACATATTCTGTATCCATTCTGTATCCAATCTTTCAGCTCTTTCCTGTTGTCCCAGTACTGTTTAACTACCTGTTACACATATTCTGTATCCAATCTTTCAGCTCTTTCCTGTTGTCCCAGTACTGTTTAACTACCTGTTACACATATTCTGTATCCAATCTTTCAGCTCTTTCCTGTTGTCCCAGTACTGTTTAACTACCTGTTACACATATTCTGTATCCAATCTGTATTCTGTATCCAATCTTTCAGCTCTTTCCTGTTGTCCCAGTACTGTTTAACTACCTGTTACACATATTCTGTATCCAATCTGTATTCTGTATCATTCAGCTCTTTCCTGTTGTCCCAGTACTGTTTAACTACCTGTTACACATATTCTGTATCCATTCTGTATTCTGTATCATTCAGCTCTTTCCTGTTGTCCCAGTACTGTTTAACTACCTGTTACACATATTCTGTATCCATTCTGTATTCTGTATCATTCAGCTCTTTCCTGTTGTCCCAGTACTGTTTAACTACCTGTTACACATATTCTGTATCCATTCTGTATTCTGTATCATTCAGCTCTTTCCTGTTGTCCCAGTACTGTTTAACTACCTGTTACACATATTCTGTATCCATTCTGTATTCTGTATCATTCAGCTCATTTCTTTTGACCCAGGTTTATGATCAGTAGTTGTGAAAAATGTAACTTCATTATGGACAGTCTTTGTGCGACAAAAAACACACAGTACATAAAAACATGTTTACTTGAAATTCTCTGGAAAAAAACTCTAGTGATGTGGTACTCGAGTCCGGTCTCGAGACCGATTTCTGCTTTCTCGGACTCGTCTCGGACTTGTTCCTTCAAAGACTCTGTATCGACTCGGACTCGGCATAGGCGGTCTCGTCCCCATCACTAAAAAACTCTCTATTACAAATGCACAGTGGAATATCTGTTTTACTTTCACTTTGACCGTAGCAGTAAGCGGGGATCAGTCATTATTCATATCAATCTTCTGTATGGCCGTGTGTCTGACCCCTGTGTCTAACTGAACCTAGTAAGCCTGTAACCTCTGGTAATTCCCAAACCAAGTGTCCCCTCCACCAACCCCTCCCCCTCTGAACACTACTCATTATTACATCCACTCAGAGAAGCCGACATAAGCGTAACTATGTCAACCACAATCTGCCATGGATTGGTCCCTGTGGCGTGTTGGCCTGGACAGTCATCCATCTCTCCAGGAATCAAAGACACATCAGAGGGCCAAGGTGCCTGCTAGTGTGTGCCAGGAATAAAAATAGCAATGGAACACAAACAGCCACACACTCAATGGTGAAAGATGTATTGTGAATTATTGTGCATTAGGTTCAGGCTGGGTCAGACATAGTCGTTGTCAGACCAAATAACATTAAACATTCACACCATAAACATACATAAAGACAATATCACATATGTAAATCATAAACATTTATGACGATAATAACACACATAACAACCACATTCAGTGACGACACCTAGTTAACACAGCTTGAATAACCAGTTGTTGGGGGTCAAAACGGGCCATTGCAGTTTTGAGTGAAATATTTTGGAGTTCTGGGCAGCCAATACTTTCTTCATTTTTTTTCCAAAACATGTTTTACAGTCCCAGATAAATGTATTAACCATGGATGTCCAGTTGTTTGGCAAATTAGTTCTGTTTGAATGTGGAATTCCTTCGCTAAGCCACGCCCGAAAACCGCCACAGGCCAATCGTGGTTTAGCAACCGTAACTAGGCGCAGGAGGTCTGTCAAGCTTTCGAGCAAGGGAAACATGCCAACGCGTTGTGCTTATGGATTGTGTGTAAATCTGATACCCGATATCCTAAAAGTTTGAACGGGGAGGTGGAATTTTTTCCTTTCCCCAAACCAAAAACCCAAGGGGAGAAATGCCGGGCGCTGATCAAGCAGTGTGGGAGACCCCATTCACAACTAAATGTCGACAGGATTAACAAAAACACTTACGTTTGCTCCAATAAGAACACGCTAATGTTAGCTAGCTAGCTAACTAACTCAGCACAGCATTGCTTAGAGAATGACGGTTCTTTGTTCATAATGCATATATTTAAACGTAAAATAAGATAAAAAAATAAGGCAATACGGAGGCTCACTGAAATACTTTAAAATGTATTTCAGCATTTTGTTAATCAACGTCCTACCCCTGACTGAGTACCCCAATCCGATCGCGGCTCTCCCGGTATTAGGTCTAAGGACGGAACATCAGGGGGCTTGCCCGGAGATTTCCAAGGAAAATGTTGCTATGCGAACTTAATCAGTTTATTAACAGTAGTCATCATGTGTTCACTATAGGTACACTTTATTACTGCTGTGCATGAACATAGCTGTTTCTCAATTTGTGTGTTTCCCACTTGAATGGTTAGCATATGAGGCAGCTGCTGCTTGCGCTGGGACCGGCTTTCGCTTCAATTTTAAAGACGTTATTCTCTAATCGGTTGCATATTATGTCGTGGATATATCCCTCGAATGCATACTGCAGCCCCTTTTGTCTTGCTCTTTCAGATATTTCACCTGTTCGCCAAAAATGACTAAATATCTCATTGGGAATGTCTGACACTGGTGCATACATACTGCAATAGACGTGCCAGGCTCGAAAGCTTGCCAGGCGTAGCAACAGTAACTAAGGAGGGCGTGGCTTAGCGAAGGGTCAATTATTGTTTTGGTAGAGCAATTCGGGGAGAAAGACAACCTTTACAACAATAAACCCTTCCAAATAGCAACAGTTGTGTCTCACAACTTCCTCCGAAACCTTAATACCGCCATCTACAGGCAGGTTTCGCATTCGTCGTCACCTGAATTCTAGCCACGCCACTCCCCCCATCACTACATTGTCTTGTCACGTCATTACACACACCTGGTGTCCATTCCCTCATTAGTAAGTGTTTATAGGTTCCCTGAGTTTGGTGAGAGTAAGACTTGTTTTGTGTATCTGCATTACAAACCCACTATGCTACTGTGAGTGATTACAACTGTAGGCGTTTGTTTTTTTGTAGTTTGTCCATCTGGGAACAGTATTTTGTAAACTCAATTCTGAAATTCATCTCCTAAATGGGAAACATTCAGTTGAATTTATAAACAGAAAAGGTAACAAACAGGTTGATTGTGTTTAGAAAAACTAAGAAACTGGATTAAACATTGGTTTGAGAATGTGAATGTATTATAAAGGATATCAGGACCAGAACAATTAACCCAAGCCCAGACACAGAGGCGGAGACCAGGTAACATAAAGGTTTTTTAAAGGGTTAATCCAGAATCGTAATCAGAGGCAGGCAGACAGTTCGGTACACAGAGGTCAGATGGCTGGAGGTACAGAGGGGTCGACTGGTTTGTCGTCGATGGGCAGGCAATGGTCAAGGCTGGTTCATGGTAGATAGTACAAGGGGTCAGACTCGGGGTCAGAAACAGAAACGGTCAACACTAGGAACAGAGAGGCAGAGACATGTAGCACGGAACAAGGAAACGCTGGAAACCAGTGTATGAACAAACGATCTGGCAACAGGTAACAGGAACCACTGATATATATAAAGCCCAGGGAATAACCAGCACATAGAAGAGACCTGGTGGATACGGGTGGAGACAATGACAAGGCCAGGGGAAAGAGATCAGGGCGTGACAAAGGCGTGACCCTTACATCCTAAATCTGAACTTAAGTAGCATTTCAGCCTCTCATTACTGCTACATTTGTGTGCTGTGGTGGTCCATCAATCTAGCCCGCTGTCTATAGACACGCACATATTGCTGCCATGTGGGTTCGGTTCCATTTACAGCACATAGGTTCGGTTCTGGTCAGCACCATTTGCAGCACATGGTTTCGGTTCTGGTCAGCACCATTTGCAGCACATGGTTTCGGTTCTGGTCAGCACCATTTACAGCACATGGGTTCGGTTCTGGTCAGCACCATTTGCAGCACATAGGTTCGGTTCTGGTCAGCACCATTTACAGCACATGGGTTCGGTTCTGGTCAGCACCATTTACAGCACATGGGTTCGGTTCTGGTCAGCACCATTTACAGCACATGGGTTCGGTTCTGGTCAGCACCATTTACAGCACATAGGTTCGGTTCTGGTCAGCACCATTTGCAGTACATAGGTTCGGTTCTGGTCAGCACCATTTGCAGTACATAGGTTCGGTTCTGGTCAGCACCATTTGCAGTACATAGGTTCGGTTCTGGTCAGCACCATTTGCAGTACATAGGTTCGGTTCTGGTCAGCACCATTTGCAGCACACTCTCCTCTGTCACACTTTTGCTGTCACTTAATAAAACATGGAAATGCCCCAAAAATATTTAGTTTTTATTAAATCATTCAAAGAACAGTTATAAAAAGATGATATTGTTAGAAAGGATCACCGTTTATCCTTATTCATCTACTGTCTTAGTCGGGATTTTGGAATTGCCAAGTACACAGGACCACCGTGTTGCATAAAACATTTATACCCTTTTAATTTAAATGTCATCAGTGTTTCGGTCTCCAAGCCGTGAACTGCACGTTTTAATAGATCACAGTGAAGAAAATGTTTCAGGGTATTTGGTATTTCTGCATTAGTGTTAGAGACGAGCCTAAATGTTTCAGGGTATTTGGTATTTCTGCATTAGTGTTAGAGACGAGCCTAAATGTTTCAGGGTATTTGGTATTTCTGCATTAGTGTTAGAGACGAGCCTAAATGTTTCAGGGTATTTGGTATTTCTGCATTAGTGTTAGAGACGAGCCTATCCACATTTTGGGGGGCTGGGTTTCAGGAAGAGATGATAGAAGTCCCAGAGGTGGTGAGGTCACTTTGTGTCTCCAGGGAAAGTTGAGTTTGTCTGCATCTGAAGGCTCGTCATGATTAACAATTATTTTCCATCTGATGAGCTCAGAGGCGGACAATTGCTATCCAAGAGGAATATTTGTTCAGTTTTCGTGTATTGCAGTAAAATTAAGTGTAAGTACTAACAAATCAAAATCGATTTTCATGTTAATAAACCTTTTTGGTTCTTAGTGTGTCCACTCCCCTGGCTAGGTTTAGTTCATGTGTTCTGACTTGCTATACATGGTGAATATACTTAATAGAATTGACACTTAATAAGTACAGCTTGCTCTATAAAAAAAAATTCTGAGGCTATTTGTCAAATGGCACATCCTGTAATAACGTTTACAACCACTTCACTAGACCATTGGGTTACATACGCATTTTAATGGGTCTGATGTTTTATATGAGTCTGAGGAAAGGCAGGAATGTAATATAGACACGGATGGAGTTCATATAATTTGTTTACTAGAACGTGAATCAGAACAGACTAACAGCTGCCAATTCCATTCTGTAGCTGTTACTAAACTGTGGTTCTGGATAAGACTGAAATGAATGAAGTAAATTATTATAATGCTAATGTAGCTAGAAATATGCTACACTGTCCTTTTTAATGAGATAAACTGCTCTACCAGAGACAGACAGGTGGTGTGAGGAACCACACAAGACACTGTATTTATAATGGAGCTGCTCTACCAGAGACAGACATGTGGTGTGAGGAACCACACAAGACACTGTATTTATAATGGAGCTGCTCTACCAGAGACAGACAGGTGGTGTGAGGAACCACACAAGACACTGTATTTATAATGGAGCTGCTCTACCAGAGACAGACAGGTGGTTTGAGGAACCACACAAGACACTGTATTTATAATGGAGCTGCTCTACCAGAGACAGACAGGTGGTGTGAGGAACCACACAAGACACTGTATTTATAATGGAGCTGCTCTACCAGAGACAGACAGGTGGTGTGAGGAACCACACAAGACACTGTCCTGTATAATGGAGCTGCTCTACCAGAGACAGACAGGTGGTGTGAGGAACCACACAAGACACTGTCCTTTAATGGAGCTGCTCTACCAGAGACAGACAGGTGGTGTGAGGAACCACATAAGAGTGCAAGAGTGGACTCGAAACCGCTACTTGTGTTACTCAGGATGCAAAAGCATATTTTACAAAAAACACATAATAAGCAATACATTCCTTATTGGCACAGCACAGGAAGTGAATAAAATTACTCGTTGACAATATTAATTTCACATGTTTCAGAACAAAAAAAAAATTCAGAGGTTGATTCACTTAACCTTCGATTGCCCTCCTTTTCCACTTAGTGCCATCTCTCTATCCTGTGTTTAATCTCACATCTGCAGCTTTAGAAGTGTGTTCTCTAGGGAAAACAGACATTTCCTGGGCCCGTGGTGTAAGGTCCGGTTCCGCAGGGAGATATATCTGGATCTCTGACAGGGATTATATTGTGTATCTGAGACAACCCTTCTCACTTGAGGCTTCTATAGTGCGGATGAAACGTGAAATATACTGCAGAAGACGAGCAAAGTTGGAACAGAGATGTCGTTTCTGTATGCGTGTGACCTCAGGGGGTTCAATATTGTTGGAAAGAGAGGAGCATTTTTGGGACTTTTTCTGTGGCAGAATCTGAGTAGCAAATGCTTCTGGACAGAGAGAACCTTGTGGCAGGAAAAAACAAGAGAATTAAAAATCCGAGCCTCACTAATGAGCTTCAGGAATTATGAACAGCTGAGGACAAATATGTTCATATACATTATGATCAATGCCTTAAATTCTGTTGGTCCTCAGTGTGCCAAAGCAGCACCAGCCCGCCCGTATTGTGGTTTGTCCCCAATGTGTTGGTACGTACTCACAACTGCAGACTGGGAGCTCCCCACAAGCCTTGTCATTTCAGAGAGGCTTTGACTCAGTCATGACCATAACAATTTGGTCCATGTCAAAGTCTCTCTGGTCTTGAGTCTTGCCCATTTCCCCCTCACTTGACCGCGTTGACCACGCTTACCATATAATCTACCCAGACCTTGATATGAGCCCTTGTTAGGAGATCAACATTCATTGTCTCACATTGTTAGTCGTCAAAGGGTTTTGGCTCACCAGCATTCACACACACAATTACAAACACACACACACACACACAGACTCACAGTTTCAGTGGACACAACCCAATTATGTCTTCAGCTTCAAGTCGATACAACACAGTTCCCTCATTAATAACTCAGGCACGTTGAAATGCATTTGTGATTTCCCAACACCTTACTGAGACACTTTATGTGTTCTGTCCTTTCATTTGTCACCCTTCAGTATAAAGGCAATTTAATTACGAGTCAGGTGAGACTATGTACTGTGCCTTTTTGTCACACCCAGATTTATTTCACCTGTCTTGTCATTGTCTCCAGCCTCCACCAGGTGTCTTCTATGTGCCCATTCGCCCTGGTCTATTTGTCTGTGTTTCCTGTTCTCCCGTTGCCAGATCGTCTTGTTTATGCATGCATTTCCCAGCGTTTTGGCCATAGAACCACTAGTTAGGAACACCAAAATGGCAGGTGGACTAACCTGTCTGTCAGAACGCATGGCTCAGATGGAGTTACACAGAGATAGTGTCACAAATAGTAAACACTAGGTCCCCACCCCGGGGGAACTTAGAAATTTGGCCCACAACAGCCTTGCTCGAGGGCAGAGCAAACTCCAATTTCCTCCTTGTTTGTTATGGATGTCATGTTAGTTATGGAGGACATGTCACTGCACCTCGAAGCACCCCTTTTGTATCAGCAAACGTCACCCTAAACAATTACCATGTAGGGGGTTGCAAGGTCTTTCTAAACTGTAAATCAAATGCCCATCATTGTGAACAGTTCCCTGTGAAATGTTGTGCTCCGCTAAACTGATCATTTTCAGCATAATCGTTTTTATCCACTATGCAGTTATAAAGGTTAATTATGAATGGGCCATTGCAGTGTTTGCTTTTGGGTGCCCATGACAACAGAATAAAGTTGTAAATTATTCCCTATCATTACACTGCCCCTCTACTCAATATTAAACCAACTGGTTCTGGCTGTTCCCCGGAGGAGCTGCACTGGGACCAGGCACTGTGGGAATGGAACGTTCATTCCAGACTCCCTCTCCACTAAGGACTAACTGATCTGCTTTGTTATGGAACTTTAGGTTTTAGCATTGTGGGCGTTTCACCTCCCTTGTGTGTGTGTGTCCTCATCCATCACCCACCAACATGGACTATTGAAAAGGTGACCAGACGGGATTGCGTTCCAGCACTCTCTGAATGTGTAGTAATGGATTCCACTGCAGTCACGGAGCTGGTGCTTTTTCCCTTCCCGGGGACGCCCGGGACACGGCGCTCACACAGGCCTCTGCAGTGGCCCAGCCCGTACCCATTCACTCCCCATAGAACCCAAGGTCAGAGTCCCACGGCAGGGTCAAGGTGACAGGCGCTGGTTCATGAATATGGATGGAGCTTCTCCATCTGCTCCACTGCGGTCTGTTAACAAATAGACAGTGCTAGTTTGTGCCTGAGGCTGGGTTGGAGAGCTCACACAACAATATAACATTGCTTCCATGTGTGGCTGAAAGTGCAACGGGCAGTCATGGAAAATGCTTGAAATGAACAATCCCTCCAACCCTTGTAATGTAAAAAAGAAGTGTAACGTTGCCTGTATCTTTAGATGTACTCCAAGTCATAGCATTTCTTGTTGTCTTAAAGCGTTACATTGACTGGTTGTGTATAATGTGGAATATGTTTATGTCACTGCTAGCCAGATTTACATCTCCCAGTGTTGTGTTTCTTTGATAACAGTCCTACAGCATGAGTGTCTGAGTCATCCTATCTTTCTGTCCTATAGGTGGATTTCTATCCAGCTCCAATTATTTACCTGCTAATGATGTGAAAAATACTTGAGAACAGTATACGTTTCAAAACATTTAAATAGGGATGCACCGAAATGAAAATTCTTGACCGAAACCGAAAACCGAAAAAGAGGAAACCAAGACCGAAAACCGAAACACCGAAATAAATTATGCCAATTATTAGTACCATTGCATTTATGGATATGAGGCACCAAGGGCGTAGGTTTGGTCTCAGCTTCGGTGGGGACATCTCCCCCCCCCCATCCGGCAAGTGAACTTTTACTGAGAATAATGTGATTATTTTTGCGTTTAGTTGAGACAATAGCCTGTTGCTTTTAGATGGTAATGCTGTTTGTCAGATTCAATATATTGTAGCGACCCTGGTGGTGCCACTACTCCGCCCTACTAATGGGATATCCCAAATAGGCCACATTACATAAGCAAAATATACACAGGAAACATTTCCACTGTTTATTGTGACTGTAAGATTCTAACATGTGGGGTATGTATTAACAGAAAGCACTGGTAACTTTACTGTTGTCTTCAGTCACTCTCCTGTGTACTTATAGCGTGTCAGATAACTCCCCTCCCCTAGGTTTTTTAGCCAATCAAATTACGGCGTTTCTAGTACCATACCGGCTCTGCGGTCGGAATTGACCCAAATCGCTTCACAAACTCATAACGGAGTTCGCTAAAATATTAGTGGGGACAATTTAGTCATGTTAAAATGTTGTTGCGGACATGTCCCCAGCGTCCCCCCCTAAACCTACGCCCATGTGAGGCACTTTCTTGCAGGATTTCACTGAACATATCAGACAACGAGGGTGCATGCCCCTCATCTAGTGCAGAGAGACGAGTCTTTTTCTCTGCGCTCTGATCTCCGTGCCCTACTGCTCGGTGCGCTGCTGCTCCGTGCGCTGCTGCTCCGTGCCCACCTGCGTGAAGTTGGCCCCCCACCCAACGCAAAAAGTCGGGAAATTAGTCTCAATCGTTTGTGCTCCGTTTGTGCTGGTTTGTGCAGCAAATATTTTCGTTTGTGCTGCTTTACTTTTTTAGATATTAAAGAATACGTTATAGTTCATTCAGAGGTCACTCAGCCCCCCACAATCTCAGAATTAAGTCAAAATAGTCTCAATCGTTTGTGCTCCGTTTGTGCTGGTTTGTGCAGCAAATATTTCCGTTTGTGCTGCTTTAGTTTTTTTTATATTCTGTTTTTTAATAATGGCTGATGACGTCACCAGCCCCCCCACTTGCTCCGAATGAAGTGAAACTAGTCTCAATCGTTTGTGCTCCTGTTTGTGCTGGTTTGTTAGTTTTTTTTATATTAAAGCAGCAAATATTTCCCCCACAATCTCAGTTTGTGCTGCTTTAGTTTTTTTGCGGTATTTTTTCTAAATTTTAATAATGGATACTTTTCAGAATGAAGGTCATTCAGGGGCAGCAAAAATTTTCAGTTTTTTTTATATTCCGGTTTTATTAATGGCTGAGCCCCCCCCCCACAAATCTCAGAATTCAGTCAAAATAGTGTCGATCTCAGAATTTGTGCTCCGTTTTGTGCTGGTTTGTGCTGTTAAAATTAGGGTTTGTGCTGTTGCGGTATTTTTCTGTTTTTTAATAATGACTGATGACGTAACCAGCCCCCCCCCACTTGAAATTAGTCTCAATCGTTTGTGCTGCTTTAATTATTTAGATATTAAAGTATATTATATAGGTCACTCAGAGGTCACTCAACATACCACATGCGCAGAATTAACCCAAAATAGCATCAATCCTTTTTGCATCGTAAGCATGCTTTTGAGTACTGTATAGCGTTGAGTAGATAAATTAAAGCATATGTCGTTATAGAAGTCTTACAGAAATCATATCCCTGTCGAAAGTAATTTGTTTTGGATTCATAGTACAACAAACAAGCTTGGCAATGGTTTTGGCAACAGAAATCACAATGCTAATATTAAAAATTTTAATGTAACTATGTACATGAACATGTTGATGAAACACTTGACCCAAAACAGAAGTCAGAATTGTTTAACTAATTATGTTTTACTTTATGCCAGATGCCCAAAAAGTCAGCAGTAGACAGGGATTCCATTTTCACAGTTCTTTGTTAATCAAAAGAGGCCATAGTAGAAAATGGTAAAATATCTACTCCTAGTAACAGCATCTGGACTGCACTGAGTGAGCAACTAGAAAAAAAGATCACTGCAAAGGCACTGTACACATTTGTGAAATTGAACAGACACAACATCTGGTCTGCTTTAGGGTTAAACTATGACCATGAAACAAGTGGCAGTAGTGATGACACAGATTTTGAGCCACAGTCCTGTACTCTGAGACCCGAAGAATGCAAAGCTTATGAGCTTGAAGTTCCATTTGAGAAATGGATTGAATTCATGCCTGAAACAGTTCAGTACAAAGACAAGTTCTCCAAAACACAAAAAAGGAAGTACACAGTGTTGAAGCGTGGCATCTGGACTCATGTAATAAATCACCAAATTTGGAAAACAGTGAAAAGTACCTGTACATTCGTATTTAAAAGAGCCAAGGTCTATCCATCATCTATGACAAAATACTTTGAAATCAGAAGTAACTGTAAGGAGTGTCATGGGGACCTATACATCATATGTGACAGAGAGCCTGAAATGAACAGCACAATGGTGCTAAAGTGTTTTATTAAAGACATCGATGGTTCCCTGCACACTGGCTGTTCCAAGCGTGCCATCTCTGGAAACTTGCGTGTGCAGATAGCCAAAGAACTGTGTGAGGGTAGGATGGAACCCCATGTATGGAGGGCATCTGAAGCGACAAAGCTGATGGATTTTGGAGATCCTGAGCCAAGCCATCTGCCTAATTTGGCCACCCTGCGCAAAGCAAAGCAGGAGAAAAATGACTTGGAATTAGGTGACAAAGATCCCATATTATCACTGCAGATGCTAAAATACAGTGCACCTCACAATGGTAGCATTAAAGGTATTGGACTGGACAAGTTTCTGTCACTACTGGAGTCAAACACAAATGTACATGTACAAATCAATCTCAAAGAAATCTCACCCCACTGAGTTTTGATGCAACAGGTTCAGTAGTCAGGAAACTACAGAGACCAAATGGCATGTCTGGCCACATCTTCTTATACCAGGGTGTTCTGGCAGGGGATGCGTGCGCAAGTGTCCCAGTGGTGCAAATGCTGTCAGAGAGACATGATGTTAATGCAATAAAACATTGGTTGACAGAATGGATTCGCGCAGGCGCACCTATTCCAAAAGAGGTCATGAGTGACTTCCCTCTGGCTCTGCTTGGAGCTCTGGTTAAGGCTTTTACTCCTCACCCTGATCTGAAGACATACATCAACCAGTGTTTTAGTGTCTTACTTGGTAACCAGTCTGCACAGCTGCCACCATGTTTTGTCCGGGTTGATGTTGCACACTGCATCAAGATGATCTGCCAGTGGGACTGCTTGAAAAGAAAACCACATCGAATTAAAGATTTCTTTGTGAGGTCAATGGCACAGCTGCTCAAGTCACAATCACTGAACAATGCAAGAGAGCTACTACACAGTCTTACCATTGTGGCTCTCAGAGAAGCAGAGGGCAATGACAGCTCAGGGGCTCCCCTCACATCAGAATGTTGCAAGAACTACCTGAAAGCCCAAATTGCAGAAGAGTGTGTCAACGTCCCAGATGAAGAAAGTCAGGACATGGAAGGTGTGGATCCATGTGAAGAAATACACACTGACTTACGGCACTGGGTGACAGAGATTTGTGATGAGAGCAGGTCACTTGCCGTGTCCAACGGTGATCGAGATAACATGCATTTCCTGCCAGAGATTGTTCCCAATATCATCAGACTTGCGAGTTACTTACCCCTCTGGACAGGGCTAATGATCCCTCAGTTCCATAGCACCAACATCACTGCAAGTTCGGCCAATGTGGAAGCAGAGTTCAAAAACCTCAAACACGGCCTTTTCAAGCATGAAAACTTGCCTATTCGGGTGGATCGATTCATTGCTCGACATCTTTCCTTCATTGAAGGCAACATGCGCATTTGTTCTGCAAAACAAAAAGTTCAAGAAAATGCAAATGTTGAAACTGTGATGGTCACAGGACACAATCCATTACCCACTGTGCAAAAAATGGATGCTTCCTGTTCTGTGGAGTCTGATGCCGTCACAAACATCCATTCAACAGATGAAGATGCTGTTGAAAACTGGAGAGGGCTAGCTGATCCACCAAAGAAAAGGAAGAGGAATTCATACCTTTCTCCTTGTTCTGAATGGCTCCATGCAGATCCATCTGTGAGGGGGAAAAAACTGAAACTGGAACTGTTAAAAAATGGTAACAATAAACAGCCTGTTAAATTCAGCAAATCAAGACTCTGTGCTTAACACATGTGCATTTGATGCTTTTTGTCAATGCCTATGTTGTGCTTTCTGCGACAGTAACACGTTTGGAAATATTGTTCACAGTGAAGACTCCGACATCCTCCTCCAGCTAGTGAAAAGCATAGCCACAAAGGGCCTTACCCCACAGGCCTACATTCAGAGGGCAGAGTTGCTGAGTGGAATGTTCACAGTGAAGACTCCGACATCCTCCTCCAGCTAGTGAAAAGCATAGCCACAAAGGGCCTTACCCCACAGGCCTACATTCAGAGGGCAGAGTTGCTGAGTGGAATGTTCACAGTGAAGACTCCGACATCCTCCTCCAGCTAGTGAAAAGCATAGCCACAAAGGGCCTTACCCCACAGGCCTACATTCAGAGGGCAGAGTTGCTGAGTGGAATGTTCACCGCTGTCCGATTGAGGTCTGGTGCTCTCCAAATCGATGCACAGTGCCACATCTCTGCAATCATTACAAAGGCAATGACAAAACTTGCAAGTGTTAACTTTCAAAAACTGTGCACCTCACAGTATTGCAGCCTCAACACACAGGTCACAAGGGAAATTCCATTGGTTTCAATCTCTGTTGCTGTACTGCAGGATTTTGGCATCGCTCATCTGCAGACCGCAGTTGAACAAGGACTTAACCTTCCAGAGTCCCCCTGCCTCAGGCCAATCCAAAGTCCATCTCAGTGTCCCTCTGCATTTAAGACAGAATCTGCTTCAGGAAAAGTACTCTGTACAGGGAAAGTCTCTCACAGCTACACTGTAGGTGAACTTCTGTGGATTGATACTGACCTTGGAACAGTTACAGCAACTCCAACACAAAGGAATTCCTGCCCAAGAGAATTTCCATTGTGTGAATTTCCCTCCAGCCTGGTGCTCCAAGGAGAGACATTTACCTTAAGGGCAGCCATTGGTTTCCAAGGAGGCTTAACGCAGGATGCTCTTGGACATTATGTGGCGTACTGCAGGAGGTCTCCTTGTTTCTGGGAGATGTACGACGACCTTAGAAGTGGAGTGACAGGAGCCACCGATAAACAAAAAATATGCCCACATGCAATTTTTTACACAAAATAGTGATTGTTTGGTTGATGAAGATGTTTTTGTTCAATTTTCTCTTTAAATGTCCATTGTTTGAGTAAATGGATTGAATTGTACACAGTTAAACATATTTTTGGTTAATTTCTTGAGTCATCCGTTCAACATATATTGTAGGCTACAGGTATATTAATAAACAGTGTTTTTATGACAATGTTGAAAATACTGCTGTTTTTCTCCAGGGAAAAAATACTCACATGACAGCATCACAAGTAAAAACATTTACTTTGGAGTTTGTGTTAAATTAAAAACATCATGTGAGCCTCGCTGTGTCGGTTGCTAGTTCAAAACGCACAGTGTAACAATTTTGGTTTAGTGACTTAATTTACCGTTTGGCTCTTACCTTGTTACTTGTGCAACGTATTAGTAAATACGGCCGTGGTAAAGACAAAACCTTTACCAGCACAAACGATTTGGAGCCATTGGGCGGCTGGGAATGTCAATTATACAAACACCGAACCAGCACAAACGAAGTACAAACGATTGAGACAAATTTCACTTGATTAGGAGCAAGTCGGGGGCTGATGACGTCATCACCCATTATTGAAAACCAGAATATTATGAAAAACTAAAGCAGCACTAACGAAGCACAAACGATTGAGACTAGTTTCACTTCATTCGGAGCAACTGGGGGGGCTGGTGACGTCATCGGCCATTATTAAAAACCAGAATATAAAAAAACTAAAGCAGCACAAACGGAAATATTTGCTGCACAAACCAGCACAAACGGAGCACAAACGATTGACACTATTTTGACTGAATTCTGAGATTGTGGGGGGCTGATGATGTAATCGACCATTATTAAAATGTGAAATAGAAAAAATACCGCAACAGCACAAACCCTAATTTTAACAGCACAAACCAGCACAAACGGAGCACAAACGATCGACACTATTTTGACTGAATTCTGAGATTGTGGGGGGCTGAGTGACCCCTGAATGACCTAAAAAGTATCCTTTAATATAAAAAAACTCAAGCAGCACAAACGGAAATATTTGCTGCACAAACCAGCACAAACGGAGCACAAACGATTGAGACTAGTTTCACTTCATTCGGAGCAAGTGGGGGGGCTGGTGACGTCATCAGCCATTAATAAAAACCGGAATATTAAAAAAACTAAAGCAGCACAAACGAAAATATTTGCTGCACTAACCAGCACAAACGATTGAGATTATTTTGACTTAATTCTGAGATTGTGGGGGGCTGAGTGACCTCTGAATGAACTATAACGTATTCTTTAATATCTAAAAAAGTAAAGCAGCACAAACGAAAATATTTGCTGCACAAACCAGCACAAACGGAGCACAAACGATTGAGACTAATTTCCCGACTTTTTGCGTTGGGTGGGGGGCCAACTTCACGCAGGTTCCGTGCCCTACTGCTCCGTGCGCTGCTGCTCCGTGCCCTACTGCTCGGTGCGCTATTTCTCCGTCTCCACGCGGGTTCTCCGCATCCATAGCCGCCTGGATCATTTCTCGTGCGCGCTGCTTTATTCCTGCATCCAAGTAATGGTCTTTATAACGCGGATCAAGTACAGTCGCGATGAAGTGCAGAGGATCCGAATAGATCACAACATATTTCGGCCGTATTGTTTCGGTGATAAAAGTATTTCGGCCGAAAACCGAAAATGCCCTTTTGGGCCATTTTCGGCCGAAAATTTTCGGTGGCCGAATATTCGGTGCATCCCTACATTTAAAAGATCTGCAAACAAATAGGGAGAAACAGACAGATACACATGGAGGATATAGAGACAAACAGACAGATACACATGGAGGATATAGAGAGAAACAGACAGATACACATGAAGGATATAGAGAGAAACAGACAGATACACATGGAGGATATAGAGAGAAACAGACAGATACACATGGAGGATATAGAGAGAAACAGACAGATACACATGGAGGATATAGAGAGAAACAGACAGATACACATGGAGGATATAGAGAGAAACAGACAGATACACATGGAGGATATAGAGAGAAACAGACAGATACACATGGAGGATATAGAGACAAACAGACAGATACACATGGAGGATATAGAGAGAAACAGACAGATACACATGGAGGATATAGAGACAAACAGACAGATACACATGGAGGATATAGAGAAACAGACAGATATACATGGAGGATATAGAGAGAAACAGACAGATATACATGGAGGATATGGAGAGAGAGGGAATTAGGGAATTAGGAAATTAGAAAGGACACGCAAATCAGACAGCCCTGTCTGCCAACCTCGATAAGATCTTACGCTGTTTTCCATGGGGTTTAATGTTGGTGGTTGGTCAGGCTCTCCATGTTGAATTCCCATGAGGTCGTGTTCAAAGCTCCTTCTGTCTGAAGTGCCAGTCAGGGGAGGGGATGGAATACCTACGCAATCCCCTTTCCAAATGTCACCACGATGTGTTTAAAAGAGCAGATTTGTGTTCTCCTTGCTAATGGGCAGCAGGTGTAATCATTTGCTTTGTACAGCGTTTTCCCGCTGCTTAATGGTAGCAGATTATTTATTTGTACAGCACAATGGAAATTCTGAGACTTTCTCAACAGCTGCCTGATACATTTCTGATACTTCAAATGTCTCGGTGTTATTCCAAAGTGCGTTTTCTTATTAAAACACTTGGTCATTGCAATTCGTGGGTGTTTCATTCTTGAATTCCCAACAGATTTTTGTTGTCGTCTGTGAGTGTGCATCCTATTTTACTTTTGTGAAAAGCTTTACGAAGTCACATTTTCATCTGGAAACATAAAATGCTCAATTTTAATATGTACGTTTAACTAATGAAGCCAGAAGTAATCATGAAACAATTTGTCTGAAACTCGAAACATAATTATAATTTGGGTTTTGGGCATTATTTTTCAAACAATGCCAAGTGCTCGCACTGTGATTCTCTACAGAATTTAGCACTCAGTCCCACTGGTGGAAGAATGACCTACAGAGCAAGAGAGGATCACCCACACATGTTTTGGCATCTCAGTTTTTAATGATCCGCAGTAAACTGTGAATAAAGCAGGAAGTGTAAACAATGTGGAATCTTCATTACCGAAGGAGGGGCTCAATATGGCTCTAGTTTGTCATTTATTCACGATGAAATCTGTAAGAAAGCTCACCAGATGTCTTCCTGATCCTTTGTAGTCGGATATACCAAATGGGCAAAAACGTATCTATTTCTTAGAGCTGCTGAAATGAGGAGAGACTTCCTGCAAGTCCCAGGGGCGTTCACCTACTGTTCTTTAAAGATGCCTGCTCATATGAAGGCTTGAACACTAACAACAAAGTTTAAAAAATATTTCAGACTGGGGGTTGTGATTCGTTTTTACGTTAGTGTTGGGGAGACACTTGTTTATAATGTAATGATACATTATGATGGTTACCAGGTTATCACTGAATAATTCAAACCTTTCTACATACAGTCTATAGTCAGTAGAATGTAAAGTGAATGTGGATGATGTAAAAAAAGAAAGGGCACATATTGCTCTTTTATTATTGAATCGCTGTTGACTTCCCACCTTCCACATTCAAATGGTTAATCAAAAGCAGAAGTATCCACTGACTGTAACTGGGGCAGTTATTCATTTTATTCAACATTGTTCAATACAGTCGGATTTGGGAGAAGACAATTGTGGGAAAACGACTTGGTTCCAATCATGATGAAAGTCACAGGCAAAATTGTATTATAATATTATATTGGATAATATTATTATTATAAAATATTATTAAAATATATTCCCTCCAGAATATGTAACGTAGCAGTAACTGTTGTGGAATCTGACCTAAAGTACATGTCTTTTTATGGCCCAGAAAGCAAGGAGCTTTTCTGATTTTATTTTCTTATAATCCAGCAGTTGTCTGGAATGGACTGGCGTAGTGTTGTGAAAGCCATGTGCAGAATCAAGGTAATCCGTGTTCAACAAGGTTTATTAAGGACCAAAACACAAAACAAACCGAGTACGGCGAAAAGGGACTAACTGGTTGAATATAACTAATATAGCGCGTACAAAGCGACTTACAAAACATTCAAACAACAGTACTTCTCCAATACATCCAACACTCATCTCTATTTACCATGTGACATAAAACAATGCTAAGCAAGGAGTGACTTGCTAGCAACCCCTTTATATCCCCACTAATTACAAAATAGAACACAGCTGTGAAGACAAAATGTAAACAAAGGCTGTGCACCACCAAAATGAGGTCTGTGTAGTAATGCCACCTCACCACTCGTGACAGCAGTACATGTTGTTTTATAGTCCTACAGTACTTGTCTCTTTATAATCTTACAGCAACTGTCTATTTATAGTCCTGCAGTACTAGTCTATTTATAGTCCTACATTACTTGTCTATTTATAGTCCTGCAGTACTAGTCTATTTATAGTCCTACAGTACTTGTCTTTTTATGGTCCTAAAGTACTTGTCTCTTATTGTCTCACAGGTACTATAAAATCAATGACATGTCTAGTTTTCCAGAAAACATGTTGGAGACTGGATTGAAGTAGTATAAGATTCTATGGTCTGATAAAACGGAAATAGAGTTTTTGCTTGAACGCTAAGCAATATGTTTGGCACAAGTCTAACAGCATACATCATTCGGAGAACACCATAACGGATGGTGGTGTATGCATCATGCTATGGGGATGCTTCTCTGCAACAGTGACTGAGAGAGATGAAGAAGAAGAAAATGCATAGTGGTCCTTGTAGAAACCTGTTCTAGAGTTAACAGGACCTCAAACTTGGGTAGGGATGCATCTTTCACCACAACAACGACCCAAAATGCACAGAAAAGACAATGGTGGATTGACTTTGGTGAAGTCACTGAACGTCCCTGAGTGGCCCAGTTAAGCCCTGACCTCAATTTAATTGATAATTGATTTGAAAATGAAAATGCTGTGCACAAAAGGTCCCTATCCAAATTGAAGGATCTTGAGTAATATTGCAAAGAGCAATAAACCAACATTGTTAAGTCGAAATATGGAAAGCTGGTAGAGATTATTCAACTGCCAACGGTGCCTCTACCAAATATGGACTAAATGGTTGGATACTAATATATAACCAATAATATTAGTAATTAATTTAGAACAATTGTTAGAATAGAATTTTTACAATCACATTTTGGACAATATTGTGTTAATTAGTGGAGAAATTCTGAGTAAAAAAGAATGGTCAAGAAACTCTTTGGCATTACAGTACAAAAGCCTGTGAAAGGTGTGGTGGCCAGGCAGAAGTCATTCATATTTCCTATGCTGTGTTATTGTGCACATGCTGAGTAAATTCCTCCGTGTCGTATCCAGTGAAGCGGAGGCAGCGGACATCTACCAGAACAGACCGGGGGGATTCTTGTGGATGTTTTACTGATGCCTCTACCTCCGTCTCTTATGGCTGACAGCTTACAGCAAAACCCTTTTACTGGAGCTATGCTTATTCAAATACTTAACTCAAGAGGTGAATGCTTCACTTCCCCAAAAAAAATGTTGTTGAGTGTGTGCATGTGTGTGTTCATGAGTAAGAGAGCAGTAGAGATGAGATTCCCCCGGTCAGAGTATACACTGCATAGCCAACATCAAGCCATTGCTCTGCCTGGCAACTATATCAGATGTTATCCATCTGCCTGTGAGTATCTTCTCTCCAAGCCGGACTCAGCCTTTCTCTTTCACAGCACTGACTCTGTCATTTCCAGACATAGACTTCCTGAGTCTTACCTTTGACCCCGGGTGACCAGCCGCCACATTGCCTTTGGGCAGAACTGAATTGGCACTCAACCTACAAGCCACTCTCAGAAAACACACATATTTTTGTCATGTTAATGCTATATTGTAGGTGCTCAGTGTGACAGCTCATAAATGTGTTTCATATGTTTTACTCCTGGGACAATAAATGGCACTATTGTTTCCAGATGATTTGTGTGCCAGTCAGGTATATAACAGTCGATTCTTTCAATAGAAAGAAAGGATAGTCTCTTCTTTTTTATTGGCTTGTGCTTTGAAACTGCTATGTCTAAACTGTCCAAATCCTTTATTACAAGCAACGATGGGCTGCGCTGGAGATGAAAGTACTGAACAGTGGCATATCTGCCGTTTGCACCACCTCTGCCTCGGGCGGCAGATTAACAGAACATGTTGCACTTAGTATCCTGCGGAGTCCCTATCTTAAGCCTGCCGTACTCATGTTTCAGATTGAAATACAAACAGGCTTCAATCAGCCCAATGGACGAGGGCCATGGACGAGGGCCATGGACGAGGGCCATGGACGAGGGCCATGGACGAGGGCCATGGACGAGGGCCATGGACGAGGGGCATGGACGAGGGGCATGGACGAGGGCCATGGACGAGGGCCATGGACGAGGGCCATGGACGAGGGCCATGGACGAGGGCCATGGACGAGGGCCATGGACGAGGGCCATGGACGAGGGGCATGGACGAGGGGCATGGACGAGGGGCATGGACGAGGGGCATGGACGAGGGCCATGGACGAGGGCCATGGACGAGGGCCATGGACGAGGGCCATGGACGAGGGCCATGGACGAGGGCCATGGACGAGGGCCATGGACGAGGGCCATGGACGAGGGCCATGGACGAGGGCCATGGACGAGGGGCATGGACGAGGGCCATGGACGAGGGGCATGGACGAGGGGCATGGATGAGGGGCATGGATGAGGGGCATGGATGAGGGGCATGGACGGAGGGGCCATGGACGAGGGCCATGGACGGAGGGCCATGGACGAGGGCCATGGACGAGGGCCATGGACGAGGGCCATGGACGAGGGCCATGGATGAGGGCCATGGATGAGGGCCATGGATGAGGGGCATGTAGTTTGAGGCTCCCCACAGCGGCAGGAAAGAAGTTTCATTACGAAAGGAGTCTTGGAACAAAACAGACCTTTAAATGTGTCCTGGAAGGGCCGGCATCCTGTGCTTTGTTGTAGGAAGATCAGTTAGTTCTGCGGCAGAGTATGTAAAACAGAGAATCACCGCTGGATGTTGAGGTCATCATTAAAGGGGGGCATCACATGGTGGAAAGCAGTTTAACTCATCTAAAAGGAGGAATTTTCGAGCTGCTTCATACGGGATCACTTAATGTCATTCAGTTAGTTGCGAGGCTACGGGAGATCTGTTCTGTTGGTGCTAACTAAGTGTCAGACATGGGCTGAGTGAACGTCTCCATCTGGTTCTGCCTCCTTGTACACGGCTGACGGTCAATGGTCCTGACAGGCTGACTTCCTGGCTGCTTCACAGGTAAATGCCACATTAAACCAGTCAGGCGGACTGCTCACGGTTCAATCGGACACTTTCACAGCCCCTCTCACATCCATTTAACGTCACCGCGGAAACGATCAGTCACATTAATCACACGCTGAAGTGTCAATGTCCATCATCAGACATGTAAAGTTTGGCCTACGGAAACAAATCACGGTTCATTTTACTGTTAGCCATTATGCACACGGTCTACATCCGGAACCGGTTTAGTTTTCTCCACACACCCTCCAACATTTCCAATAAAACATTGCAATCATTCAATTGCAGCTGGCAGCTGTGAGAGCGATGGCTTTTAGGTCATTTCAGAGGCTTTCTCTTTGTGAGATCAAGGGGTATTAGAAACTCAGACACAGAGAACAAACGTCTTTGTTGTTTTTGCTCTCCAAGCGATTCTTTGATGCTGGTTATGTGGACTTCGGAATTAACAGAGAATCATCTTGGGAGCAGATGACAGGGCCTAATAAACCACACTGTTTACCACACAAGATAATCAGAGGTAGCAATATCAGTCACCAATAGTGTGAATGTTAAATCATTTAAATGATTTAAGGACATGCTCACCCAGTATTTTGCAACGGGAGCAGCTATCTGTAGGTCATGTGATATTTCAGTACAACTACTCATCATTAACAATACATTGTTATGGTGTTATACAGTATCTCACAAAAGTGAGTACACCCCACACGTTTATGTAAATATCTGATTATATCTTTTCATGTGACACACTGAAGAAATGACACTTTGCTACAATGTAAAGTAGTGAGTGTACAACTTGTATAACAGTGTACATGTGCTGTCCCTTCAAAATAACTCAACACACAGCTAATAATGTCTAAACCGCGGGCAACAAAAGTAAGTTTACCAGAGCTTCACATGTTGCCACTAGAGTCCTCTTCCACTCCATGACAAAATCACGGAGCTGGTGGATGTTAGAGACCTTGCGCTCCTCCACCTTCTGTTTGAGGATGCCCCACAGATGCTCAATAGGGTTTAGGTCTGGAGACATGCTTAGTCAGTCCATCACCTTTACCCTCAGATTCTTTAGCAAGGCAGTGGTCATCTTGGAGGTGTGTTTGGGGTCGACATGCCAATATCTCACAGTACATGTTGGCATTCATGGGTGACAGGGTGACCCCCCAACGCCCTTACAACATCTGCAGCAATGCTGGCACTCGTATGTCTTTTTCCCAAAAGACAACCTCTGGATATGACGCTGAGCACATGCACTCAACTTCTTTGGTCCACCTTGGCGAGGCCTGTTCTGAGTGGAACCTGTCGTGTTAAACTGCTGTCTGGTCATGGCCACGTGCTGCAGCTCATCGTTAAGTAGAACAACAATTCCTTTTTGTTATTTGCCATGAGGTGCCATGTTGAACTTCCTGTGAACAGTATAAGTGTGAGAGCGAGCGATAACAATTGATCTAACACACCTGCTCCCCATTCACACCTGAGACCGTGAAACACTAACGAGTCACATGACACCGGGGAGGGGAAATGGCTAATTGGGCCCAATTTGGACATTTTCACTTAGGGGTGTACTCACTTTTGTGACAGCAAATGTACACTGTTATACAAGCTGTACACTCACTATTTTACATTGTAGCAGTGTCATGTCTTCACTGTTGTCACATGAAAAAATATAATGAAATATTTACCAGAATATGAGGGGTGTACCGGTACTCACTTTTGTGATATATTGTAGGTCCATTGGAAAACACCAGGGATAGTGTATCAAGACCAGTGTTGGGAGAACTACTCTTAGTTATACTCATACAATAATCATCCATGTAATTTCTTAATGCTAGTCCTTTCATGAAGAAATCTGAAAGCGCTGTAAAACAAAAACACCAAAAACACACTTCATTTTAAAAAATCCTCTCCAAGAAGAGGAAAATCATGAAACCTGGCAAGCGGGAGTAAACTGTTAAGAGCAAATTTAGATCTAATTGATCACATGCAGTTCTATAGTGCTATTGAAATTCTAACAAAACATGTGTAAGAACAGATCACTAGTGATGATAAATGAACTAAATGTCTAGAGACTGAATTACTGTAATACGTATTTCAACAATAATATTATATATGTACCTACTTCAGGTAGATAAATATTCAATTTGGTACAATGTGTGTGTGTGTGTGTGTGAGGGTGTGCGGGTGGGTTTGTGTGAGTGTGTGTGGGGGGGGTGTGGGTGTGTGTAATTGAGTGTGTGGGTGTGTGGAGATAGGTGTGTATGTGTGTGTGTGGGGGGTGTAATTGAGTGTGTGGGTGTGTGGAGATAGGTGTGTGTGTGTGCGCGTGCGTGTGTGTGATTGAGTGACTGTGTGATTGAGTGTGTGATTATATTCACTTCTTCCCCCCAGACCGAGACTTTTAAGAACATGATTTTCCGATCTGCTGTAGCCTACAGATTGATGCAACGTTCTCCTTTAACAAGCTGCTCAATAAGAAGCCAGGAAAGTTCTATGGAGGAAAATTGGAATCATCCATTCTGACGCCAAGGAGGCATCTCCCTAAATAGACTAGGGATTTATCCAATATTCTTCAAAAAGCTGAGGCACTTTCATGTCCCGCCACGACACCACTTGAGAGAGGTAGCGGCTCGTCCTAAAATTCCTCCCTAGCTTATCGTGATTTGATAAATCTATTTTCCCATCCAGCCTCTCAGGGTGACAGGACCAGGGCTGGTCATCTGTCTTCATCTCTCTCCATGGACAGGGAAGAACGGACGGGAGATCAAAGCATTTTCCCTGCCTCATCCCGGCACACCTCTCTTGTCACCTCACCGTGGGCGGCGTTGGTGCCATGGCATTTGCACGGTCTTAAACTGTTCTGTATGACTTTTACGCCATTATGGGGTCTATTTATGAAACCAAAAAAACGTTTGATGTGTGCAGTTTTGTTTCACATCTTGAAAATAGAGTTTTGACAAATGACTGTTTTTACATGTCGAGAATAAAGCTTTTTCACAGTGAGATAAAACATGTCTTGTTAGTGGTGTCAAGTTTTAAAGATTTTACATTTTCGACAAATAAGCAGTATCCTAAATATATATCTTTGAAATGAAAATGGGAATTCACACGAGGTGAACAAATGAAATGACGGTTGTTACAATGTTAATAGTAAGTCAACATCCATTACACTTGTGTCATATTGAATTGTGTCAGAGTTGATAAGTCAGTTCTTGGTCAAGTTGTTTGTTTTCATCTACAACATTCCAGCTCCAACATGAGCTCCTGCTGTGTTGTAAGTGCGTCAATAAATAGCAGGGCACTCACGGAGAGCATCGGCATGAAATCACTTTCTTGAAAAAACATTTACGTATGGAAAAAACATGTATTAATTTGAGTGTATATTTATAAAGGTTCCATTAGCAACGCCTGGATGTGAAGAGAGGAGGAGATGGATGTAGAAAAGAAACGGCGGAGCACTATTTCATGCAGGTCCACCAATCGCCCTTTCAGCTTTCAATGGGCTCTAGAGTGGTTCGTTGCCATGCACTTTGTAACAAGGCAACAGACTTAGCCTCTTGTGGTTCTGTGGTTAGAGTGGGTTCTGGTCCTGTGGTTAGAGTGGGTTCTGGTCCTGTGGTTAGAGTGGGTTCTGGTCCTGTGTTTAGAGTGGGTTCTGGTCCTGTGGTTAGAGTGGGTTCTGGTCCTGTGGTTAGAGTGGGTTCTGGTCCTGTGGTTAGAGTGGGTTCTGGTCATGTGGTTAGAGTGGGTTCTGGTCCTGTGGTTAGTGGGTTCGTGCCCTGATTGTGTCTAATTTCAATCCCTGCTAAAATAATACTTCGAATCACACATTGTAAAGTGAAGCAATTCTACACCATTTGGGCAAATGTTAGTGGGAAAACTACATCACTGAATATTAAGTCCTGTCTATTACATCTATATACGTCGCAAATGTTTGGGTTTTCACAATAATTCATAAACAGATGAAACTTTGCTGCAGGTCTGCAATTCATCTCTGTTCGAAAATTTCACGCGTATATAATTTTGATGTATACCCTTCACATTTATCGCTGACATGTGTTAAAATAAGACAACGATTGTGCAATGCTCAGAGAAAGCAACGCATGGAAAGTTTGCATAATAAACAACTCGAATAAGAGAGAAACGCAACAACAACAACAACTCAACAGAGGCACATTGTCTCGTTCGCAGTGGCAACAGAAGCCTCAGTGCGGACTGGATCCATGGATGACGAGGGGGGCGGACAGGCTGAAGACTTTCTCACAAGACAAAATCAAAGATAAGTACCCCCCTCTGCGCTTCTCAATCCACGCCCCGCGTCCCCCCACTGCGCAGCACTGGCTCCTGCCTTTGTTCCCGTGGAACAGATGGCGCTTTGCTCGGTGGAGAATGACAGGCATCAGCCGGCAGCCAATCGGCTGGTCTGGAATCAGCTGACTCGTCTGGACAGCGCCAGGTGCTGCTCTCATATGTGCTTTGGAGACGCACTGGAGAGTCGAATATCGGCAGACGGACGACTAACTCGGTGGAGTTGCAGGTGGGGTTATTGGGATGTTTCAGGGATATGCATCAGGCTCTCCTCTAATGTCTGAGTGGATATAGAAACGACTGATCGCTGTAAACTATTATGTACTAAAACATGGACTAAGGAGAGAATATAATTGTACGTCATCGTCCGTACGAGATTCGCTATAGGGCAATCGGTTTTTTATTTTTTTTATTTGTTGGGGATGTAGATTATAAGCTCTGGACGCATATAGGTGAACAAACGCGTGCCGAACCGTGTCCGAAGAAGTCGTATGTAACAGAGATGGGCTTGCATGCCAAAAAGGTGAGAGCAATACTTCAACTGAATGCTTTTATTATGGTGCCGCAGGAACTGACAGAATATAGAAGATGTGTTTATTCTGTAGACTCCTAATAGTCTGGGAGGATCTGTGTATTAAACAGACGTGGATCCAATGAAAGCACGAAGTCTGCCTGGCCACATAATGTTAAAAGTGGCGAGAAAAACCAGTATCATACGGATATCCCTGTGTAAATGTGTACTATACCGTATAACAAATGTGCATTTGTACCCTTATAGGGTCACTGCAAGAGACTTATGTGTTATAAAGAACATAAAGAAATGTTTATTGTTTATATAATCTTATTTCAAGCCTAGTTATTGATCTCAAAAGACTAATCTGCATATTGTTCCTTATCTATCTATAGATTATATATATATATATATATATATATATATATATATATATATAACATAGTGAGTTTCTCCCCTTTGTGCGTCCAATAATAACACGCTCGCACAACTAACTTTGATCCTCCTGCGTTCATACTAACAGCTGCCGAGGGACTGACATGCAAGGTGGGGGAAATGTGATTTGCATGCAAATGTGCAAGCCTGTGGGCAGATGTCTGCTTGCTTTCGTTATAGAAGACGAAGTCAAAAAGTTGACAGGTATCCAAGTAAAAGGGTCCAGTGTTCCAAGAAGTTTTTAGTCGGAGAGGTCAAAAAAACTGTGTGGGAAAGATCATGAATGGTGTAGACTAATATATTGTCATTCAGAAAAAGCCTCTGTTGTTTTTGCAGCTGTTGCTCCTGTGATGTTAACTTGGTCTGTTGTTCTGTTGTGATGCTGTTTTTTACGGAGATCCATGTTGTTCAGTCAGTCAGTTTGGTCATCATCATCATTATCAGTGTAACAGACAGGGGAATGATTTAATACACAATGTCACTCACTTTAATGTTATCCAGTTGTCTCTTCTAGAAGGATGAACTCATCACGGCTTACTGTGGCTATTTGCTTGCATGTATAATCTAGTGTGTCAATGTTTCGACACAGGAAAGTAAAGTTTTGAGTTACCGTTCTTACAGCAGGTCAAATAATGTCAAAAAAGGCTCAACAATTGTTCTGAGCCAAGTTCTATATTTTAGTTTAAAATCTCCAGCCAGATTGGAAATCGACAGTGAACAGCTGGCAAATTAATTAATCAATACACAAGGAACACATCACAGAGGAGGGGCAGAAGTGGAGTGGCAAGGTGCCTGAGGGGCCTGCCCTCGGGATATGCCCCTGTCTCTCTCAATCCCTCCCCCAAACCCACAGACACACACACACACCCAAACACACTCCAGAGCTTAGAAAACACCCTGTGACAAAGGACTGCTAATAGGGTGTGCGTAGCAGTCCACAAGGCAGTGTTGTTAGCAGATAGTGCTACAACGCCTTACGGCATAGAGAAGTAGGTTCCCATGGGGCTGGATAGGCGGGGGGAGGGGCAAGTGGAGGGTGCCACAGCTCAAGCTTAGTCCATTATTCTTGTAAAAAGGGGTAATACATTAGTCTTTGTGTGGGTCTCAGAGATAAGGCACATGGCACAGGCACAACAGCTGTTCAAGTCATTCTGTCCCTATAATCTGCTGAAAAAATCACTCTGTGCGGCGTGGAACTTCTACAGTAAGCCTGGCAAATGGCTTTAGTGGTGTGCCATTGCTGGTGTGTTTTCTTAAACTTTCTTGGTTAAAAATTCCCCCAAATCTTATCTGAGTGTGTGGCTTGTCTCGATGATGCTGCATAAAGTGCCTGACTGGTTTTCCGGACAGTCAGAGAGCATCCTTCGATTCGTCTGCGGGTCACATGCTGTATTCTACAACAACACAATTAGTACGCTTCCCCCAACCAATGGAAACAACGGAAATATATATGTTATTTTAATTTCTACTGTTCATTAAAAGGATTCTCTGTGGGTTGACAATCATATTCATTTTACAAGAACTACAGATTTTAAGAAGGTGTAAAGTAATGTTAATTTGCTTTTTAGAATAAGTATTTTTGGATTCGGAGCAATCCTCAAGCCTTAAGAATTTATGGATAGAAAAATACACAATACAAAATTATTTAAATTAATATTGCTATGTGTCAAAAAATGCTATATTTGGTATATATATTTGATCGTCTCTGTTAAGAGTTAGTTCTCAGAAGATTGATGTTGTTCCAGAATTAGTGAGGTTGTCTTGAGGGACGGCGTATATTATTTATTAACATGGTTGTATGTTGGGGACTTTTCTCCATTGCACACATTCTGTGAGATTTAAGTGCCTTGTATCATATTGGCAAAGTAAACACCCATCTTATGGAAAAAGGGATTTAATTCCTCTGTACGTGTCAACGTCCTAATATCTGACTGTAAGGAATAAAGCAAATCCTCAATGATAAGCATTTCGCATCCACTCAAATCTTTGGATTTTATGTATTATTTTTCTTAATGTAGTTTTTTAGTATCTTGCAATTGGAAGGTAATATTGTCAAGAGAACCATTCAAATTTGTAATATAGTATTTTATAAATTTTGATTATAGTGCATCCATAACGAGAGAATATCAGTATCCCTTCATTTTCAGATGTCCTTTTTACAGCGTACATACTGTATGTATTAACACTGTAACAAGTACTGAGGGTACCAACACATTTTGAACTTAATAATATAGTGTAACTGCATGAACATCAGTGAGTCCCAGCTCCAGAACCAGCTATGCATGTATTTCAGTGAGTCCCAGCTCCAGAACCAGCTATGAATGTATTTCAGTGAGTCCCAGCTCCAGAACCAGCTATGAATGTATTTCAGTGAGTCCCAGCTCCAGAACCAGCTATACATGTATTTCAGTGAGTCCCAGCTCCAGAACCAGCTATGCATGTATTTCAGTGAGTCCCAGCTCCAGAACCAGCTATGAATGTATTTCAGTGAGTCCCAGCTCCAGAACCAGCTATACATGTATTTCAGTGGGTTCCAGCTCCAGAACCAGCTTTGCATGAATGTCAGTGGCTCCCAGCTCCAGAAGCGACTAGTTACAGTGTAACTTCATATGTAAAAATGCTGTAACAAGGATATCCAAAAATGGAGTGAAACCAGAATATTTCAAAAGAAAAGAAAAAAGGAAAATGCTTAGCTGTTTTGTATACCGTTATATCATTTAGCAGTGATGAACCCGCAAGTGACATTCTCACTTTTATTACTGCAAATGTCTTTATTTCTGAGAGAGAAAAAAAATCAGAAATACATTTGTTTAGGTCAAACATTGCATTTTATTTTGTGCTGTGGTTAGAAAATCGTTGGAGCAACTCTGGGGCAGTCGACCAGAGGACGATGCCACCTTTCTCCCCAACACTGTTGTTTGTTCAACTGATACCAGGACTCAGATGTGACCTTGGTCTCAATAAAATGGCCAGAACAGTTTGTGGAGATTTTAGCACCCAGCCAACAGTTAGATAAAAATGTCTCAGACAAAGATATGATCAAGTACTTTTTGTATTCTGAACCGTAAACGCTTGGTGTGTTTTCATGGTGATCTAACACTTGAAATGAGTACGCGATCCAGCGCGGAACCATTTACCTGAAACAGCGTATTGACTGCGATATGTACATTTCCTTCACGTTGACTGTTTTGCTATTTGCATTTAATCAGGGCCTGAAAGAGGTGAAATCGGACTTTGTGTTCTCGCCAAGTGACAGACAGTTTTCTGAATAGAACATGGCAGGTGTCTTGTTCTGAATGAATACTTTTCATGCTTGTCATCCTGCATTTAGGCTGTCACTGTACGTATTGATGACCATCAAGGCCCAACAATCATGTTGACCAAGGAGTTTGGCGTCTGAAGTCGCATTGTCTCTTCCCATATAAATTTAACACCACAGACAACTTTCATCTTTAAATCACTCAACCTTATACTCGGATAGTGTTTACTGACTACAGTATTTCCGAAAAGCACACCTCATTGAAAGTTTCAAAGGCTGTTGCGGTTCCAGCTGAATAGCCTTCTGTTTTCCCCTGTGGTGTTTTGTTCAACTTTCACTGCTGTGTGGACGTGGAGGCCATCTTTCAAGACTAGCTTTCTCTTGCCTCCAAGCCTTTTCTATGGTCGAGGCTAAACAGCAGTTCACAGTCAAAAACGTTTGTACACTATGATAGTTTTTATCTAAATGAACAAGACTTTAGTTGGATATGAACATTCTAGTAGTGTAAATAAGTGAAAAGGCCAACTGTCACACAGGACCTTTTGTGTAACATGGAAAAGTTTTCTGAAAGTGAGTTGTAAAGATCTCAATGTGTATTGGACTGGAATGAGTAATGACGTAATTTTTCGAGGTCCTCCCAGCTTCATTTTGTTGTTGGCAAGCAGATCTCTCACTGGCAACAAAACAATTCTGTTATTCCCAGCAATGTACAGTACTTGTTTGAAGAAGAGTGCCATGTTAGTAAGCAGGTAAACAACATTGTCAGTGTGTTTAAACTCCTTCCAGGTTAATGTTCTGGCCAATGCCCAGTGCCTACATTGGTTGAGCCTTGAGGCATATCCAGACTTTCTTGTTGCTGCTGTGAATCAGATTTACATGTTATGTTTATGCTGTTTGAATGAAATAGTTCACATTACTACATTGTTGTAGTCTATATTAGCTCCATTGTGTTGTAGCCAGGGGTTGCATAATGTTTTCAGAGCAAGTGGAAGATGGTATTTAGTTGCTTACATAACCATTTCAGATGCAAGTATGGCATTTGGTCATGTTCATATTAATAGCACAAATGGTTTAAATAGAGTCTAACCTTATTGAAAATTGTTTGTTGACAAGTATCTCTGTCAAACAGTACAACCTGGGAACACCAATATTTATTTTGTCGACGATGGTTTGTCCCAACTGTTTGTATTATGGGAAAGACTTGGTTGTTCTGTCAACCGGTATATTGGATTTATGCTAAGCTGACTCAATATTCAGACCTTTATTTAAAGCTTAAGCGTTGGATAAAACGACGCCCTCTCAAATGTCATCTCTCACACTAAAATGTTGGTTGTTCTGTTGTTGTTTGAAGTTATGGACATAATCTGAGATTAACCCCATTGAAATGGGCCCATCTCAATATTCATAACCAGTGTAAGAGTAAATAGAGATATCATATCTAAACCAATGGTATTACATGGAATTCTATATCCAATGTTTGTTAAAAATGAGAAACATTATTTTGCTGCAATTGCCTTGAACCCTGCATAACATTATTACATTACTGCTTGTGGGATGCATTGTGAGGAACGACTAAATAAGCCTATCAGCAATGGCTGTTTGAGTCTTTATGCTTCGGCAATAAGATGTTCATTCTCAACCTTACCCACGTAACAGAAAGTATAGAATGCATATTGAATAAATATGTTTCAATATGTAACAAAGTGTAATAATACATTTTTGGTTTTAGGTAAAAAAGCATAAGCCCAACGCAAGCCCTTGACCTAAACCTAACCCTAACTTTAAGATAACCTAACCAAAACTTAACCTAACCCGAAAGCTTAAACAAAGTAACGTTAATTCCAAAATCATGCCCTATACATTTCAGCCTAAAACTAGTTGTTCTATTTTTACTAGAACTGATGTTCAATTTCTTAGTTTTTTGTTTTGAACTCCCCGTTGTTAGAATATGGCCCATAAGTGAGCCTTTAACTGTTACTCTACACCAGTTATTACCCTGTGAAATACCCTGTGAAAGAGATTGAACTCTGTTCAAGATGCTTAGAGTTTGTTGATTGAACTTACGCTGTTGCCAGTTTTTCCTTCAGATGAACTAGTCGGCTCTTTCCAAAGCCTCAAGTGAGTGTTGACCAGAGACACTGTTTGGTTAAGAAGGTCTATAGCTCTTCAGTGCTACTATGTCTGCTCCACTGAGAAAGATATCTCCTCAGTAAATTCACCTACGGTCATTCTGTTATTGGATTTCTTAAGTGGAGCTGAGATTGTAATGCCTTACTGCGTTCCAGCGCTGTAGCGCCTGCTAGCACGGAGGAAATGATTGGAGACCTGTCTGATTCCTATTTCGACATGATATATTTTTTTGCTACAAACAGAGGACAGGTTGATACTCTGTGTTAAGTACCACTGTAAATCCACTTCTCATTTCAAACGGTCTGTATGTTCTGGTAATTACCGAGAAGAATCAGTCCTTATTGGTTTCCACTTGCCACTTTCAGAACTCAATTACAGAGCTGTGTAGTTGCTCAAGTGTGCTTGTGTCTGCTCAACAAGGTATCATATATTAACTTCAAATTCAGACGTGGAATTTTTTCATAGTCAGACATGACGTTTGTGATGTTTCCGCCCAACTCTTTGCATGATCTATCTGCAAGTGATAATAGGCATTGGAATGAACATTTGTCCTGCCTGATTTGCCCTTCCTTTTGTTAAATATAACAGTCTATAGTGATGGAAGGAATGTCTATAAGACAACTCAAAAGTCCCTAAAAATAAATATTTTCTAGAGCATGATTAGAGAATTGAAGTCAAAGTTCAAAGGTATAGTCGTCGTCAACTGCAGCGCTTCATCTATTTTGACAGATGTGCCGTTATGAACTGTCCTTGTCCAGACAAAACCCTGGGTCTTACTCTTGCTTCTCTTGAACTCTCTGACCTGCGATCAATGTAGTTTAGCATCGTCATATTTAATAAATTACTTTCGTCATTTTAGAAGTTTACAGTATGATCTACAAGGGTATAGGCAATTAGATTATAATTATACATATTTCTATTCATACAACCTATGTTTTACACTAAAAGTTGACCACAACAAAGACTTAGGACCATGTTATTGGTTCTAACAGTCATTCTCTTGATTACACTGAGACACCATCACATAATGTATTCTGTTATTTGTTAAAATTTATTGTTTGGTCCTCTATTTTATATTTTTTAATTCCCCTAAAATGTTGGGGTATAAGAAAGTAACTTACCTATGAAATGCTTTAATTGTAATCTACACTACATCATATTTTGTTTTAAAGACACAGGAGCACTCTTGCATAATTGTTAATCTAGGAACACATTCTGGCCATGCTTTTGTCTCCTTCAGACGCATAGAGAATACTGAGGTATTTCAGAGTATTTAATGATGTGCTGAGAAGCTAATGATCTATCCCTGACGGACCTGTTGGGTAGATGAAAGCACTCAATGGAATTTGATCTGTGTCCAAGTATACACATTCTTTTTTATTATTTATTTTGCATTTATTATAACAAACTGATTTAGCGTTTGCTCTCTAAACTGATGATGCTGTATAGAATTCACATTAACAATCTTTCAGTGAGATGAATATGTAAACAACAGACACTTTGCCATTAATGTCTTCAGAAGCCCATCTACATTTATGTTTTATTTAATAGGGCTGATATTACACGATGTGACTAGACATATAATACAGAATACATTTAGGTTTGAATTATTTAGCAGACACTTTAATCCGGAGTGACTTTGAGTTTGTGCATTCATCTTAAGATATCTAGTAATAAGTACACATTACTCAATGCAGTAGCAACCAGCGCTAGAAGAATTACAAGTGGACTTACCGTGGAGTCATGTTATGTAGGCTAGGGTTTTAGATTTCTGGGAAAATATTCTGTATTCCCTTCATATTGATACTGCTTTTCACAGTAAATCCCATTTATATTCTGTCTTGTGTTATTATACAGTAAAAGTGTCAATATTGTCTTTGTTTTACAGACTCATCTTACAGTTCTGAGGTCTTCATGAAAGGAACACACTTAACTGTGGAACTGTTTTATTGGAACCCACAGTGCTTCTCTTCCGTTCCAGAACATTCCAGACGGGTACAAACTAAATTCAGAAGCACCTCTGGTTAATGATAATCGCCTAGATACATCCAAGTTCATCTGCTTCTGGTGTCCAACCCTCTGTGGGTTTGGACAGGTGAACAGAGACAGGCAGGATGGCTAGAGAGAGGTTCATGTACAGTCTGCTGGGCCAGTTGTTCGCAGGCCTGATTCTGGCGTCCGTCGGATCGTCCTCCAACCAGAGAGACAACGACTGCCCCCAGCTGTGCGTGTGTGAGATCCGACCCTGGTTCACCCCCCAGTCGACCTACAGAGAAGCCACGACGGTAGACTGCAACGACCTCCGTCTCACGCGCATCCCTGGCAATCTGTCCAGTGACACCCAGGTGCTTCTCCTTCAGAGCAACTACATTGCCAGGACCAGTGAAGAGCTGGAGCTGCTCTTCAACCTGACAGAGCTGGACCTGTCTCAGAACAACTTCAGCAGCATCCACAACGTGGGCCTCACCAACATGTCCCAACTCACCACCCTGCACCTTGAGGAGAACCAGATCACAGAGATGCCCGATTACTGCCTGCAGGATCTCAGCAACCTGCAAGAACTATACATCAACCATAACCAGATCAGTGTCATCTCTCCAAATTCCCTGTCTGGCCTGCACAACCTACTCAGGCTCCATCTCAACTCCAATAGACTGAAGGTTATTGACAGCCGCTGGTTTGAGTCCACTCCTAACCTTGAGATCCTCATGATCGGGGAAAATCCTGTTGTTGGCATCCTGGACTTTAACTTTAAGCCTCTTGTGAACCTGAGGAGCTTGGTTCTGGCTGGAATGGATTTAACAGACATCCCTGGGAATGCCTTTGTGGGCTTAGACAACCTAGAGAGTCTCTCCTTCTATGACAATAAGCTAGTCAGAGTTCCCAAGAACGCTATACAGAAACTAATTAGCCTAAAGTTCCTGGACTTGAACAAAAACCCTGTGCACAAAATCCAGGAGGGAGACTTCAAGAACATGCTGAGACTGAAAGAGCTGGGCATAAACAACATGGGGGAGCTGGTCTCTGTTGACCGATTTGCTCTGGATAACCTCCCTGAGCTTACCAAGCTGGAGGCCACCAACAACCCCAAGCTTTCATATGTTAGCCGGCAAGCCTTCCGTGACATCCCTGCCCTGGAGAGTCTTATGCTGAACAACAACGCCTTCAGCTCCCTGTACCAGTCCACCGTGGACTCCCTGCCCAACCTGCGCGAGATCAGCATCCATAGCAACCCGCTGCGGTGTGACTGCGTTATCCACTGGATGGGTTCCAACAAGACCAGCATCCGCTTCATGGAGCCTCTGTCCATGTTCTGTGCCGCGCCAGCCGAGGTCCGGGGTCGGCACGTAAGGGACGTGTTCCAGCGGGACCCAGGGGAGCAGTGCCTGCCCATGATCTCCCACGACACCTTTCCCAACCACCTGAACCTAGACACCGGCATGACTGTGGAACTGGACTGCCGAGCGATGGCCCTGCCTGAACCGGAGATATACTGGGTTACGCCCATGGGGAACAAGGTGATGATGGACACCCTGTCTGATAAATACAGGCTCGGCAGCGAGGGCACACTCCTTATCTCTCACATCGAGGTCGAGGACTCCGGCAGGTACACCTGCGTGGCCCAGAACACAGAGGGGGCTGACACTCGAGTCACTGCCATCAGGGTAAACGGCACTCTCTTAGACAGCACTCAGCTGATGAAGGTTTCCGTGAAGCAGACAGAGTCCCACTCCATCCTGGTCTCCTGGAAGGTCAACTCCAACGTCATGACCTCCAACCTCAAATGGTCGTCGGCGACGATGAAGATTGATAACCCCCACATCACCTACACCGCCCGGGTCCCGGTGGATGTCCACGAGTATAACCTGACACACTTGCAGCCAGCCACGGAGTACGAGGTGTGCCTCGCCGTCTCCAACATCCACCAGCAGACGCAGAAGTCCTGCGTGAACGTCACGACAAAGCACGCCGCCTTCACCGTGGAGATGTCGGACCAAGGCACCAACACGGCTCTGACGGCGATCATGGGGACCATTTTCGGTGTCATCAGCCTGGCCTCCATGGCTGTGTACATGGCTAAGAGGTGGAAGAGAAAAAACTACAATCACTCCCTGAAGAAGTACATGCAGAAAACCTCCTCCATCCCACTCAATGAGCTCTACCCTCCCCTCATCAACCTGTGGGAGGCCGATAGTGAGAAGGAAAAAGAGATGTCCTCCTCTTCTGAGTCCAAGCCTAGCCAGGTGGACACTACAAGGAGCTACTACATGTGGTGAGAGCTACGTCATTTGAGGTAAACCATAAAGACTTCTGAGGAGCGCAAATTCACTTCTTTCACTTTTGTGTGTGACTCTAAGTTGTTCCCAGTTTTCTGTTTTGCTCAATCGAGGTGAGGACAGACTGATACGTCACACTTTGTACTATAGTGTGTTGCCTTTCTTCTCTTGCCCACTTTTTGACACTCAATAAGGCAGCTTTGTTTAGCTCCCGTGACATTGTAGTCACTGTGCTTTATTTTTAGTATTATTTTTAGTATTGTTTTTATAGCCCAGCATGGGTATTGCTAAGGATTCATTTTGGATCTACTGGCTGGAGCTAGGATCCGTTTGATTTCTTTCTCAGATAGTACTCATAGAGAATGCAATGTTTGAATTCTAGGTTTTGTAAAACAGTTAACTGTTGTGCACTGAAATATATAAACTGATTTGTCTACGAACTCCAATATAAGCTGACAAGGTACGTTAGACTTGATATACTGTCTATTGAATAACGTTAGCAATTGTTCTGTTATGTTGTATCAACTATAATTTGAACAACTTTTTTACATTAACCAACAGTTTTTATTTTTGTTTAGAACTTAAATTTGCAGAGAGAATATACCGCAAACCAGCAATAGAAACATGAATGTTCAATAACTAGGAAAGTAGATGTAAGGCTTTTTAAATCCTCAGAATATTATCTTTTATTTTGCTAGAATATGTCAACCCTAACTGATTTTATTGGGATTTGCACATGCAAATATGTGGTATATTGAGGAGCAAGCAAAAATAAAAATACTTTTTCCTCATTTTTTTAAACAATTCTCTGCCAATGTGTCATTACTTTTATACTTTTAAATCGTATATGCAAAGAGGGTCATATTTATTTATTTGAAACCATTAGCATTTAATTGACTTTACGTAAATGTTTACCATAATTTTATCAAACTTATTAAACCACGCTATGCAGGATTGATACATTTTACATTATGACACGATTGCATTATAATCAGTTTGATGCTGTAGCTACACTGAAGATTATGATAAAAATGAGAGAGTGGAAAGATACCAGCCAGAGAGACTGAGATGCGGCGAAAGCAATTATCAGAGTGTAATTAAAATCTGCCCTTTCAGTTTTCAATTACTGTTGAAAAATGCCTTCAAGGAGCTATAACCCCCCGAAACCACAGATGAACGATTTTGGAAAACAAGAAGAGGACGCGTGGGGATGAACGGCAGACATCATTGGACACAGCAGACTGATATACAGGGTCCATACTGCTATTACTGACCAGGTTTACATACACAGCAGACTGATATACAGGGTCCATACTGCTATTACTGACCAGGTTTACATACACAGCAGACTGATATACAGGGTCCATACTGCTATTACTGACCAGGTTTACATACACAGCAGACTGATATACAGGGTCCATACTGCTATTACTGACCAGGTTTACATACACAGTTTATACAGGGTCCATACTGCAGCAGACTGAGACTGATATACAGGGTCCATACTGCTATTACTGACCAGGTTTACATACACAGCAGACTGATATACAGGGTCCATACTGCTATTACTGACCAGGTTTACATATACAGCAGACTGATATACAGGGTCCATACTGCTATTACTGACCAGGTTTACATACACAGCAGACTGATATACAGGGTCCATACTGCTATTACTGATATACAGGGTCCATACTGCTATTACTGACCAGCTATTACTGACCAGGTTTACATACACAGTGTACTGATATACAGGGTCCATACTGCTATTACTGACCAGGTTTACATACACAGCAGACTGATATACAGGGTCCATACTGCTATTACTGACCAGGTTTACATACACAGCAGACTGATATACAGGGTCCATACTGCTATTACTGACCAGGTTTACATACACAGCAGACTGATATACAGGGTTTACATACACATGACTGCTATTACTGACCAGGTTTACATACACAGTGGACTGATATACAGGGTCCATACTGCTATTACTGACCAGGTTTACATACACAGCAGACTGATATACAGGGTCCATACTGCTATTACTGACCAGGTTTACATACACAGCAGACTGATATACAGGGTCCATACTGCTATTACTGACCAGGTTTACATACACAGCGGACTGATATACAGGGTCCATACTGCTATTACTGACCAGGTTTACATACACAGTGGACTGATATACAGGGTCCATACTGCTATTACTGACCAGGTTTACATACACAGCAGACTGATATACAGGGTCCATACTGCTATTACTGACCAGGTTTACATACACAGTGGACTGATATACAGGGTCCATACTGCTATTACTGACCAGGTTTACATACACAGTGTACTGATATACAGGGTCCATACTGCTATTACTGACCAGGTTTACATACACAGCAGACTGATATACAGGGTCCATACTGCTATTACTGACCAGGTTTACATAAACAGCAGACTGATATACAGGGTCCATACTGCTTTATTACTGACCCAGGTTTACATACACAGCAGACTGATATACAGGGTCCATACTGCTATTACTGACCAGGTTTACATACACAGCAGACTGATATACAGGGTCCATACTGCTATTACTGACCAGGTTTACATACACAGCAGACTGATATACAGGGTCCATACTGCTATTACTGACCAGGTTTACATACACAGCAGACTGATATACAGGGTCCATACTGCTATTACTGACCAGGTTTACATACACAGCAGACTGATATACAGGGTCCATACTGCTATTACTGACCAGGTTTACATACACAGCGGACTGATATACAGGGTCCATACTGCTATTACTGACCAGGTTTACATACACAGCAGACTGATATACAGGGTCCATACTGCTATTACTGACCAGGTTTACATACACAGCAGACTGATATACAGGGTCCATACTGCTATTACTGACCAGGTTTACATACACAGCAGACTGATATACAGGGTCCATACTGCTATTACTGACCAGGTTTACATACACAGCAGACTGATATACAGGGTCCATACTGCTATTACTGACCAGGTTTACATACACAGTGTACTGATATACAGGGTCCATACTGCTATTACTGACCAGGTTTACATACACAGCGGACTGATATACAGGGTCCATACTGCTATTACTGACCAGGTTTACATACACAGTGGACTGATATACAGGGTCCATACTGCTATTACTGACCAGGTTTACATACACAGCAGACTGATATACAGGGTCCATACTGCTATTACTGACCAGGTTTACATACACAGCAGACTGATATACAGGGTCCATACTGCTATTACTGACCAGGTTTACATACACAGTGGACTGATATACAGGGTCCATACTGCTATTACTGACCAGGTTTACATACACAGCAGACTGATATACAGGGTCCATACTGCTATTACTGACCAGGTTTACATACACAGCAGACTGATATACAGGGTCCATACTGCTATTACTGACCAGGTTTACATACACAGTGGACTGATATACAGGGTCCATACTGCTATTACTGACCAGGTTTACATACACAGTGGACTGATATACAGGGTCCATACTGCTATTACTGACCAGGTTTACATACACAGCAGACTGATATACAGGGTCCATACTGCTATTACTGACCAGGTTTACATACACAGCAGACTGATATACAGGGTCCATACTGCTATTACTGACCAGGTTTACATACACAGCAGACTGATATACAGGGTCCATACTGCTATTACTGACCAGGTTTACATACACAGCAGACTGATATACAGGGTCCATACTGCTATTACTGACCAGGTTTACATACACAGCAGACTGATATACAGGGTCCATACTGCTATTACTGACCAGGTTTACATACACAGAATATCCCAATAAAAGCTAACCCTGTCAAGATGTTATTCGCCATGAGCTATTCACAAGCTCAGCAGTATTCCTAAAAAACGAGTAATCGGAACCTAGACACCTATTATAGGCTATAAACCCTTTTACATTGAGCACAAAATGATATATTATGTGTAGCATAAAATAATAGAATACATCATATTGAGAATTAGTCATTTCTTGCAGTGATCCACTAATGTTCATTTTGTAACCAAAACAACGCAGATAAATATGATTTATTTTCTTCAGCATCTTTTGAGGAAATACTAACGGCCAGTTATGCAACACATGTAGCTTTTTATCTTGGACACTTACTGATGTAAGCAGGGTTTTAACCAGATAGATGAGGGAGGTTCATGCATCCAGAAACAGGAAACGGAGCAGAAGTCTAATAAAAAATGTTTCAGTTTTTAATGACTGATGCAAAGATGACATTTTGCACAGAAACTATATTCTCAATATCTTGAGTGTAATTACATTTGCTTTCCAGTCCCTAAACATTATCGCTTCCCGGGTGTAGCCAGAATGAAAGAGACAGATTTACTATGGCAACTAAACTCCAAATGCATTCATTACATTGATTTAAAACATTCTGCTGTCTATTGCTTTATTTAGTCCTCAACACATCTATCCAACAGCGCGTTGTAAACCAGAAAATACATTTACATTCTACAGTACTCTTTCTAAGACGGGATTTTCTCAGTGTTGTTTCCAGCTCGGTCTCATACGCAGATGTAGCATCGTTTACGTACATGCAGAGCACCGAGTGATTTTACATCATCGGGATAAAACAGGTTTTTGTGTCGATGTAAGCTGTATGAGATATGCAGGTAAACACAAACACAGAATACTTGAGTAATATTAACAAAAATCGGACATTGGTGTGGGTCTAATGACCTGTAGTGACAGCGTCTTCCATGCCTAGATGGGGGCATCTGGTGAATATCTAATGGTGGAGGTAAGTCATACAAGGAATGTAACTTCTAAAGCAAACAGGGACACTTCGTACTAAACCACAAACACTCCTGTAACAGAAACCTAAGGAGATGAGTTTTATGCCTAGAGGGACACAACTCCAAACTCATGACGCCTAACTAGCAGAACTAGTCAGACTGACGCCCGACTCAAAGTCCTCCTAACTTATAGTCTGAAAAGTGTGTGGTTGTCAGCAATAGCCGTTGATAATAAAGGCATTGGTTATATATTCCCATTTCATATAAAACAAAGCGCCAACTAAGGTTTACGCATCAATGTACATTTCCGTGGTTGTCGTCGAGTCGAGCAGTCGGTTTTTCATCCACCAGTTCTGCTCTCTCAGCAAAAAACAGCACAAAAGTGTCGTGTTACATTGCTCTGTCACCCATCATCAGATTTCCCAGTGAAAACCAAAAAACGCCACCCAAATCAAATCCACATTTTATTGACTCTGTCTTCGGGTAAGTCTGTGCCTGGGAAATGATAAGACAAGAACGCTATATTGGTGTTTGATGTTGATTGACAGCTCCGAGCTTCGTAAGGCAATAAGACAGTCGCTGTCGGCGTTCCCTTGACAACACAGTGATCCCACCGCTGTCTCACTGTCCCTTCTGATATGTATCATAAGAATCGTTTCCACAGTAACGTTCTACGTTAGTGGTTACCAACCCGGGGGACTGGGACCCCCGACGGGTACATGGCCAATCTACAGGGGGTACTTAAATAAACTCAGAAAACCATAGGCGTACTTGAAAGATCCACAGTAGGGGGGATTTGAGTAAGTGGTACAGTAACAGAACACATTTTGCAATCACTTTTTTAAGTAAGCAGGGAAATAGAAATTTCTCAGCTCAAGTGCAACCGAACCTCCTAAAGTGTGATTAAGCCAATGTGGTCACAGCTAATGTGAGGTGTCATTTCAAATATAGAATCTGTCACCTAGATGTTAAATTTCAAGCACATTTAAAGAGAAAAGCAGAGTTACTCACAAATGGAGCAAATCAACAGCTCAAAAAACGATTTGTAACTGTTCTTGGGGCTGCAAATTGGGGTGCTGGTGATTATTCTTGAAAATGCTTTCGCCTTGCTTCCCCCCGACCTAAATACCCCCTCCAATGGTGGCAGGAATTACATTTTGTGGAAATACACCAACAATGACAACTACTGAGAATTGACCACTTAAACGGAGGCTATAGGCATACATTGGTCATTGATGCAAACAAATGTAAGTAAAAATGTCCTGAATTATTTTGGTCTTATGTCTTAATTTCCGCTCATGGAGAGAAGTAGTCAAGTCTTGCTTTTTCCCCCAAATATATGCCCTTATCACCATCACTGGAGGCTAAGGAACGGCTATAAAAATAAAAGTGAATGGAAAAACTATATATTCATCATTATAAACCGGGTTATTAGAGAGTTGAATTACGATTGGCTGAAATCAATCCTACATCAGACTGTAACCAAAGGCATGACCCCAAAGATTATAACTTTTTGGCAGTTCGTATTACATTGGCAGCCAATGTATAATAGCAATGAGAAACCCTCTGGGTTTGTGGTGAATGATTGTAATAACATGGCTTAGGGTTGTTTTTAGGCACTCTGCATATCTGAGAACAGCTGTTAACCTTGGTATATTGGCCATGTACCTCATCTCCTCATGTGCTAGTTGCCTTGGCCGTAAATGTGAATTCACTAAAAGCTGTAGTATATTTAAGCTATATGGCCCTAGTGGTTGTGGTTTATTGCTGTGGTTGTTCCTGCTTCTCCTAGGAGCAACACATCATGGAGTGTCTGGTAACTTGGCATAGTTGTGGTATATTGGTAGAATTCCACAAACCCTGAGATCTCTTATTCCCACCAGAAGAAAGTTAACAATGCAATCAGATGTCTGTGGTATTTGATCTTATATCCCATGGCTAACTGCTAGTAATCATTCAGGTTAAGAGCTTTTAAATTCAGCTTATTTAAGGTACGACAGGTATTTTAGAAATAATTAATATACATTGTTATCAGGTTTAACCATAATATATTGGCCATCTCTGTCTTATGCAGAGAAATCAAAAAACAGTACATTGCCAGTAGAGGGTGTTACTAAATGCCCTGGACTAGATGTGTGCCAGTAGAGGGTGTTACTAAATGCCCTGGACTAGATGTGTGCCAGTAGAGGGTGTTACTAAATTCCCTGGACTAGATGTGTGCCAGTAGAGGGTGTTACTAAATGCCCTGGACTAGATGTGTGCCATTAGAGGGTGTTACTAAATGCCCTGGACTAGATGTGTGCCAGTAGAGGGTTTTACTAAACTCCCTGGACTAGATGTGTGCCAGTAAAGGGCGTTACTAAATGCCCTGGACTAGATGTGTGCCAGTATGGGTGTTACTAAATGCCCTGGACTAGATGTGTGCCAGTAGAGGGTGTTACTAAATGCCCTGGACTAGATGTGTGCCAGTAGAGGGTGTTACTAAATTCCCTGGACTAGATGTGTGCCAGTAGAGGGTGTTACTAAATGCCCTGGACTAGATGTGTGCCAGTAGAGGGTGTTACTAAATGCCCTGGACTAGATGTGTGCCATTAGAGGGTGTTACTAAATGCCCTGGACTAGATGTGTGCCAGTAGAGGGTGTTACTAAATGCCCTGGACTAGATGTGTGCCAGTAGAGGGTGTTACTAAATTCCCTGGACTAGATGTGTGCCAGTAGAGGGTGTTATTAAATGCCCTGGACTAGATGTGTGCCAGTAGAGGGTGTTACTAAATGCCCTGGACTAGATGTGTGCCATTAGAGGGTGTTACTAAATGCCCTGGACTAGATGTGTGCCAGTAGAGGGTGTTACTAAATGCCCTGGACTAGATGTTTGCCAGTATGGGTGTTACTAAATGCCCTGGACTAGATGTGTGCCAGTAGAGGGTGTTACTAAATGCCCTGAACTAGATGTGTGCCAGTATGGGTGTTACTAAATGCCCTGGACTAGATGTGTGCCAGTAGAGGGTGTTACTAAATTCCCTGGACTAGATGTGTGCCAGTAGAGGGCGTTATTAAATGCCCTGGACTAGATGTGTGCCAGTAGAGGGTGTTGCTAAATGCCCTGGACTAGATGTGTGCCAATAGAGGGTGTTACTAAATGCCCTGGACTAGATGTGTGCCAGTAGAGGGTGTTACTAAATGCCCTGGACTAGATGAGTGCCAGTAGAGGGTGTTACTAAATGCCCTGGACTAGATGTGTGCCAGTAGAGGGTGTTACTAAATGCCCTGGACTAGATGTGTGCCAGTAGAGGGTGTTACTAAATGCCCTGGACTAGATGTGTGCCAGTATAGGGTGTTACTAAATGCCCTGGCCTAGATGTGTGCCAGTAGAGGGCGTTATTAAATGCCCTGGACTAGATGTGTGCCAGTAGAGGGTGTTACTAAATGCCCTGGACTAGATGTGTGCCAGTAGAGGGTGTTGCTAAATGCCCTGGACTAGATGTGTGCCAATAGAGGGTGTTACTAAATGCCCTGGACTAGATGTGTGCCAATAGAGGGTGTTACTAAATGCCCTGGACTAGATGTGTGCCAGTAGAGGGTGTTACTAAATGCCCTGGACTAGATGTGTGCCAGTAGAGTGCGTTATTAATTGCCCTGGACTAGATGTGTGCCAGTAGAGGGTGTTACTAAATGCCCTGGACTAGATGTGTGCCATTAGAGGGTGTTACTAAATGCCCTGGACTAGATGTGTGCCAGTAGAGGGTTTTACTAAACTCCCTGGACTAGATGTGTGCCAGTAGAGGGTGTTACTAAATGCCCTGGACTAGATGTGTGCCAATAGAGGGTGTTACTAAATGCCTTGGACTAGATGTGTGCCAATAGAGGGTGTTACTAAATGCCCTGGACTAGATGTGTGCCAGTAGAGGGTGTTACTAAATGCCCTGGACTAGATGTGTGCCAGTAGAGGGCAGATGTGAGTAGAGGGTGTTACTAAATGCCCTGGACTAGATGTGCCATTAGAGGGTGTTACTAAATGCCCTGGACTAGATGTGTGCCAGTAGAGGGTTTTACTAAACTCCCTGGACTAGATGTGTGCCAGTAGAGGGTGTTACTAAATGCCCTGGACTAGATGTGTGCCAGTAAAGGGTGTTACTAAATGCCCTGGACTAGATGTGTGCCAGTAAAGGGTGTTACTAAATGCCCTGGACTAGATGTGTGCCAGTAAAGGGTGTTACTAAATGCCCTGGACTAGATGTGTGCCAGTAGAGGGTTTTACTAAACTCCCTGGACTAGCTGATATTTTGTAGCAACCTTTTGGTAGAGTGATTCATGGCCCCTTAACCAACAAAACAAATGGTCATTTGTGATCGATATTGAGCTGTGTTTATGGACAACCCAACACACCAACAGAACTTTCCTGTGTGATCAATGAGTTCTTTTGAAATGTTGTGCGGCAGTCTGCCTCGTGTCCCTATCCCGGTGGCCTGTTTCCATGACAACTGCTAGCTGTTTCCACCTGCAGAAGAAAGCTGGCAGCTGTGTGAAAAAAAGCCCCTGCAGACACATGAAATACCACTGACAAGGTCAACTCTCCAAAGGCAGGGTACCACAGAAACATCATGTTACCTTGTCTGCAGAGATATTAAATATGTATACATACATATATATATATATTAATGGAATTAGAAGACCTCTCTTCTGACACTTATTTGAATGCCCCTGTTTGATAATTAAGCTTATGGCGGAGTGTGCAAAATGTACTGCACTAGGTCCAAGCAAGCATTTACTGACCACGTACATTGTTCTTTCAGTTCATGTGGAATTGGACTCAGAATATACTGAGGTTGACGCTCTCTCTCTGGCAGTTGTTCTGCAAATGCAGCCAGCATCGTTTTCATTTGTCAAATCTGACAGAATCGGGTCACCCCAAAAACCTTGACACTAAACGGAGATCAGAATTAAAGATATACAGTCGTTGTGTGTCGGGATGTAACTGAGACGAGATTAAGTGATCTCAAATGACTGAAACGTGACAGAGACACTCTCCCATGGCACAGCGTGTGGGATTTCCAACTGATATTTCTCATATTAATATTTCAGGCCAGCCCATGTTCTAGTTAGATGTAGTGCTGGAGTTTCTTTTCCCCGTCCGCTGGACTGTTAACAGAGCAACAACCCAAAGCTATGACGCTCTTTGGTTCTCCCCCATCCACCCCTCCCCACCGCCCAGCTATCAACTCTCCCCCAACAGCCCAGTGGCCGCCAACGCTTACTGAGACAAATTAATCCAAATGTAATCTTTCTGCTCGTGTGAGAGGGTAACCAAGGTTTTCGCCAGGACCTGACACTTTCGATTAGACCGGCTCACTTAACAGATGTAGTGTCTGATCAAAGGGCCGGGAATTAGGCCCAGAACCACTGGATTAGTGTTTTCTAATCTTGGTTCCGGGGATCCCAAGATGTTGTCGTTAATGTTTTTGCACAAGCACTCACTCACCTGATTCAGATGTTGTCGTTAATGTTTTTGCACAAGCACTCACTCACCTGATTCAGATGTTGTCGTTAATGTTTTTGCACAAGCACTCACTCACCTGATTCAGATGTTGTCGTTAATGTTTTTGCACAAGCACTCACTCACCTGATTCAGATGTTGTCGTTAATGGTTTTGCACAAGCGCTCACTCACCTGATTCAGATGTTGTCGTTAATGTTTTTGCACAAGCGCTCACTCACCTGATTCAGATGTTGTCGTTAATGTTTTTGCACAAGCACTCACTCACCTGATTCAGATGTTGTCTTTAATGTTTTTGCACAAGCACTCACTCACCTGATTCAGATGTTGTCGTTAATGTTTTTGCACAAGCACTCACTCACCTGATTCAGATGTTGTCGTTAATGTTTTTGCACAAGCACTCACTCACCTGATTCAGATGTTGTCGTTAATGTTTTTGCACAAGCGCTCACTCACCTGATTCAGATGTTGTCGTTAATGTTTTTGCAAAAGCACTCACTCACCTGATTCAGACGTTGCCCTCCCACTTACACACTTTATTGACACAATCAACATCTCATGGAGCCTCTTTTTTAATCAGGTGGGTCTCAGGACCAGAATTGCAACAGGTACTACAGAGATACTCAAATTCTACACATTCATAAAGCCCTGAGCTCAAGGCTCATTCACACAACATTGGGGTTGGAAAGTGACTGTTGAATAACTTTAATTCAAAGAAGTGGTGTGTGTTCAACTGTCTGTAGTGTAAATAATATGAAAATACCATGAAAAAAATATGAGCGAATCAATGATGAGGAGGGTCGTGGGTCAGAATGAGCAGGTGACATCGTTGTGCGACAAATGCTCAACCGTCAAATTGCTTCTCGGACAAGAGGTAGGGATATGCAAATATAACATTGATTGACAATTGACATGAAACACATTTTCATAAAACATTTTATCAGGCTCGTAGTCGTTCCATTAGTTTTCTCAGCGACACTGTAAATGATCAATAAAAGTGTCAGCTCCAATGACGGTGGTGATTTGTTATTTGTAATAGTTGTGCCTGGGCTTGCACTAGTACACATTGACCTTCATGAAATCTTGAACGACAGCGCAATTACTCTTTCATATACCAATGAGGCCGTTATGCCTGACAGATATGAATTATGATTAATCGAAACAACACAGGCGATCTAAACCAATACAGGCAGGTGCTCTGAATGACTGTTATTCACAATTCAATCAAAAAGTGGTGTTTATTAGAATCTCAGAACTGTAATTACGCTAATGGTACCAAAGGACACATTCCTAGACAACGTCGCATTTAATAGTTAAATAATGACAATTTTCTGTCTTTTTCTTTTTTATATGGACCGTACCTCACCACCAACGTGGGGGGGTTTCCATGGCAACAACACCAGAAGCCAATTTAAATAATGTTTTGGTAGTGCCATATGGCTTTGCCAGAACTTTGGTTTCAGGTATTAAATAAGCCTATGTGTCTCCCAGCTCACTGTGAAATGTCATATTGAAGTAGGACAATGAATATAATATGTCATAATGAAGTAACATGCTGTGTGTAGAACAATGAATATAGTATGTCATAATGAAGTAACATGGTGTGTAGGACAATAAATGTAATATGTCATAATGAAGTAACATGCTGTGTGTAGAACAATGAATATAATATGTCATAATGAAGTAACATGCTGTGTGTAGGACAATGAATATAGTATGTCATAATGAAGTAACATGCTGTGTGCAGAACAATGAATATAGTATGTCATAATGAAGTAACATGCTGTGTGTAGAACAATGAATATAGTATGTCATAATGAAGTAACATGCTGTGTGTAGAACAATGAATATAATATGTCATAATGAAGTAACATGCTGTGTGCAGAACAATGAATATAGTATGTCATAATGAAGTAACATGCTGTGTGCAGAACAATGAATATAATATGTCATAATGAAGTAACATGGTGTGTAGGACAATAAATGTAATATGTCATAATGAAGTAACATGCTGTGTGTAGAACAATGAATATAATATGTCATAATGAAGTAACATGCTGTGTGTAGGACAATGAATATAGTATGTCATAATGAAGTAACATGCTGTGTGCAGAACAATGAATATAGTATGTCATAATGAAGTAACATGCTGTGTGTAGAACAATGAATATAGTATGTCATAATGAAGTAACATGGTGTGTAGGACAATAAATGTAATATGTCATAATGAAGTAACATGCTGTGTGTAGAACAATGAATATAGTATGTCATAATGAAGTAACATGCTGTGTGTAGAACAATGAATATAGTATGTCATAATGAAGTAACATGCTGTGTCAGAACAGAACAATGAATATAGTATGTGCAGAACAATGAATATAGTATGTCATAATGAAGTAACATGCTGTGTGTAGAACAATGAATATAATATGTCATAATGAAGTAACATGCTGTGTGTAGAACAATGAATATAATATGTCATAATGAAGTAACATGCTGTGTGTAGAACAATGAATATAATATGTCATAATGAAGTAACATGCTGTGTGCAGAACAATGAATATAATATGTCATAATGAATAGTAAACATGCTGTGTGCAGAACAATGAATATAATATGTCATAATGAAGTAACATACTGTGTGCAGAACAATGAATATAATATGTCATAATGAAGTAACATGCTGTGTGTAGAACAATGAATATAATATGTCATAATAAAGGAACATACTAACATAATGTACTAACATAATGTACTAACATAATGTACTAACATAATGTACTTGAGTCTTAGGATTCTGTCATTTGTAATGATACCAATGCAGTGTTTTTCAGTTTCTCCCTCTCAGTCTTACTGTTCAGGAGTTAGGAGAAAGTTTATCCTTTTTTTCAGTTGCTATTGATCCATTAATATAAATGAGTGTTCTTTGTACGTCTGAAGTGCATTCTCTGGGAGGCAGAGCTCTTATCTGCCAAGTCTGTATTGTCCCGATATTGTGTCTGATGTCTGATGTTGTGCTAGTTCTGCTTGCATATGGGTCGTTGCAAAGAGGCAGCAATTGTTGTGTTTGGAAGAGTTCTTTCGGGGTAAAGATCCCAGTACCAAATGTATTTTATCAGCATTGTTATTCATCTCTTTAATGCATTATACATCGTAGGGATTGCAATATTCTAGTGTTTTCTCCCAGTGTCTTCAGTAAAAGATTCATGGCATGTATCAGGGTGGTGTAAGTCCGGCCTAGTGAGTAGCTTTCAATTTATCTATTTATAATCTGTGCATCGTTCTGTTGTTTGGTTGCAATGAATTCCACTCAAAAGAAATAAGAGATGCACAACTTCTCAGAGAAATGATCCAGCATCAAAGTGAAATCTGTTACGCAGAATGTCATAATTCAGATATACCACTCATCATTGTTTTGTCAAAGGAATTGTATATATGCAAATGCTGGAGACGACCATGAAAACAAAAAGGTACATTAAAACCTTACATAAACACTGCAGGTGACAATAGAGTGACAGTGAAGTCTGTGTCTGCGCTGATCTCTACCTGGCTGTAAAACTGCCACTTCTTCACAGAAACAGCTATCAATCCTTTCCGCGTTGTACTTGGACCTAACACTTGGTAGCCTGCCTCACTCTCTTGCTGCCCTTCAATATTTACGGGCTTGCGAATATAATTGAAGAGCCCACTCAGAAGCTCTTATCTGTGGTTTCAGACATGTTTTATTACACTGGGTCTTGGAACACTTTGTCTTTCTTTTCAGGTTTTACTTGTTCTTGATCTACAGTATATGTATAAAACGTTCAAGCACCCATTCTGTCTTTTGTTATTGATTTTTTTGTTGCGTCTAAAAATTACCTATCGCCTGGTCCTAACACCTGAGTGAGATTGCGAAACTACCCATTAATATCTAAGTCTAAAGTGAGAATATTTTGGCCGAACGTTTCTTGAGAATATGATTTCAGACATCAGTGATTTTAAGCCACAACAAAACAGACAACCGTGTGGTGTGTTTTATGTATGTTTGTATGTGTTGTGTGTTGTGTTTGTGTAATCACTCATAAGCCCTAGTTTCTACCAGATCAGCAAATAGCCATAACACTGTCAGCATTTTTGTGCCTGACCTTATGCTGGTTTGGAGTTTTCCCCTCGCTCACTGACCTCAGCAATAACATGTCACAACACATCTGCTAACATTTATAATCCATAGATTTGAATGTACTTCTGAATTCGCTTGAACCTTAAGAATTCACCACAGTTTATCTAGGCGTCTAAAGTGCACTAAAAAGGTAATTCAAGAGAGAGATTTGATACTCCCACTACCAAAAACAAAGGAGAAAATATCCGGATAGAGTAATATCATAAAGTATCTCTCTACCAGAGTTGATTTTATTATGTGAGATTATCATGTCAAACTCAGCAGTATATTATTAAAGTTCAGCTTAATTACACCGATTTGTGTCAAGGGGCCATGTTAATTATGTATACAATTTCCAAATGGAACAAATAGTAATTACATCGCTCGTTTTACACTAAATGCACTGGAGTTGTACTGACGTTATGACATTGAGAATGCTCCTCAGTATTTTCCTGCTGTCTGCTGCAGCAATCATTTTCCTTTTTTGACTGGGGAAATTTGACTTCTCCCAGACAGCCCATTTCATGCCTGTATGGTTTCTGAGGGCAGTTGAAGAGCTAGAGAGAGAAAAATGAAGCCCCGCTGATTGCGTGATCATAATTGAAGAACGGCTGGACTTGAGCGATGCTCCGTGTAAATTACTAAGTTATCATCCAAATATCATCATTCATTACTAACTAACTAATTTGTGAACCACACGCGCACTATCATGGCGCAAAAGAAAATAAAAATCATTGCCGTGTTTAAGAAAAAGAAAAACGTGACTGCCAAATGACCCTACAAATTACCTTGCATCATACTAAGTGGCAATATTTAAAATATATTCCTTTAAAATGAGTCAAGTAGATAGCCTAGAAAGTTGCTTAAATCCATGCTGTCATTACATAATTAAGTTGCTTATGGAAACGCCTCCATTTATGAGATGACGCTATTGGCCAATAAATAATATCATGGCGTATAATATTTAACGTGTCTTTCTAACCACTGTGAGGGTTGATAGTCCCCAGGACTGTGAAGGTCTTGTTATTGATTCAGCTGACTGTGTCAAAGGATACTTGTCATAGAGTAACCGTGAGATGTTTCATGACAGAGGTCATATGAGCAGGTCATGAGCTGTGCAATACAGTGTAGCAGGGCTATTTATTTTGGGCAGCAGAGGGAAAACAATATTGAGGTCTTCAACAATAGTGTCTCTGAACAAAATGTTCTGTTAAATTCAGGAACGAGCATGAAATGTCCAGCTGTACATGATCCGGTACTTATTGTTGATTCCGTGTTGATCAGACTCTCTCTCCACTGAGCGGTTCAGAACCGTGGACGGCAGGCCCGCAGACTCTGAACTGTACAGTCACGAGTAGTGCTGAATTAAGCCAAACGCAGAGCCTGGATGTCTCAACAGAAAAACACTGCGTTGAAACCCAATTGCACTATAGAGCGACTTGCCAAAAAAAACATTCAACCGGCTTCATGACACAAACACTCACCTCTAATGCCGTAACGCAAAAATAATGCAAAACAAAGTGCTAACCAAACTAGCAACCTAAATAGCCACTGTGATTAGCAACTGAGAACAGGTGAACCCAATGAACAACCGAACTGGATCTAACCAGCGCACCCCATTAAACCCCCCGTGTGGGAACTTAGTGTTCACTTAGTTCACCAATCATGACTTTGGAAAGCTAAAGAGGGAGCGAGATAGTGAATACAAGACAGACTCTTTCTCCACATGTTTTTTTCCGATGCAGAGCTTGAGAAAGTGGTCTATTACTTAGTAATTGCTTTGCTCAAATAGCTTAGCCCTCTACCAGAGCGCTAAAATGTTGTGTACGTAGTTTTGTGACTAGTGGGGAAGTTGAACTCTAAAAAGCACTAAGAGCCACTTCACATGCCAATAAGGCTTTTCAGTACAGAGACAAGATTGCTTACATCAACAAAACCATTATTGTTAATTTATGACGAGTGATTTTTTTCTCTGTCTTTCGACTCTCACAAGAAAAGACACTTTGTGCATTGGGCTGAAGTGTATCTGTGGGGAACTAAAAGGCCTCCCACATCATGGTGGATTAACAGCTATTGACCCGGGGAGGCCTCTGTGACATTAAACAACTTAAAAGAAAAAGAATCAATCCTCTGAACAGCAAAGCTATGTTTTAATAGAAAATCAACACATTTGTCGATCTTTACCGCAATCTCTGCAAATAAATGAATGAGATCAGCTTGTTGGAATGAGATCAATGTGACATTAGTGACATCCTGAACCCACCCAAAGAGACTCTGTGAGTCTATGATGAAATTGAGCTGGCCATGCTTTCTATCTAAGTACCCGCCCCGCAGCCAACTGCTCTACAACGCCCATGGTTCTCCTTTACACCTATCAAGACAGCCGAGTTGCAAAATCTGGATCCGAATAAATCAGCCGGGCTGGATAATCTGGACCCCTCTTTTCTAGAAATTAGAATATGTGGATACGTACAAATACCTAGGAGTCTTGTTAGACAGCTCTCTCTCCTTCCAGCCCCATATAAACAAACTAAAATCTAAAATTAAATCCAGAATCGCTTTCCTATTCCCCAACAGGCCCTCCTTCACTCATACTGCCAAACTTGTCTTGGTGAAGATGACTATTATCCCAATGTTTGATTTCGGTGTCATTCTTACAACTGCGTCAAACTCTCTCCTGAACTTGTATGTGGTTTACCATAGTGTCATACGTTTTGTTACCAACGCCCCATACAACACACACCACTGCAACCTTTACACATTAGTAAATGTCAAAATTTGCCCCAAAGTGACAATATTTTGTGTGGCCACCATTATTTTCCAGCAAGTACCATTGTATATTATATAGTTGTTATTGCCTTATCAATGCTGCTCAAATGACCTACTTATTCCTCATCCTGGTATTAGTTGTATATTGCCTCTCTACTGTCAGGGCTCCCACAGCTGCTCTGCCACCATCTAGGCGTCCTCACCGGTCTTCTAGCACCACCGTTTCCCCCCTCACAGAATTGTCTGGTCTCGTCATTCCCACACCTGGTGCCCATTCCCTCATTAGTAGAGTTTATAGGTGCCCTGTATTTTGGTCATGTCTTTGTGTGGAATTGTTTCATGTTACATGCTGTGTACTAGAGGATATTAGTGCATGTGCTTTATGCCATTCCTGTTCAGACATTTTGGTCTATGGACATTATTGCGCTGTGTGGCATTCTTTTTTGTATTTTGTACAAACTGTACTATTTAAACGTTGTTACTGGTGAATTACTTTGATTAAAACACTCCGTCTGACTCCTTTCTCACCTTACATCTCTCAACATCGTGACAGAACTCCACACCAATCCAAGCGGAACCATAGAGCCAGAGGTCGCCAGCCAGCTGAGGCAGCCTTCGGAGATACTCGCCTCGCTTGGAGGGGCGATGAACACCATGCACCAGACGATGCAACGTCCTAGTCCGTGTTTTTCAAGTTCCCTAGCCCATATTTTGGGTTATTACATAATTCCATTTGGCTGATTTCATAGCAGTGATGTCTTCACTATAATAATACAATGTGGAAAAAGTTATAGCTAATAAATAGCAAAATAAAGTACCACGCTTTTGGCTGCATCTATTATCAGTAACCCCTGTATACTGTGTCAGATAATCAGATCCCAACATCAACCTAAAGACATGTTCTTGTATTGAGACATGCCTCTAAAGTTGACATTATGGCTACCAAAGGGTCTGAGGTCAGGTGAATTGTCTGCTGTGTGTGTGTGTGTGTGTGTGTGTGTGTGTGTGTATGTGTGTGTTCAATTAATTAAGGTGAATAGAGAAAGAGCAGGAGGGCTGCCATTCCCCCAGAAACATCACCCCTGCTTCACCCCCAAGGAAAATTATTGAGAACAAACATCAGCATGTGTTACTGCCAAGGTTTATGGCATCATTTGTCAGGGCATCGATCTGGATTGAAAATGTGTCGAAAACACATCTAAACACAATAATAACAGCCCGAGTTATCTGTTCAACTTTCAGTCATTTAGAGATCATTGTTACTGCGAAAAAGTTATGCATCGCAATTCTTCATTCAGACGATTGACTTCCTACTTTGAAGTTACAGAGAACAGACGTGTCTTTTAAACACTGTTTAGCTCAAACACCTTTAACAAAAGAATGAAAGTCTCCACAACTCCAGATGCTGTAAGCCTCTGGTACAGAAGTGCAGACAGGTTTACATCCCATCTGTAACATGGATTTTAAATCTAGCAAAGGGAGCGGAAGCAGACAAAAGGGTTGTTTCTGGGGGTTTCAGGGAGTAGAGCCTCTTGAGGGAGTTCAGCTTTTTAAAGGGGGATGTCTCAATGCACTTAGCATGCCTCTCATGGATCGCTCAAGATCAAAGTATGGTAAATTCTATATTTTTCTAGATTCATCTAACAGTAACAACACAAGGTTGTGTTTTACTATTCATTTTCATAGCAGTATTAATGTCAATCTGGGACTGATGGACTATTTTCAGGTGATTAAGTGTGTAATGATTTTGGTATGTTTTACCTGTGTACTTCCACAGACTCGAACAAATCTATCTTTATCTTCATAGTCTGGGCCTCAAGCGCCGAACACTCAATCAAATCTGTTATTGTAGTCTGTTCCCGACAGACAACCGGTACACCGTACACCTCGGGAGCCAAGGCATTCTCCTTTAACTCACTCTTAGCCACATTAAGGGCAGAATGAATTGCTTTTTAAATCAGGAGAAATTACTCCATAACCACCTAATGCATCTCTGTAAGAGACATCAATCTGTGGGACGCCATCGTTCCTCACCTCCCCCTTGGCAGGATGGCAGGCAACAGTAACCGACACAGACGGAAGATGAGCTGAGTACGAGGGAGTTAAGTGAGAAGTCACTGTTGTGCTGCGGAGAGATGTTAACAGAGACAACCTTAGAGGATCTCTCACCAGGGGCTTGTTCACAATCCGGAGAACAGCCGTATGTGTCCTATGGTTGTCCCTGTAATAACATGAAACATTACCTGGTGTTTTCTATTCCGCTGCGGTATGAACATCTAGTCAGGAATAGACAACATTTGCATGTGGTTTTCTTATTGGTATGATTCAAAATGCTATTGAGGGTACTATGCCAGTAATATTTTAGTAAACATTCCAGACTCCGGGGGTCCCCATTTACTTTGTTAGTCAATCTGACTCAAATATATAATTTGAAAACACAGCTAAGATTTTAAAACCAAATACCTTAGTCCCAGGTGGCTTCAACACATCTTAAATTTACTTTAAACTTGTAATAGAAAAACAAGGAGTGGAGGCGCAGAAAGATGAACCCAAGCACAATACTGGACATATGTGCATGGAAAACACAGAGCTGCGCATAAGAGCTACCCTTAAGAGTTACGCATAAGAGCTGCACAAAAGAGCTGCGCATAACAGAAGCGCATAAGAGCTGCACATCAGAGCTACCCTTAAGAGTTACGCATAAGAGCTGCGCATAAGAGCTGCGCATAAGAGCTGCGCACAAGAGCTACCCTTAAGAGCTACGCATAAGAGCTGTGCATAAGAGAAACGCATAAGAGCTGCGCATAAGAGCTGCGCATAAGAGCTACCCTTAAGAGCTACGCATAAGAGCTGCGCATAAGAGCTGCACATAAGAGCTGCACATAAGAGCTACCATTCCTGACTTAGGTGGGGCAGCGGATGAACATTCCTGACTTAGGTGAGGCAGCGGATGAACACACAGCCACACACAACACTGTATTCAACACACAGCCCCACACAACACTGTATTCAACACACAGCCACACACAACACTGTACTCAACACACAGCCCCACACACAACACTGTATTCTACACACAGCCACACACAACACTGTACTCAACACACAGCCCCACACACATGAATCAACATTAGACACACAGCCCCACACACACATTACTCCTCATTAGCCAGTTCTAGTGGCAGCCAAATATGCATAACATAACACAGTTGATATATATATATATACTGTGTTTTTCACACAGTGCCATGTAGGTTTGGATTTTTTCCCCCGTTAATATTAACAACCTACATTCAAAAACAGCATTTTGTTTTTACTTGTGTTATCTTAAACTAATGTTTAATATTTGTTTGATGAGGTTAAAAATGTAAGTGTGACAAACATGCAATAAAATGACATTTCAGGAAGGGGTCAAACCCTTTTTCACACCACTGTATATATATATATATATATATATATATATATATATATATATATATACACACAGTCACAAGCATATATATATACTTCACAAGCGTTGTGCTCTTAGGAAGTGAGCTTCTCAGGACATCGATGACACATTGAGTTTCTCCACGGCGACGTTATAAAGCACATAGCCCTATTGCAGCACATTCTCAGAGGGGATGACAAAGGGTCAGCCGTGTGTGTGCAGCTGAAATGCCAGCCAGCAAAATGACCTCTTCCCATCTGCTTTCCTCATCCACCTGAATACCTTTGCATCTATTCCACATTGTATGACAGCCATACGTGATACAAACACAGCTGGCTACGCCACAATCATGATAACCGCGGGGAAAATCGGAAAATCAATGGCCTTCCTGCTAAACCTCCTGCTCTGAACAAAGTGTTTACCCGAAGGTAATGCTAATAATCACAGGTAAACCTAAAGGCCGTCATCACACCCGGCAATAACACAGCGTTTCGGTCAAGACAGCCGAATGACTGAAGGAAAAAGTTAAGCGGAAGCCTGAAATCACGACTTTCTTCCTTCTCCATTTCCTCACCCCTCCCCATGGGCTTGAGGAACAGATGGAGCGTGGGGCTTCTAAAGCTTCATCGTTACAGGACAGATGATGTCACTCTCCGGCAGCAGGCCGATCTGCATCCATTGTTGTCTTCTTGGTGTGTCATTCTCTTCGGGGTAGCAGGGGTTGCTTCCAACGCTCATTGTGTGCCAGGTGTCTCCTGTTGGGATGGAAGGGTGGGCCTTCGCATATTTTCACTCAGGCTCTCCCTGACACTCCCTGCTGGGTTCTCTTATGATATTGGAACCACAGGACGCCGCTCCCTCAGATGGCCATGTCGGTTGTTTGCTCTCTGATATATAATGTCTTTTACACACACGGACACACCGATGTGATTTAATGTTTCTGTTATTATTTGGCGGTTATTAGCTCTTCGCGTAGCTGTGGGAGGTAGGAGATTTGAGTGCCAGCAGTCAACGCTGGTGGTAATATGGTGAAACTGCGGAAGAACATTTTGTCCTTGTGGATTATTGATATAAATGACATTGTAATGTGATGACGTTGTGAGAAACAAACACGATATAAATAATCTATGACAATGGACGTGTAGTAGGATGTTTCTACTGGGTACGCATATCAAATGCAAGTCATGGACAGGTTAGGTGAAGAAAATGTGTTTATACTACAAACTGGCTGAATGTTAAAGGTAAAAAAATGTAATAAAACAGATTTACACTAGAGTTGATGAAGCCAAAGCTTTGTATAATGCTTCACCATTGTCTGAAGAAAATAAGCCAAACTAGAGTGAGTCAAACTTGAGTCAAACCACCAACAACTTTATTTCTACTGTCTGTTAGTCAAAGCAACCAATGCATCAGGTCTCAGCAGAGGAGCAACAGGGCAGAAGGGGAAACAAAGCTGCCCGGCATCCGAACATTCAACTCAATTGGTGTCATTTAAACCAGACACAGGTGCAGCGGTGACAACAATTCCCAATGCGCTGGACTCTATTGGAGCGGTAATCAAACGTGACCAGTGCAAGATGGGTGGTAGACAGTAAGAAAAGTGGAAAGTATAGCCATATGTGCTTCCCAGTCGGGTTCAGTCATTGACTTTCTCGCAAGACTTTAGGGAGACAAGAGGATTACAACAAGAAATTCCCAAAGGTGTTTTCGGACTAAACTAGGCCAGAAGGTGAGTTCAAACTCTGCCTGAAAGAGGAAGCAATTTGTTATATTATTCCACCCCCAGCATGAGTCTATCTCACCACCTGAGTTAGACTCACGCCGAGTTAAAAGGAACTAGGCCTTTGTCTGAAAAAGAAATCCCACTGACTGGTGCAAAGTGACGGTGTTCATAGCAAAGGCCACTGAAGATCTGTGCCACTCATCTCCCCATAGTGGTAGCAATCATCCAGAGCTGTGCTCGAGACCACCTAAAGCGAGACCGAGACGAGACCGAGACCGAAGGGGGCCGAGACCGAGACGAGACCAAGACCGAAGGGGGCCGAGACCGAGACGAGACCAAGACCGAAGGTGGCCGAGACCGAGACGAGACCGATACCAAAGGGGGCCGAGACCGAGACCAGTCATATCAACACTAAATAATATGACATGTTTTTGGTCCAATGACCAATGTAAAAAAAACACTTGAACAACAGCATCAGATCATCTACTGTGTTGTCATCCTGAATTAAATGAATTTTATTAAAAGAGTATGTAGGCCTATTTATTGTCTTATGTAAACATAAAATACGAAAATAAAACCATGATTTTAAAATGCACAGGCTATGATATTAAAATTTCCAAAAATCGAATAAATGAAAATCCATCAAGCTGTATGTCCTATGTTGATGTAGTAAATGCCAGAGCTGTAGTACTCGAGACCGGTCTCGGTCTCGAGACCGGTCTCGAGACCACTTTTTTAAGGTCTCGGTCTCGTCTCGGTCTCGGTTACATTTGGACTCGGTCTCGACTCGGTCTCGGACAGTAAGGACTCGTAAATTCTTCCGAGACCAGCCGAGACCAGCGTAGAAATTATCGCCCACAATGTTTTCTAGAAAAATATTTAAGTATGACATGTAGAGGCTGTATTTCCATTGGCTGTATTTCGTCCAGAGTCAGACTGTTTTTTTCTGATGTGGCTTATCCCGCCAATGGCTATGTACTTTTGAAGAAAAGCCCACCCCCAGCGTCGCTAGAGGGTGCACCCATTCACGTAAATACTTCAATCTTAAACATATGCTCGATCATGTCTGCACAATCTGCCAATATATTCGTTTTGCCTATATTCAGTACATTGAGCACAAATAAATAATTTGTCCGAAAACACACAGCGGTTAGTAATTATAAAACATACATAATGTTGAAAAGCTACAGCCGACGTCCTTCCATGACTTTTCCTAAATACGTGCATTTTACCTTGTCCCGTTTTCAGAATTGCAAAATCACAAACCGAACAATATATAAAACTACTATTTACATGTTTTTTGATACCTAAACTGCCTTCCTGTCGCCAAAATCCCACGCCGCTGGGCGTTGGTACCCTAATTGCGGTACCCAGACACCGATCACACTTCACTGAGCCTATATGGCAATGGTTGAATGGGCGATACACAGACAAATACTACGAGAACACATATAGACAATAGTCTGATTGGCTTGGTTGAACTACAAAAAAAAAGAGGTACGTTTATAAAGAAATATGTTTCACTAAATAAACAGAACGAATTCCTCCAAATACATACAGCCCCATTCATGTGTCATGCGCCTATTGCACTCAATAATTAATAACGAATGAACCACAGTGTATTCATATAGCCTACAAGAGACTTCAACAAAATATTGTTTTGTATCGAAATTAAACGAATATAAACAATAATTATTAATAGGCTAACTACAAATGGGCGATAAATGAAATTACTCATGCACACAGAAGGACGTGGGACATACATAAGTCCGGGGCATAACGCAGAAAGAGCATAAAACTGGAACGGTTATGGTCCGATCTATATGAAACTGAACCCGTTTTGGTCCGATCTTTATTAAACTGGAAGGGTTTTGGTCTGATCTATATGAACACTGTGCGCAGTTCAACCGGGTTAGTTTGCTGCTGTCTCATGTGCACTCGTAACAATAATGAACACTGTGCGCAGTGCAACCGGTTCGTTTGCGTGTCCTGCTCAAGCAGACAAACAACTGAAGCTGCGTGCCTGTGGACGGATAAATAATTATAAATAGATTTGTTTATCGGCCAATCATGCGCAAATCATTTGATTGCAAGTCGCTTGTGATCTAAAATGTGTTAGCATTTACTACATCAACATAGGACATACAGTTTGATGGATTTTCATTTATTCGATTTTTAGAAATTTTAATATCATAGCCTGTGCATTTTAAAATCATGGTTTTATTTTCGTATTTTATGTTTACATAAGACAATAAATAGGCCTACATACTCTTTTAATAAAATTCATTTCATTCAGGATGACAACACAGTAGATGATCTGATGCTGTTGGTCAAGTGTTTTTTTTTTACATTGGTCATTGGACCAAAAACATGTCATATTATTTAGTGTTGATATGACTGGTCTCGGTCTCGGCCCCCTTTGGTATCGGTCTCGACTCGGTCTCGGCCACCTTCGGTCTCGGTCTCGTCTCGGTCTCGGCCCCCTTCGGTCTTGGTCTCGTCTCGGTCTCGGCCCCCTTCGGTCTCGGTCTCGTCTCGGTCTCGCTTTAGGTGGTCTCGAGCACAGCTCTGGTAAATGCTAACACATTTTAGATCACAAGCGACTTGCAATCAAATGATTTGCGCATGATTGGCCGATAAACAAATCTATTTATAATTATTTATCCGTCCACAGGCACGCAGCTTCAGTTGTTTGTCTGCTTGAGCAGGACACGCAAACGAACCGGTTGCACTGCGCACAGTGTTCATTATTGTTACGAGTGCACATGAGACAGCAGCAAACTAACCCGGTTGAACTGCGCACAGTGTTCATATAGATCAGACCAAAACCCTTCCAGTTTAATAAAGATCGGACCAAAACGGGTTCAGTTTCATATAGATCGGACCATAACCGTTCCAGTTTTATGCTCTTTCTGCGTTATGCCCCCGGACTTATGTATGTCCCACGTCCTTCTGTGTGCATGAGTAATTTCATTTATCGCCCATTTGTAGTTAGCCTATTAATAATTATTGTTTATATTCGTTTAATTTCGATACAAAACAATATTTTGTTGAAGTCTCTTGTAGGCTATATGAATACACTGTGGTTCATTCGTTATTAATTATTGAGTGCAATAGGCGCATGACACATGAATGGGGCTGTATGTATTTGGAGGAATTCGTTCTGTTTATTTAGTGAAACATATTTCTTTATAAACGTACCTCTTTTTTTTTGTAGTTCAACCAAGCCAATCAGACTATTGTCTATATGTGTTCTCGTAGTATTTGTCTGTGTATCGCCCATTCAACCATTGCCATATAGGCTCAGTGAAGTGTGATCGGTGTCTGGGTACCGCAATTAGGGTACCAACGCCCAGCGGCGTGGGATTTTGGCGACAGGAAGGCAGTTTAGGTATCAAAAAACATGTAAATAGTAGTTTTATATATTGTTCGGTTTGTGATTTTGCAATTCTGAAAACGGGACAAGGTAAAATGCACGTATTTAGGAAAAGTCATGGAAGGACGTCGGCTGTAGCTTTTCAACATTATGTATGTTTTTAATTACTAACCGCTGTGTGTTTTCGGACAAATTATTTATTTGTGCTCAATGTACTGAATATAGGCAAAACGAATATATTGGCAGATTGTGCAGACATGATCGAGCATATGTTTAAGATTGAAGTATTTACGTGAATGGGTGCACGCTCTAGCGACGCTGGGGGTGGGCTTTTCTTCAAAAGTAGATAGCCATTGGCGGGATAAGCCACATCAGAAAAAAACAGTCTGACTCTGGACGAAATACAGCCAATGGAAATACAGCCTCTACATGTCATACTTAAATATTTTTCTAGAAAAAATTGTGGGCGATAATTTCTACGCTGGTCTCGGCTGGTCTCGGAAGAATTTACGAGTCCTTACTGTCCGAGACCGAGTCGAGACCGAGTCCAAATGTAACCGAGACCGAGACGAGACCGAGACCTTAAAAAAGTGGTCTCGAGACCGGTCTCGAGTACTACAGCTCTGCAATCATCGACTCACTGCTGGACGCCTGCCAGGGTTTGAAGCAGATACTCCCGTCTATCAACAGAGAGCGGGAACTCGTCATGTTTACACTGCTGTTTGGCTGCATCTGTTTCACGCAACGCTCTTTGGAACCATCACGCGTCCAGAGCGTTTTTTAATAAATCCTGTTTCAGCTCCTGGGTGTGGCATCATTGTTCACGCGTCCAGCGGGATACAGTGGGAACAGAACACTCCGGGAGGCTGGCATGACGTTCTTGGGACACTGGTAACCAGGGAAGTATTTCTCAAAATCAGCACAGGTTTAGCCACACAAAAAAGTGTTTTGATCCAGATCCATTCTCACAAGAAACAAATGTACCAGGAGCAGCATCTTCCTTTGGATAACTTTACTCACGTTGTGGTTGTTCAACAGCATCCACCTCCCAAAGCCTGTATGACACAATACCAAAGATAGGTAAAAATACAGGAGAAAACGTACTGTTGGCTAACATGTGGGCATGTGAACAATTCTGCGAAAAAAACCTGATAGGCTTTCAGTTTACAGCAGAGACTGTGCATTAAAATACTGCTGGTTGTGTTAGGAACTAAATACATAGATTATTAGTCTTCCAGAGTTCAGCACAATCAAATCAGATTGCAGGGATTAATTCACGAGAGGATGTTTCTCTCCAGGGCGGCCCATGTTTCCTTTCAGTGCAAATGTGGGCTCCATATAACATACTCTGGTTATGATCCATACAACATACTCTGGTTATGATCCATACAACATACTCTGGTTATGATCCATACAACATACTCTGGTTATGATCCATACAACATACTCTGGTTATGATCCATATAACATACTCTGGTTATGATCCATACAACATACTCTGGTTATGATCCATACAACATACTCTGGTTATGATCCATATAACATACTCTGGTTATGATCCATACAACATACTCTGGTTATGATCCATATAACATACTCTGGTTATGATCCATACAACATACTCTGGTTATGATCCATACAACATACTCTGGTTATGATCCATACAACATACTCTGGTTATGATCCATACAACATACTCTGGTTATGATCCATACAACATACTCTGGTTATGATCCATACAACATACTCTGGTTATGATCCATACAACATACTCTGGTTATGATCCATACAACATACTCTGGTTATGATCCATATAACATACTCTGGTTATGATCCATACAACATACTCTGGTTATGATCCATACAACATACTCTGGTTATGATCCCTTTCTGTGGATATAATCCCTAAAATATTTTTTTGATAATCCTAATTGAAATCCTTTCTGCATCTTCCTTACACAGCACTGGTGTGGGTGGCTGTGCATTTGTGATCCACACACACTGACCTTCTCTTAGCTCTGGTGTTTGTTTCAGATGTTTGTCCAACCCTGCAAATGTTTAGCTGGTTGGCCATTGGGGCTTGATACACGCTGAAGAGACAGTTTACTGCTAGCAGTTTATTCTAATGTTCAGCTTCCCCTATCTTACCCAGCACTCTGTCTTGCAATACCTGTTGTATAAACTGTCAACACAGGAACATAACAGACATTTTAATAATTAGTGTTTTTAAGCAATAAGGCCCAAGAGAATGTAGTGCTTGCTTATTATAAGGGTTATTTATACATACGACAACATGGAGCGTCTGCTGCAGCTGTAATGACATGTTATGCCTCAACTATAAGTCTTAAATAAGAAATATACACAAGTATATTATACAGACACACATTGTTTCACTGAATTCTTCAATGTTTAAAAGGTATTTGGATATCCCATCGCAAAAAACAATTACACAGCATTTTTTCACAGATTTATTTCTGTAGCCTCAAATATTCTTTCACTACTGCCCTCTAGTGGCTAAAAGCATCATGTGCGTTTTCTCAGTTCAGTGACACGATAACATTAGGTGCTGTGTCCAGCTGTTGTCTTCCATCATTTGCTAAAAACAATACAACATAAAAGAGTTGGTGAGTATTTACCCATACAATATGTGCAGTACAATGCATATACACTAGGTTTAACATTTGGGCGGAGAGACCATAAAGTTACACAGAGCAAACACGTAAGCACTGAAATTATAAACAAAATAGAAAGTTGTTATTCAAACTGCTATAATGCTTGGTTATGAATGAGATCCCAAAAATGTTTTGCTTAAATCAGGTGTCTTCAATATGTCGTTAGACCCCCCCCCCCCAATCAGGTACATTGCCGTGGTCACCGCGAAAGTCTGCCCTACCTTTGACCTCCAATCCTTCCAGTTTTCAGCCACCAATGACTGGAGGAATAACCAAAAAAACTAAAACTCGAAACCCTTATCTCACCTATTGCCTTCAAACTTCTTATGTCTGAACTTTTGTCAGATTACTGTACGCACTAATTGTTGTCTGTTTTTCATGCACACACTTTTTTATTTTTACCACTGCCCAATATGCACAGTGGATAATTTTCACCTGTACTGCTTAAGATGGGGAAGAAACAGACACTGGACAGAGGAAGAACTATTTCTAGAAGGTCAGTTCTAATGGGTGCCACATAGTAACACATACAAATACACGCAGACTAACCCTAACCATCGCTTAGGTTTGAACAGTTTCACTCAACTTTGTACAGAAGGAGGAAATCTGATTGAATTTATCTGAATAAAGAACATACCAGCAGATGTCAATTTTATTGCTAGAATACATGTTAAAAATAAAATTACAATAATTGTAAATATCTACAATAATAAAGATCGTCACATGGAGCTGAACAATGTTCTAGCAATACTAAATAAATGCATAAAGACATTGTGCACAGATTGTTTAATGTTAATGTTGACCCTTAAGTTATGTATTTGGTCCTCCTGACTTGACTAACACATGTCTGGTGATGTTTTCCCTAATATTAATGGTAATGTTTGGACAATACATTTTGTCATGTCATCAAAATGTAAATACTGGCAATGTACACGTATATCTGCCTACTGTGCTTTTATTCTACAATGCCTTTACCCGGAAGTACTTATTTTAAATGAAGGATATCTTCGTTAGTGAACCGGTTCTTTAGCTTCTGTTAAGCTAAAAGAGGAAGGCTTACTGTTTCTATAAAATGCTTAAACATACCTCAATAGTTATTGATTCGACCAATATTACAGTTTGAACGTTTTCACCTACAAACTACAAATAAGCGTCGATTGATCTGATAATGTAGTTAAATGAACCGTTCATTTGTCCAGTGCAAATCGATTTCCACCGTTCAACAACAGAGTCGTTCATTGAAGAGTCGTTTGTTCGTGGACTACTTACTCTTGCTGTTGAGAGCCGAGTGAGTGCAGCTAGAAATGGATGTAGTTAAAGCTTTAGGTAGGGATTTGTGTAACGGTCTGGAAAATGTTCCTGTTTTCATAGAGAGTAATGTCAACAGAGAAGCGTACCCAGAATTTCAGGTAATTCTTAAACGTCTAGTTTCTGCGGTTTCCTGGTTATGTACACAGTAATATATAACCAGTTATGTTTGTCATGAATAGCGCTCTGGATCCCTTAACCAATGTAGGCGCATTGGTTGCCCACATGTCTACTAGTGTATTATGTAACTGAAGCAGAATGCTGACCAATTCAGAGGATGTTTTGCTGGTGTACAAATGGATTTGAGACGTCTCAGCTAACACAGTTCTGCAGGTCATGGTGCATGCAACTAAACCGGTAGAGCCATACACGTGTGTGTGTGTGTGTGTGTGTGTGTATATATATATATATATACACACTTTGTAAGTATATAGATAGATATATATATAGATATAGATCTGACACATTCACATCGTATTATAGATTTTTATTATAGATGTCAACATTGCGAAATAGTGTTAAGCATACAGAGAACTCCGGTCGTATTAGAAGTGTATTTAAACTTCCTATATGGAAGAAATGAATGGTGTAATAACCAAAAAAAGCCCTATTGCATTTCCCGCAAGGTTTTATGGCAATTGTGACTCATTATTTAATTATAGTATACTCCACAGTAGCCTACATTAGGTATTATATGTTGATAATGAGCATGTGTACTTAGAGGTAAATAAAACACAATTGCTGACACAATCGCCACATTCGTCCTTACAAAGTTTTAAGAAATAGGCCTACATGAAACAGTCTTTTTGAAGCAATTCTAAAATAACTTCCGGTGAAAATATGACGCGTCGACTGTTTCAGTCTATATTAGACAAAAAGACGTTCAGAAATCTAAATAAATACAAGGAGTTTGCATGTGTGACCGTTTGAGTTTTTGAAATTAACTTTTCATGTATTATTTCAATTGTTCTTTGGTAAGGCACATGTCTACTCATCAACAACAATTGGAAGGCATTCAGGCAACCGTTTACAGTATTGAATGATTCCTTAATTAATTTCACATAAGCTGTCATCTTTCAGGCTGTCGTACCGTTTTCTACCAGGTGGTAGCAGCACAATATCGTCACTGGCACAAAAATATTACAAAACAGGCTGTACCTTTCAAGATGCAAAACTTCCGTGCACTTTCCTTGAATCCAAATATGGCAACAGTAGTGTAGATCTGGAAAATATTAGTCTTTAATGCATTTTATGATTGTTTACCCAAGAACCATCCCATCCCAAAATCCACCCAAAGCTAAAATCTTGGTTGATAATAATTTTCTTTGACCTGATCACTTTTGTATATGATAATCAGTCTCTCTGTTTTCAGTACTCTCCAGAGAACGTCAGAGGACCAGGATGTGAAATAGACCCCAGTGAGGTGATTCTTCCTGGATGTGTGTGCCGTGTCCACTCCTGCCTGACGGAGACCTGCTCTTGCATGCAGGCATACGGACAAACATATAACATCCATGGCCAACTCCACGACCAGAAGAATACAGAGAACGGTTACAGCAGACCGTTGTTCGAGTGTAATGTCTTGTGTGGCTGTAGTGAGGCCTGCTTTAATCGGGTGGTCCAGAGAGGACTGGGGCTCAAGTTGTGTGTCTACCCCACGCAACACAGAGGTTGGGGGGTGCGAGCGCTTGAGGCCATCCCCTGCAGGGCATTTGTGTGCGAGTATGCCGGAGAGGTGATTGGCTTTGAGGAGGCCAGGCGCAGACAGCTTGCTCAGGGGCCTGAGGACAACAACTACATAATTGCGGTGCGGGAGTATGCCGGGCAGAACCGGGTCACTGATACATTTGTGGACCCGACCATGGTCGGCAATGTAGGGCGTTTTTTGAACCACTCATGTCAGCCCAACCTGTTCATGGTGCCTGTTCGTGTGCACTCTCCGGTGCCCAGGCTGGCCCTGTTCACGGTCAGGGACATTGCACCTGATGAGGAACTCACGTTTGACTATTCAGGGGGTTTTAGCAACACGCTGTCTGTGGAGAGGTTGGTCCAAGATCACCCTGGGACAGATGCTAGTAGGACAGATACACTCCAGAGGAAACCATGTCACTGTGGTGCACAGAATTGTGTCCGATTCCTTCCACTGGATATATCTGTTCTAAACTAATGGAGATGTCTATGTACTTTTTACAGTAAGTCCTGTGGGCTATTTAGTAAATATGACCCCCAACAAAGGGGTATGATCCCTTCACTACCATAGGGCATTTGGGTTTGAACTCTATATGAGGTGCAAAGGTGCACCCTACTGGCTTTTAATCACCACCTCCTGTATCTTCTGGTCTTCTAATGTTTTGTCTCAAACTTTTCTGTACTGTCATCTGTTTGACGCTGTGTGTGCATCAGCTATTGTGGTCACAAAAAAACTAATTAAACTGCAGAGGACAGCAGCATATTAAGTTGTGTGTAAATATAATCTTATCTGATTGTACAAGCAAGACAACGATCCCAAACTAAGAGGTTTTTCAGGGGGGAAAAAAGTGGAAAGTTCTTGACTGCACCAGGAACAGATGTAAGTCTATTTGAACATGGATTTATTTTGCTGAGTATGGATCTGCATCATCTCATGACACTCAAGGCAAAATATCTAAAAGTCTACAACCACGAATTACCCAACATCTGTTGCTTGGAGGGTTCATTGCGTTTCAGTGGCGGCTGGTGGGTTAGGGTTAACCCTAACCCTCTATTGGCCAGCTGCCACTGACCCTCGTTGAATTCTATGGTTTTACATATCAGTACATAATAACAATCATCTGTTCCTAAGCAGGTCAAAAAATCTGCCAAATACATAAAATCGAGCCAAAGAACAAAAATATGTAATTGTGCCAATGATGTATGTAGCACAGTGGTATGATGTTGGTAGCATAGTGTTAGAGACGTAGAGTGCATGCTCTGTGAGTACGACGTCCTGGGTTCAAATCCCAGCTGCTCCCCAGATCGCCGTTACAAATTTGAAATTGTTCTCAATCGGCATAGCATACCTGGTTAAATAAAAAATAAAATGTATATTTTTATTCTGCTTAAACAATGTAGCAGATGCTGAAGAAACATGCTGCATAGGTTATTTAATATAATATTATTTTTTGCCAATGGATTAGGGTTGGGGTGGCAGGGATATATTTAGCCTACCTCTAAATAAAATGAGATCAATGTGTGATCTTGGTGCTCAGGATTCCTCAATGTGATTTCGTGTGTCAGTGTGCGACTTGCGTGACGGATAAGGTGGGCGGGTGATGTTGCTGTGCCCAGTTTAGCAGCCTGAAACATGATCCTGCGGTGGGGTTATATCTGTAGAAGCCAGTGTGTTACACCGGTGCTCCTCGGGAGGGCTGTTATAAAGGAGAAGAGACTGTGACCGTATAGGAAGAATGGGAGAGCCATAAACAGAGAACACACAGCATCAGCAGCGCCTGACAAAGCAAAGACAAACGGATGGTGGCTCATTCCCCCTGCGTTAGGTTATGAGAATGGATGTGCCTAAGGTGTGGGACGTTCAGATGATCTCGTGGATATAGCACACCATTGGGATTTTGGTCGCACTAATATAGGAAGACATGTGTTCCTAGAGGTTGGAGAACTGCGATGATCGCATCACCCTTGATCTCATTCAGAGGACACATACGACACTGCGTGGGGATCTGGTGTTGTGGATATGCAGAATGAGGATCGACTTGGATTGTACATTTACCCAACAAAACAAACCCTATACTTACCAGTAGCCTATGATGATGAGCTCCTATTGTGATAGATCCGCAGACATGATAGCCACGGGTCCCGGGTCGGGCGTGTTAAGCAGTGCGCTGCGTAATGATCTGGGCTCTAACATCCACGTCCTGAAGACTTTAAATCTGCGGTTCCGCTGTTTCCTCGCCAAGGTCCACGACCTGGAGCGGAGAAACAAATTGTTAGAAAGCCAACTGCAACAAGTGTTAGAGCAACAGCGGTACCATGTGTATACCCGTGAGGTGGCTGTACAGACGGACGCGCCCGGGTCTCGTCTGCCGGGTACCATTTGGAGTTACACGCACGTCCGGAGACACGGTGCCAGCTGTGAGACCCTCCAGGGGCCCGGGGTGTCCTGGAGTCATCCGGACGGGGTCGGGGTCCAGATCGATACAATTACTCCAGAAATAAGAGCTGTATATAACGTTCTGGCAAAAGTCAAGCGAGAGAGAGACGAATATAGGAGAAAGTAAGTACAAACTAACCACTGCAGTCTGATGATGTTGTATTGCAGTTTATGATGTGCTGAAATTAAGGGGCATTATTCTAAACTTTCATTTTTTATCCAGAGCTTAAATGTTTTTAAATGTGCATACTTTTCCAATGTGGGAATCTAACCCACAACCCAAAGGACATGTGATCTAAACCTACTGTAGCAGAAACAACTGAGCAGAGTCCCCCTAGGTGGCGGGAGGTCTTTACAGACACTCCTGGTGCTCTAGTGATTGTGGGTATTCCCAGCACCTATGGGAGTGAAAGCTAGGATTGACCCCGGCTACAATACTGGTGCTTTAGTTTATGGCTGGGCAATATTTATCAAAATGATTTTTCTCATATCAATCAGTCAATAAATATCTTAGCATACACATGGAAAATGAATTTTCAGAACAGAATATTAAAAAATATGCCAATCCCTTTGAACATCCCATCTACTCTTTTAATCATCAGGACTCAGGACTTTTTCTCAAGAAATAACAGACTGGCAGTTAATAAATATGTGTTAAACATTTTAGATTAACTGAGATACTAAACCCCTTTCAACCTACCTCCAATACGTGTATATGTTTCCAGTTAAACACCACTGAGAATTTCTGAAATTATTTGGTCTATTGCAACAGTTAAACTAGATTTTCCACAATGTTTGTTCAGGTCAGCATTTTAAATTTGGTCTCCATCAATAATGGCATGTGGGAATGTTGTGTCCTGTAAAGTTTTTGCTCATTTCACGCTTATTGTTAGAGACATTTATTTTGGGGAAAGGGTCACAACTAAGTGAAAGATGTGGCAGGCATCCCTTTGCAGAGCCTAAAACAGTGCTGAGACAATTGGCCCTGCCATTTGATTAATCTCCATCATGGTCGTTGTGCTGTGTCTAATGAATTAACCCAGGTTGCATTGGGGCATCTGCAATGCAGTGCCTTTGACTGCTATGCCTCTTGGGAGGCCCGACTCCGGTGTTTTTGTAACGGTCAGTTTGAGATTGAAGTTGGAAGTATTTTGCTCCAGTTTATGCTTTGGCAGTATCCAAGGCACACGTCACTCGCCAGCTTGGCTGACAACTCTAAGGACCCCTGCCAACTGCCCCTGTTTCCCAAAGACTTAGGCCAGGAAAACATTCAATATAGAAACCCAACTAAACAAAGTCTGACTATGACTCAGTCAGTAGGATGAAGTCATGAACTGTGTTTAGTAATCCTCTTCTGGAGGATGATCAGAAATAAAACAAGAGCTACTTAAAAAATGCTTTTATGTGGCCTTAAATTAGGTATTTATCTTTCATTTACCTACAACATTTCCCTTGGTCCTTGTTGTACAAAAGTGCTGCACTACATAGTCTGTCAACATTACACAACTGTTAAGGGGATTAATGAAACCTATTAGATTATCTCGCAAATACTGCAATCTGTTTTACACATGTATGTTCTCAGTTGTATTTGAGGGGTTCTCTGGGTGTGTGCTGTGCAATATCCCTTTAATAGCAAATATGGCAATTTAGTTGTTCATCTAAAAATAGAGTAATGTCTCTGTCAACTCAAAAGATGCCATCATCATTATAAATAACTGGGTAATCACCACACAAATTGACAGGGACAAAAAACATTATGGAAATTAATTAATTACAAAAGGAATAGTTTTCCCTGAAAATATGAATTAAATGAGTTTGAGTACAAAATATAACACAATTTATAAGTAATATGGTCACTGACAACGTTAGAAATAATTATTTTTAATTGAAATTAAAAAAAAAATCTTTAAACTTCATCAAACATTCCCATTTGCAGCAATTACAGCCTTGCAGATGTTCGGCATTCTAGTTGTTTATTTGTTGAGGTCATCTGAAAAGATTTCACCCTATGAAGCACCTTCTTACAAGGTGGATAGGCTTGATGAGCACTTCTTAAGTAACCTATGTTATAGCTGCTCCCACAACACCACCAAAGGGTTGAGATCCGGTCACGGTGCTGGCCGGTCCGTTAGAGAATACCAGCTGTGACTGCTACTTCTCTAAATACGTTTTGCTTAGTTTGGAGCTGTGCTTTGGGTCATTGTCATGTGGTAGAAGGATCTTGGCTCCAATCAAGCCCCATCGACATGGTATGGCATGACGGTGCAAAACGATTGCCTTCTTCAAGATCCCTTTTACCCCGTACAAATCTTTATTACCCTGTAATTTATATATCTCTTTACTAGGGATGCACCGAATATTCGGCCACCGAAAATTTTCGGCCGAAAATGGCCCAAAAGGGCATTTTCGGTTTTCGGCCGAAACACTTTTATCACCGAAACAATACGGCCGAAATATGTTGTGATCTTTTCGGATCCTCTGCTCTTCATCGCGACTGTACTTGATCCGCGTTATAAAGACCATTACTTGGATGCAGAAATAAAGCAGCGCGCACGAGAAATGATCCAGGCGGCGATGGATGCGGAGAACCCGCGTGGAGACGGAACAATAGCGCACGGAGCAGTAGGGCACGGAGCAGCAGCGCACGGAGCAGCCTGCGCACGGAGATCAGAGCGCACAAAAAAAGACTTGTCTCTGCACTAGATGAGGGGCATGCACCCTCGTTGTCTGATATGTTCAGTGATATCCTGCAAGAAAATGCCTCACATGGTTTAGGGGGGACGGACGCTGGGGACATGTCCCCAACAACATTTTAACATGACTAAATTGTCCCCACTAATATTTTAGCGAACTCCGTTATGAGTTTGTGAAGCGATTTGGGTCAATTCCGACCGCAGCGCCAGGGGGACGGTACTAGAAACGCCGTAATTTGATTGGCTAAAAAACCTAGGGAAGGGGAGTTATCTGACACGCTATAAGTACACAGGAGAGTGACTGAAGACAACGGTAAAGTTACCAGTGCTTTCTGTTAATACATACCCCATATGTTAGAATCTTACAGTCACAATAAACAGTGGAAATGTTTCCTGTGTATATTTTGCTTATGTAATGTGGCCTATTTGGGATATCCCATTAGTAGGGGCGGAGTAGTGGCACCACCAGGGTCGCTACAATATATTGAATCTGACAAACAGCATTACCATCTAAAAGCAACAGGCTATTGTCTCAACTAAACGCAAAAATAATCACATTATTCTCAGTAAAAGTTCACTTGTCGGATGAGGGGGGAGAGATGTCCCCACCGAAGCTGAGACCAAACCTACGCCCTTGGTGCCTCATATCCATAAATGCAATGGTATTAATAATTGGCATAATTTATTTCGGTGTTTCGGTTTTCGGTTTTCGGTCTTGGTTTCCTCTTTTTCGGTTTTCGGTTTCGGCCAAGAATTTTCATTTCGGTGCATCCCTACTCTTTACCACCCTAAGGCACCACCCAGCCTATAACATTGCCTCCACTATGCTTGATAGATGGTCGACAAGAACTCCTCCAGCATATTTTCATTTGATGTGTGTCTCATAAACATTCTTTGTGGTCAGAACACCTCAAAGTCATATTTGTCTGTCCCTAACACTCTTCCAATCTGCCTCTGTCCAGTTTCTGTGTTACTTTGTCCATCCTAATCATTCCTTTTTATTGGCGAGTTTGAGGTCTGTGTTTTTCTTTGAAACTCTGCCTAGAAGGTTAGCATCTCGGAGTTGCCGATTCATGTTTTACATTAAGAGAAGGTGTTTTGCGGAAACAATTTATGAAAGCTGCCAGGAACTGTGAGTTGTCTGTTTTTCAAACTAGACACCAATGTATAAGAATAGACTGACGAGTTTCAGAAAGGTCATGGTTTTCTGGCCGTTAGAGCCTGTAATTTAACCCACAATTACTGATGCTGCAGATACCTAACTATTCTAAAGAAGACCATTGCTTCTTTAATTAGCTCAACAGTTTTGTGCAGTGCTTACATCATTGCAGAAAGGTTTTTGAATGATCAATTAGCCCATAGCATTTTTCTATTTCAAAAGGACAAAACATTTTATTTCTTACCAAGTAATATGTGGAGGAACCACATGCAGGCATGGAATGACGTTTCATGGGACAAATACACTTAACTAGAAATTAATGTGCATAAATGAAGCCACTGCTAATCAAACTCAAGCTCGTTTAAGAAACACATATAACATTCACCACGTAGGACATGACATGTAACAATGCTCCACAAACAGGGGATATATATATTTAATTTAACCTTTATTTGACCAGGAATACAAAGAGCAAACATATATACTTACTTATTGGCTGATGGGAACCAGGTGATTATGATAATGACATGACAGGACAAATGCAATGGAGTCCGGGTATGAGTTCATGGAGATTTGGAAACCGGGAAACACGGGGTGAAGATAAGAGTCTTTAGCATTATTTCGTTAGCTACTATGCTGTGAGTTTCTAGCAACTTACCTCAGGTCTAAATGGTTAAGCAACTTTAATAACAGCTGGGATATGCCACCTTTTAGACTTATGTTTAAAAATCGTCTGACACTTGCATTGAGGTCCTACATGACCCGTCCCCTTACAATCCCCAAAGTAGGGTCACCCCCACCTTATAATACCCATGAGGAATCATTTGTCCAGACATTCATTTAACCGCCAGTCTTCAGACACTCTTAATATTCCCTAGAGGCACTTCTGTTTCCAGCCGTAAAGTATAACATTATTACATTTTGAGAGGCCAAATTGCATTCCCTCAATTGCAGTATTAAAAGGATTAAATCTCATACAAGGGCTTTCAAGACATATTTCTTCCGCTACAATTCTTATTACCATCATAAAGCATTGAATAATTTGTCATGTGTCTAAGTTTTGACCTAGTCAATATTCAGTTTCTGCAAAGTAATTGACACCCTCGATAACATTTGTAAAAGGAAAAAAACACAGGTAATAAACCATATATTGTGCTAAAAAACATAGAGAAAATACAGTATTTTATATTTGTGTTATTACTAATTAAAATAAAAAAGTAATTCTCCCCGGGAATCATCACCTTAACGTGGTGGAGAGGTTTGTGTGCCCCTATGAACCTGAGGGCTGGGTTGTCTGGAGCTTCATGCTCCTGGTAGGGTTTCCCAAGGCAAAGTGGTCTCAGGCGAGGGGCCAGACTAAGAATGGTTCACCAAGACCCCATGAAAGATAGAGGGAAAAGGAGCGAGACCCTGCCTGGAGGAAGCCCAGGGCCCTCGTCTGGAGCCAGGCCCAGACGGCGGGCTCGAAAGCGAGCGTCTGGTGGCCGGGTTTGCCACGGAGCCCGGCCGGGCACAGCCCGAACGAGATACGTGGCATCTCTCTCCTCTCCATCCTGTGGGCCCACCACTCACAGGAACAACCGTAGGGGTCGGGTGCGCTGTCATATGGGTGGCAGTGAAGGTGGGGGGTCTCGACGGATCAGACCCGGGCGGCAGAAGCTTGCTTTGGGGACGTGGAACGTCAACTCACTGGGGGGGAAGGAGCCAGAACTTGTGCGTGAGGTGGAGCGATACCAGTTGGATCTGGTGGGACTTACCTCTACGCACAACCGTGGCTCTGGAACCTTACTCCTGGATAGGGGTTGGACTCTGTTCTTCTCTGGAGTTGCCCAGGGTGAGAGGCGGCGGGCTGGTGTGGGGATACTCACGAGCCCACGTCTGAGCACGGCGGTGTTGGAGTTTACCCCGGTGGATGAGAGGTTTGCCTCCCTACGCCTAAGGGTGGTGGGGGGGAAAACTCTGACTGTTGTTTGTGCTTATGCACCAAAATGCAGTTCGGAGTATTCAGCCTTCTTGGAGACCCTGAAGGGAGTCCTATATAGGGCTCCAGTAGGGGACTCCATCATTCTGCTGGGAGACTTCAACGCACATGTGGGCAACGATGGAGACACCTGGAGAGGCGTGATTGGGAGGAACGGCCTCCCTGATCTAAACCCGAGCGGTCGTTTGTTATTGGACTTCTGTGCTAGTCATGGATTGTCTATAACAAACACCATGTTCGAACATAAGGAGGCGCATAAGTGTACATGGTACCAGAGCACCCTAGGCCGAAGGTCAATGATCGATTTTGTGATCGTATCGGCTGATCTAAGGCCGCATGTTTTGGACACTCAGGTGAAGAGAGGGGCAGAGCTGTCAACTGATCACCATCTGGTAGTGAGTTGGATCAGAGGGTGGGGAAAGACTTTGGACAGACCAGGTAAGCCCAAATGGGTAGTGCGGGTGAACTGGGAACGTCTGGAGGAGGCCCCTGTCCGAAAGATCTTCAACTCACACCTCCGGCGGAGCTTTTCAGGCATCCCTGTGGAGGTTGGGGGCATTGAACCTGAGTGGGCAATGTTCAAAGCTTCTATTGCTGAAGCTGCGGCGGTGAGCTGTGGTCTCAAGGTCCTAGGTGCCTCAAGGGGTGGTAACCCTAGAACACCGTGGTGGACCACGGTGGTCAGGGAAGCTGTCCGACTGAAGAAGGAGGCCTTCAGGGATATGCTAGCCCTGGGGACTCCGGAGGCAGTTGCAGGGTACCGACAGGCCCGAAGGGCTGCAGCCGCTGCCGTGTCAGAGGCAAAGCAGCGGGTGTGGGAGAAGTTTGGAGAAGCTATGGAGAAGGACTTTCGGTCGGCACCAAAATGCTTCTGGAAAACCGTTTGGCACCTCAGAAGGGGAAAACGGGGAACCATCCAAGCTGTGTACAGTAAGGATGGGACACTGTTGACCTCAACTGATGATGTGATCGGGCGCTGGAAGGGCATTTTGAGGAGCTCCTGAATCCGACCTACACGCCCTCTAGTACAGAGGCAGAGCTGGAGGCTGATGGAGGGTCATCGTCAGTTTCCCTGGGGGAAGTCGCTGAGGTAGTCAAACAACTCCACAGTGGCAAAGCCCCAGGGACTGATGAGATTCGTCCAGAAATGCTAAAAGCTTTGGGTGGGGAAGGGCTGTCTTGGTTGACACGCCTCTTCAACATTGCATGGAAGTCTGGGACAGTGCCAGAGGAGTGGCAGACCGGGGTGGTGGTTCCCCTCTTTAAAAAGGGGGACCAGAGAGTGTGTGCCAATTACAGAGGTATCACACTCCTCAGCCTCCCTGGTAAAGTGTACTCCAAAGTGCTGGAAAGGAGGGTTCGGCCAATAGTCGAACCTCAGATTGAAGAGGAACAATGCGGTTTTCGTCCTGGCCGGGAACCACGGACCAGCTCTTTACTCTCGCAAGGATCCTGGAGGGGGCCTGGGAGTATGCCCATCCAGTCTACATGTGTTTTGTGGATCTGGAGAAGGCGTATGACCGGGTACCCCGGGATCTTTTGTGGGAGGTGCTGCGGGAGTATGGGGTGAGGGGGTCTCTTCTCAGGGCCATCCAATCTCTGTACGCTCAAAGCATGAGCTGTGTCCGTGTCCTCGGCAGTAAGTCGGATTCGTTCCAGGTGGGGTTGGCCTCCGCCAGGGCTGCGCTTTGTCACCAATCCTGTTTGTAATATTCATGGACAGGATATCAAGGCGTAGTCATGGGGGGAGGGGTTCCCGTTCGGTGGGCTGATGGTCACATCACTGCTTTTTGCGGATGATGTGGTCCTGATGGCCTCATCGGTCGGTGACCTTCAGCACTCACTGGATCGGTTCGCAGCCGAGTGTGAAGCGGCTGGGATGAGGGTTAGCACCTCTAAATCTGAGGCCATGACTCTCAGCAGGAAACCGGTGGAGTGCCTACTCCGGGTAGGGAATGAGTCCTTACTCCAAGTGAAGGAGTTCAAGTACCTCGGGGTCTTGTTCGCGAGTGAGGGAACAATGGAGCGGGAGATTGGTCGGAGGATCGGAGCAGCGGGGGCGGTGTTGCATTCGCTTCACCGCACCGTTGTGACGAAAAGAGAGCTGAGCCGAAAGGCAAAGCTCTCGATCTACCGGTCAATCTTTGTTCCTACCCTCACCTATGGTCATGAAAGCTGGGTCATGACCGAAAGAACGAGATCGCGGGTACAAGCGGCCAAAATGGGTTTTCTCAGAAAGGTGGCTGGCCTCTCCCTTAGGGATAGGGTGAGAAGCTCAGTCATCCGAGAGGAACTCGGAGTAGAGCCGCTGCTCCTTTGCATAGAAAGGAGCCAGTTGAGGTGGTTCGGGCATCTTGTACGAATGCCACCTGGGCGCCTCCCTAGAGAGGTGTTCCAGGCACGTCCAGCTGGGAGGAGACCTCGGGGAAGACCCAGGACTAGGTAGAGAGATTATATCTCCACACTGGCCTGGGAACGCCTCGGGATTCCCCAGTCAGAGCTGGCTAATGTTGCCCGGGAAAGGGAAGTTTGGGGTCCCCTGCTAGAGCTGCTACCCCCGCGACCCGACCCCGGATAAGCGGTTGAAGATGAGATGAGATGAGAAGTAGGGATGCACCGAAATGAAAATTCTTGGCCGAAACCGAAAACCGAAAAAGAGGAAACCAAGACCGAAAACCGAAAACCGAAACACCGAAATAAATTATGCCAATTATTAATACCATTGCATTTATGGATATGAGGCACCAAGGGCGTAGGTTTGGTCTCAGCTTCGGTGGGGACATCTCTCCCCCCTCATCCGACAAGTGAACTTTTACTGAGAATAATGTGATTATTTTTGCGTTTAGTTGAGACAATAGCCTGTTGCTTTTAGATGGTAATGCTGTTTGTCAGATTCAATATATTGTAGCGACCCTGGTGGTGCCACTACTCCGCCCCTACTAATGGGATATCCCAAATAGGCCACATTACATAAGCAAAATATACACAGGAAACATTTCCACTGTTTATTGTGACTGTAAGATTCTAACATATGGGGTATGTATTAACAGAAAGCACTGGTAACTTTACCGTTGTCTTCAGTCACTCTCCTGTGTACTTATAGCGTGTCAGATAACTCCCCTCCCCTAGGTTTTTTAGCCAATCAAATTACGGCGTTTCTAGTACCGTCCCCCTGGCGCTGCGGTCGGAATTGACCCAAATCGCTTCACAAACTCATAACGGAGTTCGCTAAAATATTAGTGGGGACAATTTAGTCATGTTAAAATGTTGTTGGGGACATGTCCCCAGCGTCCGTCCCCCCTAAACCATGTGAGGCATTTTCTTGCAGGATATCACTGAACATATCAGACAACGAGGGTGCATGCCCCTCATCTAGTGCAGAGACAAGTCTTTTTTTGTGCGCTCTGATCTCCGTGCGCAGGCTGCTCCGTGCGCTGCTGCTCCGTGCCCTACTGCTCCGTGCGCTATTGTTCCGTCTCCACGCGGGTTCTCCGCATCCATCGCCGCCTGGATCATTTCTCGTGCGCGCTGCTTTATTTCTGCATCCAAGTAATGGTCTTTATAACGCGGATCAAGTACAGTCGCGATGAAGTGCAGAGGATCCGAATAGATCACAACATATTTCGGCCGTATTGTTTCGGTGATAAAAGTGTTTCGGCCGAAAACCGAAAATGCCCTTTTGGGCCATTTTCGGCCGAAAATTTTCGGTGGCCGAATATTCGGTGCATCCCTAATGAGAAGTAATTCAATAACAAAGCAGGTGTCAAAATGATTGGCTTCAACATGCCATTTATGCCAAACTAATATGAACGTCTATGGAAAGCAGACACTTAAATTGCGGATGTGTAGGTTGGTTACAGCAGTGTCCTCCATCTTTTAAAAGCCATGTAATAACATAGCTTTTCACCATGCACACCAGGACAAGGCATAGCATACAAAATATATATACATATACATGTCATGCCTACTGTAAAATATGGTGTTGCATATTGGATGTTATGGAACCATTTTGTTTTCATGGATCTTTGAGCCCATTTTAAGGTCAACAGCATCATAAACTCTTCGAAGTACCTGGAAATGCTTCGTCAAAACCTTGGTTGCCTTGGTCTGGCGACAAATTCTCAGCTGGCAGACCAAATAGTGTCAGGCCACTGAACTATACCCTTCTTGATAGCTGTTTGTCTTTATTCGTACAGTCTTTCTTCACTCTCTCGTTCTCTGTAGCCTTCATTCTGTTTATTTCTCTCTGTTCCGTGCAGACTGCTTGGTAAGACTTATTCAGTCGTCTGGAGAGCCCCTGCATGTTTGACCTAGTGTGCTGCATTCATTAAAGCTTTATGAGTGTAGACACATAACATGAGATGTATTTAGTGTCCATTTTGTAAAATTCCAGATATGCCGAATCAATTGTCAACAGCCAACAAATATTCCCAATACATCTGAAATTATGACAGCAATCGGATATGAATCACTACATTGGAGATAATTTAGATCTAACTGGAAACATTGCATGTAAGTCATCTATTTAAGATGCCTATTAAACACTTGCATGATGGTCATTGTTTTGCTGTTGTGCGACCGTTTCTCTTTCTTTATTCAAACTTTGAACACATCACAGAATTTGAAAATAAATTACTTGGTTTCATATAACACTGTCTGAGAAGGACATACATTTGTAAGTTTTAAGGGAGATGAAAACACACACACCAGTTTTTTTTATACCTGTGGCCAACAAAAAACAAATATTCCATGTTCTTTATCCCCAAACCTTTATTTTGACCCCAGTAACCTAACTTTAAACTCAATAACAGGATGGCCGTGGCCGTGAAATCCAACACCCTCTCTCCCTGTTTTGGATCACAGACACACACTTGTTTAGTTGTTTATTGCCATCACCTGTTTCCATAATCACTGAGCTCTTTGTTTGCCGTTATACCTCATGTTGCATTTGCCGTTATACATCATGTTACATTTGCCATTATACCTCATGTTGCTTATGTCTTGTCTTCTCTTACATTTTATTTAATTAATGTCTTTCGTTTGCCCTGTGGTTGTGTCCCGTTCTAGTATTTGTGACAATAACCTCATCTTAATATGGAACTTAGCCTAATGTCTATATAAACTGTACTCGTGATCTTAAATGGGACTCTTAAAATAAACTTCTACTGCTACTTTTAGGGGTTTTGGCAAACACAAATGACACATTGTAAAATGGATGTGTCAGTCTGAAAATATGGACAATAAGGTCAGATGTCTTTCATATTAAAGAATATAATAAATCTAAATAAAAATGTAGGTGGCCATGTTTGTTTGTGGTGCCCCAGAACAGATAACATCTCTTTGATATACATGAGTCCTCATATGATGAAGAAAGGATTGTCAGAAGAGTAGTAATTGGTTGTTTAGAAAACAGATTTAGTATTACATGCAGCAGTGTGCTTGTACAATGTAAAAAGTCCAGGTAATGCAATCTTTTATTTAAATGATGGAAGAAAATAATCTGCGACTCCAGGGTTAGTTCGATTTTTTATGTTTTTTTCTAAATTTTGTTCTTTTGGTAGAGGACTCAGACAAGCCAACAATGTATCAGGAAGAGAGGAAACACGTTTTGCAGGAAATGAACAACATAAATAGGCCCTAAATATGAAAACATGTACAAACCTTATTGTGAATGGGAGCCTTCCATTAATAACCACAGCATTTTGGCATTTAGCTAAATGATTCTGCTTGCGGCTACAGGTTTCGCGTACTTAGGACAAGGGAGGCACCAATGCGATATTTATTTAGCCAAAAAAGCAGGATTGGATTTCACCCCAAAAATTATAATAATTTGATAGGATCCATTAGCCTATGATGTAAGTACATTTAGGGACATGCCAAAAAGTGTTGTGAGACAAACAACATGTGTATGGTGAGCATAGCTAGCAAGATTAGATTGGTTAAGCAAAGGGCATCCAAACAAATGTATTAATGATAGCTTATTTTTAAAAAGGGACCCAATGGTGTGCTGTTACCATACCTATGGACCAGTAGCAACAAAATCTATTGGTGGGTTATTTATTTCCTTTTTTGTTTTGAGTTTGAATTTTGAACCTCAAAGTTGTTTAGTTTACTGACTAAGTTTTCTTACTAAAAATGTGCAAGCCTTTCAGATCTTTGTTCAGAGATGGCCAAATATATATATATATAAGTTACCTGGGTAGTGAGTCACTTTGCTTGGTATTATTTAAAGTTACGTCCTTATAGAGTGTTTGTAAGTTGTGATAGCTGTTTTTGGAATGTGTTTAGTAAGTCACTACAGTCAGCACATTTCATTTCAATCTCAGTGTTTATGTTTTCAGTTCGGTGTCGTGTTTGTTTTATATTGAACCCATTGAACGTGATTAGCCTTTCTTTGTGCTTCATTCTTTCCTGCACTACATCATGGGAGGTTGTGACAGTATGTTAGCATTGTGCTAATCCTCATTTAAGTATATCAAAATTAAGACTACCAGCAGTTTACTCTAGCTAGCTAGACGCCTCATATGTAATAATTCCTGGTTTGCACTTCAGTTTCATTGTGTTGCGGTATAGTACTGAAAAACATGTATGTAACATATTTTTGATTTGTTTTATTTATCTGCAGTTTTTAAATCAATGCCTATTATTCCAGACATCCCAATGCAAAAAACGAATTTCCCGGAATCTCCAGAGCCTATCTAGCATTGAAATGACAATTGATCTCCCTGGGATATTGTATGCAATTTGCGGGCGTCAGGGAGCTGCTATTGCTAAAACGCCGGAGACTCACAGAACTTTCAGGAGTATTGGGATGTCTGTCATCCAATCACTTCACAATAAACATCTTGAAGAAATTACTGGTCTCTTGGATATCCTTGGAGTGGACTGTTAGCAATCTTCCAAGCTAGTCATCTTTTATAAATTCGTGAGGGCAGAATAGATGATATCGGATGGTATAAAGAGTTTCGATATCGGTAGAAACTCATAGTTGCAGTATCGTTATCGGATTGGACACAAAAAATGGTATTCAGCCATCCCTACCAAGGACAGCAGGCTGCGAGTACTGAAGCCCATTACTCGGACAGTGGCAGACGAAACATTCTATTAACAAATCCAATCTTGACATAACATAATTCCTTAGGTCATGTGACTTGGATGTAGTATCTGGACTATCTTTGTCCTCAGTTGCCCTGTATGTTATGCCAAACGCTGTCTTTCTGTTTGATGGCAGGCACCTTTTATAATGGAAAGAGATTCTGATTCCTGGGCCCTCACATGTCGGGTGGGGTTTCTGCTGGTTCCAAGTTACACCATGAGGCAGATCTGTCACAACAGGTAGAACTATACTTATAAACAGATAAACAAATCCCTGCAAGGGTTGTAAAAAACAAGGACAATTCCATCGGAGGTACATTTTGCTGCCATGTGAAACATTCTAATGTTAGGGTTAAGGGTTAGGTTTAGAGTGAAAGTTACAATTGGTGTTAAGTCTTGTGTTAGGGTTGCCACAGTAAACTATGCCCAGGTTGGTCCCCTTAAGAAATGTCCCCAATCCAAACCCTAACTTCATGCAGTGCAGGCAGGCACAGCAACTCAGGAAAGTCACTTTCTTCCTGCATCAATAATGGAAGTCAGCTGAATACAGCTGCATCGTATGTGGATCAATGAGGTGAATATCCTGAGGAGGCACTTTCAATATGCTTTGATCTGTCTCGGTTAGGTTTAAGGTGGGAATCGTTTCTCATCTGTATCCAGTTTCTATTAACATATATCCTAAAATATATCCTAAAGATATAAGTACAGTACTTATTTTCCCATAAAACACTATCAATTTGAATAAATAAAAATAATTCAATTGGAATTTTTTTTTTAAATGTTTTTTGTTTGATTCCTTGCCCAGAAACTGAGCAAGTAATCAATTTTTTTTCAATCTAACGAGTTAGCCACTGCCTCTGGCTATGAGGCGTTTGGGTTTGATTCCAGGGCCACTTTTTTGTAAGTGTAATAAAAGGTTGTTTTTCAATGTTTTGTTTAAGAAAACTGTTTGAAATAGAATTTTAAAAGTTGTCATCTCCCTCCTGCTATGTGTAACCTGCTGTGTAACCTGCTGTATGTAACCTGCTGTATGTAACCTGCTATATGTAACCTGCTATATGTAACATGCTGTATGTAACATGCTGTATGTAACATGCTGTATGTAACCTGCTGTATGTAACCTGCTGTATGTAACATGCTGTATGTAACCTGCTGTATGTAACCTGCTGTATGTAACCTGCTGTATGTAACCTGCTGTATGTAACCTGCTGTATGTAACCTGCTGTATGTAACCTGCTGTATGTAACCTGCTGTATGTAACCTGCTGTGTGTAACCTGCTGTGTGTAACCTGCTGTGTGTAACCTGCTGTGTGTAACCTGCTGTGTGTAACCTGCTGTATGTAACCTGCTGTATGTAACCTGCTGTATGTAACCTGCTGTATGTAACCTGCTGTATGTAACCTGCTGTATGTAACCTGCTGTATGTAACCTGCTGTATGTAACCTGCTGTATGTAACCTGCTGTATGTAACCTGCTGTATGTAACCTGCTGTATCTAACCTGCTATATGTAACCTGCTATATGTAACCTGCTGTATGATCTGCTGTTCAGGTAGGTTGTGCTGCACTTCATTTAGCTCTCTGCTAATGCTTCCCCTCTGCTTTCTACCCTCTGCTGATGTCAGTTAGAGGAAACTCTTGTCTAAGGGCACACAGCTCCTACATTTTTATTTTCTTTCTTTCTCTCTGTTATTTTCTCGTCTTTGTGCAAGTCAACCTCGTGAAATAGTGACTTAACCAGTAAGATCAGGATGTGTCCGCAGACATCTGGTCATATAAGATGTCTGCTGAATTCTCAGGCATCCCTGAACACTCAGTAGAGGTCATTTGTGGTTCCTCTATTGATTCTAGGGGAAACTCTAGGCGGGCACTGGCGTTATGGATTCATTCATCCTCCTTTGCCTCTGTGTGTCTACTTGGTCAGTGAGTGCTGGCTGCGTATCTGGAGGACTCGATTATTAATGGGCATTGACTGGAGCCGAGCCGGCCGACACACAGCCACAAATACGAAGTGCAGGAATCCACTCATCTCCTGAAACTGTTACTCACTGCTGTAACGAGACAGCTATGGTCTGGTCTTATGAATAGAGACATTTAGTGTTGATCAGTTTGAGAGACACTAATAATGAAACGGCAGTGTGTCTTCATCATTACGGTGTTTTACAATCTTATTAACACAATGTACACATTATGACAACACAACTCAGAGGGCAGGTACACACAACACAATGTGGAGTGTCTGGACACAAACCTAATATACTACTGGCCATGCACCACAAAATCCCTTGAAGTGCATTGCTATTGTATAATAGTTAACAATGTACATTGTGTGTTATACCAGTAGTATATTGTTTTATTGATATACAGGGACATCAATAAACTAACTTGTGCCTAATCTTAACCTAGTTTTAATTCCAAATCCTTGACAACAGCTCAAACACTGTGGCCATTTGTAGTTAAACCTAAACCAAATGTTCAAATCTCTGTATCCTAATGGATTTGTGTGTCTGTATCCAAATCTACTCCAAATATATAGATGTGGATCTCTCACACACAGACATATACAGACAAGTGTTCCTTGTTTTTCCTATAAAAACATCAGATGGTTATTCTTTTGTTAACTATTAATGTTACAAATTGCTGCACTCTTTATGTGCAAATCTGAATCGAACTTTAATGGGAATACCATCCCTCTTTCAAAACGGAATAAATTGCTAAGCATGACAACCAATCACATACTGGTTACAATGTTGAAGAGGCATGCAATATAGACACACCTTTAACCTTGACACACCTTTAACCCAGGGTTTGAAAGTAAGGCTAGCGAACATGATGAGAACTGAAATGAGGTCACTACCGGGGGAACTGACTGTCAATAAAGCTTTCCTGTTTTGTTTGAATCTATTCAATATGCAGGTGTGCAGAAATTGTATACACAGTGATAATAATTGCAGAAACATGGCTTTGAACTGAAGACGGCACAAAAAAAATCATCAAATGGTACATTATACCTGTAGTTCCACCGAATGCCAGGCATGAACATGCTATGGGTGTGTGCCTCTGTGAAGGCAGAACAAATGATATTCTCCCAAATCACACGGTAATAAATCAGATACTAGCGGGAAAGGCCCATTACAATGCACCATTTAAGACTCAGCCCTTGTCTTGCTTTCCTGCAGTTTAATGTGCTTTCTTTCTTAAGTCTACAGCCTGGAGCAGACAGCCAATATGATTGGCTCTAGAGGGTATGTCACACCAGAGCAGCATTGTGCTCAATGTTTGGCTTTGCAGATCTCTGGAAAAAATGCTATTTTCTGTCACATAACTCTCGGATATAACAAACAGCATCAATGTTCTGGATCTGTTGGTGTTTTGCTGGGATGAAAGTGCTGTTAAACTTTAACAATTCTTTATGAGTACCTGAAATGTCAGGGAATGCAGAAAGAGTTGTAGCAAATCATGGTATAGGTTGTAGAAGAGTAAATCTATAATCTATACATATGGCTTGTGTTGTATTATTCAGTATAATCAGGTAGTCTCTCTCTGTGTGTGCTTTACATCAGTAGGCATTAGTGATGTTGCATCTGGAGAAACATAAATCATTAGGTGTCGACGCTTTGCCGCTCCTTTCATCAGTTTATTGTGTTTACTAAATGACAGCCAGTGCCAACATGACTATATTAATGTATTTAACTCTCTAATTGTTACTTTTAAAAGCAATGAGCTGTTGTCAATAGAAAGCAATTATGTGTTCTTTCTCCCAGGCTGTTTTGTCTTCTCCCCCGGTCATTCTAGTTTCCTGTGTTAACTTGTGAGGTTGTCTGTCTGTTTGGCTCATGTGGCAGTGAGCCAGAGCTCTGCCAGTCTTCCATGGCTGTGCTTCTGTACAGGGGCTAAGGGACTTGCAGTATGCCCCCTTAGTGATTAGATCATGGCTTTGCTTAGTCCAACAACTACAGACTAACTGTGTGTCGATGTATCGGTGTGGACTCAGGGAAGTCCATGGGATTAGACCTGGAACAACAATGGCTCCAGTCCATCTGGCGGTCCAGTCTCTCATCATGTGACCTCTGATAACTAAACTACTGTTAAACTAATTTACACACCGTTGGTACATCAGCAATAGGCAATGACATTTTGAATTATGTAACATGTCTATTTAGAGTAATCTTAACTATTTAACCCTAGTAGCAAATCAGGTGTGTTGTCACAATGTACAGACGTTCAGCTGTTGGCAATGAACAAATCATATCAATTCAACTGAAAATGCAACCGAATAGTTTCCCATGCTTAAAAAGTCACACACAACATATATTGCATGTTTGTAGCGCCTCACTATACTTGATTAGACACAGAAATAAAGTAATTTAATTGAAAAAGCGGTCAGGCTTCCCTCTACCAGCTGTTCGTCCTTTTCAATGTGAATGATACGATTAGGGAACAGTGGAGGTTCCAGCTGGTTCAGCTTGGTCTATTTGAAGTGTAGTGTTCAAATGAAGGTATTTCCCATCTTAACACATGTGACAGATCTCTCTGCACCCCCTCCCCCACTGCTGTTCAGTGCTTCCAATGATTTGTCTGTGTTGTCAGGCTCATCCTTATTCTGTCTGTTTAGGGGTAATGAATTGACCTCACATGACGTATTGCTCCATTAATCACATACGTGCAGCACTTTTTGGTAGCTGCCTCTCATGTGGCCATTATTGACGATACTGTATATTTCTGACTTTGGTCATTAATGAAAGTCTGCAATCCAACTTGATCTTTTTAATGCAATTATGTTGCTTGCTTGGGTTACTTGAGGTGAATGAGATTTACATTTCTCTATGTTGTACTGCACATTTCCTTTGTTCTGGGCATCTCGATTGAGATCTGTGTTATGTCTTAGGTGTTATGTCTTGTTAGGTAAGGATTAGGGATGCACCGAAATGAAAATTCTTGGCCGAAACCGAAAACCGAAAAAGAGGAAACCAAGACCGAAAACCGAAAACCGAAACACCGAAATAAATTATGCCAATTATTAGTGCCATTGCATTTATGGATATGAGGCACCAAGGGCATAGGTTTGGTCTCAGCTTCGGTGGGGAAATCTCCCCCCCCCCCCTCCGGCAAGTGAACTTTTACTGAGAATAATGTGATGCTTTTACACTACTCTAAATTTAAACTAGCATATCCATGTGCAGGCAAAAATCATTATGTAGTACCTGGTGTTCAACTTTTAGATGGTAATGCTGTTTGTCAGATTCAATATATTGTAGCGACCCTGGTGGTGCCACTACTCCGCCCCTACTAATGGGATATCCCAAATAGGCCACATTACATAAGCAAAATATACACAGGAAACATTTCCACTGTTTATTGTGACTGTAAGATTCTAACATATGGGGTATGTATTAACAGAAAGCACTGGTAACTTTACCGTTGTCTTCAGTCACTCTCCTGTGTACTTATAGCGTGTCAGATAACTCCCCTCCCCTAGGTTTTTTAGCCAATCAAATTACGGCGTTTCTAGTACCGTCCCCCTGGCTCTGCGGTCGGAATTGATCCAAATCGCTTCACAAACTCATAACGGAGTTCGCTAAAATATTAGTGGGGCCAATTTAGTCATGTTAAAATGTTGTTGGGGACATGTCCCCAGCGTCCCCCCCTAAACCTACGCCCATGTGAGGCACTTTCTTGCAGGATTTCACTGAACATATCAGACAACGAGGGTGCATGCCCCTCATCTAGTGCAGAGAGACGAGTCTTTTTTTCTGCGCTCTGATCTCCGTGCGCTGCTGCTCCGTGCGCTGCTGCTCCGTGCCCTACTGCTCCGTGCCCTACTGCTCGCCCTGCTCCCGTGCCCTACTGCTCCGTGCCCTACTGCTCCGTGCCCTATTCCGTGCGCTCTCGTCCCCACGCGGGTTCTCCGCATCCATCGCCGCCTGGATCATTTCTCGTGCGCGCTGCTTTATTTCTGCATCCAAGTAATGGTCTTTATAACGCGGATCAAGTACAGTCGCGATGAAGTGCAGAGGATCCGAATAGATCACAACATATTTCGGCCGTATTGTTTCGGTGATAAAAGTATTTCGGCCGAAAACCGAAAATGCCCTTTTGGGCCATTTTCGGCCGAAAAATTTCGGTGGCCGAATATTCGGTGCATCCCTAGTAAGGATAGGTTTCTGAGATGTATGTTATGTATGGGCAGAGACAGTTGTGAATTGTGACTAAACTCATGCTGTCGTGCCCTGGCAGCCCTATATGGCCCACATAAAGTGGGATAGAGGTCTCCACCCTGAACACATGTAACAGGAATTACATGAGCAGATTTGTTGAAAGGAACTAACCAGTCTGGAGGGATCTGTCTGCCCTTAGAAAATGTGTATACAATGACAGTAAACACTTTGAATAAAGAACATAATATAAGGACCCCAAAAATCCTATGATATATTGTTAAGTAATTGACGGGGCTTTGTTAAATATTTGGGATTTCTCCATTCTACTGAAGGCTTGTTAAAAGGATGAGGATGGCTAATTGTGTATTCAAACTGGTTGAGTAAAAAGGTAACTTCTAAAACACACACACACACCCACCCAAACAGTCACCCAAACAGTCACCCAAACAGTCACCCAAACAGTCACCCAAACAGTCACCCAAACAGTCACCCAAACAGTCACCCAGGCTCTATCGTGTTCCCAGCGGCCACTTTGTAGCTGTGTGTTTTCACTTTCTCACTTTCAGTTGCGTTAAATGAAAGTGCTTTATTGTTGTGCAATCACAGGCAAAACTGAGATCAAAGCCTCTACAGCTACTAATTAAGAGGGCATAGTACATTTATGATGGGTGTCAAAGTAATTTTTAAATCTAATGCGATTGACTGATGATGACATTGATTGACATGCATTGGGGAGGACATCCATTTATCCATATATGTTCTCAGATGCATAGCCTGTATCTCCGACCAGTTTGATTGGCACATAAATCTAATGTAGATGTACGTGTTGATAGGTGCAATGGGTGATTGTGAATCTATCTTACACAGTAAGTCTCATTTCACCATTCCAGTGTTTTATTTGAATCATTTTGCATTCTTTATTTTTGCATGAATTTTCAAAAATCATCTCAGAGAAGCTCATCTATGTCCGTGCCGTGCTAAACTGGGTCTCGCTGATCGTGTATTTAGTTACAGACGACATTATTTCTGATTGAACTGTATCAGCAACTTTATCAATAACAGTGGACATTTTTTGTAATATTTTTACTTTTGGCATGCCCATTGAGTCATTTCACCTGTAGCGCTGTCATACCTGTGTACATTCTTTAAATTATTTTCTATTTTCTCAGGCATGCTCAAATGCTCTTCCTCCTACAATCACGATCATACTACTTGTGCACCTCTCATGACCTACCTGCTAGATAAACTTTAACTTTACATTCTGTATTTTATATAGTTGTTATAATAGTTGTTGTTGCCTTATCAATGCTGATCAACTGACCTACTTATACCCCATCCTGTATTATATAAATGAGGTAGTCACCCAGCAGTGCAATGGAATCAGCGCTAACAACAGCCTAGGACCACTTAGAGAATAGTGCATGATTACTCGGCACCATCTTAGGTGGGGTTTGTGGGGTCGGTTCGGAAAACTGCAGTCTTCATTTTGGTTGTTTTCCATCGAATCACTCACTTCCGAGCGCCAAGTGGCCTCGCGTGGAAACTTTGCGTTTGAGCGCGTGAGCGGTATGATTGAAGCAGATTGGTGTGGCAGGTTGTGTTTAGGAGAACATCTCCTGATGGGAGTTGGGACTTGTTCAGACGAGGAATATGGGCAGGGAGTAAAGTGGTTCTACATCACTAACAGAAAATATAGTGTTTGACATCCATGATAGAGACACTGATCCAGAACCCTGAATGACTTATTGTGAAACCACAGATTGTACTTGAGATGTCCAGTGTGTGACATAGTGGTGATTCACAAAGACACATATCAAAGCGCTAAGAATTCCTGTGTAATAGATGTTGTTTGTAATGACGAGTGTCTGTGGCTTTGCGGGGAAAGGTTAATTAGTTATTTGGTTTGGCATTAAAAGGAAATAAGAAATACATTTGTTGGCAGAAAGACAAAGATCCTTTGCAGTTTGGGCTTTTTTCTTTCGACCACAGCCATCATAAATCAGACAATTTAGCATTCTTAGCTTATTACCTGAAAATGACAGGTAAAGGGCAGAGTTGCCAAGTCAGCTTATAATACGAGACTTTCGGCTTCTTGTCTTTCAAGACGCTTGAAAGAATCCTGCGTTGTGTGTTGCTCTCAAAAATATGGCCGGTTGTTAGGAATATATGACAAAAACTTGGTTTGTCAGATTTGAGTTTTTTACATTAATGGTAGTTTTTCCCCAAATGCATTGATAGACACTGTTTGCTCACATACGTAATATCAATGCTGTAGTGTTAATAACTCCAAATCTCCACTCAAAGATTTTGATTCCTACAGTCAAACAGCCATGGGAAACATAAAATACCATCATGAATCAAAAGCTACTGTTGCGTAGCCTGTGGTAGTTTGGTTCTTTACCATATATCTTTTTACAATATGTAACTGAGTAAGTTTAAATAAATAGTTTTCTACAAATGATTGATTCTTCTCCAGCTACTCTTATGTCCTAAAATACATTGTATTGTACAGCCCATTGCTATATGTTTGTGGTGTGATGATGTGAGAAACATCAGAGCTAGCTGAAAAGATTTCAATTGGAATTTTCTGTATATTAGTAATTCATTTCTGTAGATTCGCTGGTATGAGTTCAGAGTGTACTCTGGTTTTATTACCACAGCCTGACTGTATTACAGGCATTTGGTCTAACACAACCAGTGTCTATGGGATGACACATGCAGGACAGAAGTCTCCTGATGTCTTTGTCCTTGTAAGGAGAATCCAGGGCAGTTCACTGGCTCGGCTTTAAGGTAAAACTCACTCAACAATCCTTTTGCAGCCAGTATTTGGCAGAAGACCAATTCCATTTTCCATGTTGTTGTGTCTGTCCTCTGTTTGGAATGTTATGGTCCAATATTTATTTCCAGGGCAGGTCTTAAGTATTATGACACAGAACCTTTCCATAACCTGGAAGTCATCAAGAAGCTCTATGGATGACACATGCAGGTCTTAAGTAGTATGACACAGAACCTTTCCATAACCTGGAAGTGATCAATAAACTCTTCCTGGTGACCATTTATTCCATCTTGACAGAGATGAGATTAATCAGAATGGAGTTCCATCATTTATTTATGTTGGAGTCTTCAGTTGCCCTACACATTTAGAAGGAAATGAATTTAATCAATTGTGCCCAGATCTTCTCCATAGATGATTAAACAATGTTATGTACTAAAAGCGAGATTAGTTACATAATAGATGTCCTAGTGACTTGTTATTTATGCCACATCAAGGTTAAATTAGAAACGTTCTGAACGCTTAAAGAATACTTCAACTGATGGTGAAATGTTTCTTTAGTCTTTTTGTCTCTGGTTCGGTTGCTATGGTAAGGGCATCGCCAAGCAAGAGGTTCCAGCTTTCTGTGGTGTGAGTTGGTTACACCCCAAACCCAATTGGATTAAAGTGTTTTGAGTCACATTGACTGTCTGACTGTTGCTTGCCACACTGATAAATGGTTTCTCTTCCGGTCCTTGTTTTTGGTCTCACATATCATCTGCTTGTTTCGTTTAACTGGCAGTGTCTGATTTGGAGATCTAACCAGGCGTATGCTCCTTTACTTCTGCTTGAGATCATCATTTCTGTGCCTTTTACTTTTGCTGTGAAGAGTGTGGTGGGGATGCAGTGGGTTTCGACCTTTTACCCTCCTCTGAATTCCACCGCATTTGTATAAGCAAAATACACTCTATACAAAACCGTTGTTTGTCGGATGGTTAAAGTGCACACACGATGCTCAACCTCGAGTGGCAGAACAAAGTGTGCGAGTCCTTTGTACATGCCATTTTTCATTTCATCAATGAATAGGTCAATGTAAAAAAGAAATGCAACGTGCGTCGATTGCTCGCGAAATAAATGTGAACGATTACAAATTAAGTCATTATTTGTTGGTCAAAATGTTGAAAGAAGTGAATGAGTCTCCAAACTTTTAATACGTATTTCCAATGCCTGTTTGGATTATCCATGAGCAGGCTACACACGTGCTGACTCTCTGTGTGTTCTGTTCTGAAGATGGGAAGAGGAGCTGAACAGACGAGAGCAGATGGAGGCGATGGTGGATTCCATGCAGGAGGTGAGTGTACTGTAAGCCTACATCAGTTCAACCTGAAACCTATTTACCTTCATCCCAGCATCCAAATCCTGGTGTTTGATGCCTTTCAGAGAGTAACATTAGTAATTTATGCATGTAATAATGACAGGTTAAATTATTTAGGGTCTAATGTGAATTGCAGAAACGATGTATTTTCCACTCACAACCGCTTTAGCAGCAATTATAACAACTGGCTAGCTTAAACGTTTCACATTCCTGTTTTATAGGTTGTCTTTTCTGTGGTATAACTATAACCAAGCTAACATACACGTTTTTATTTCCTGGTTAGTGGCATGGATCACACAGAGCTACTATGTTCAGCATTAGGAACTAATTAGAAGATAGGTCACTTATCAATAAACAATATGGCCTATAGCTCTCTTTTTAAGTCTGTGATCTCTTGAAAGTGATTTCTATCTTTATTTGTCTTCAGAGAAATGTTGTTGTCACTAACCTCTGATAACCTCTGATATTTTGCATCTTATATCATTACACATATGTTTATCACAAATGGTTCCTTTACGCAAAGAAATCGAACGGCACCACAGCTGCATAAACGACAAAACACTTTGATTGTCGAGTAAAACAAACTAAAACCAATAACAGAATTAAACACAGACTATTTCACTTAGAGGAGTGAGGAGAGAGACTGGTCTGCACAGACTTCGGAGAAATTGTTACTAGAATGTTACGAGGTCGGATAAGAAAACCAACATGAATCTTTGTGACCTTCGTGATTCACATAGCAAACCTCGACGTCACAGTGTACCTATAATGCCATGTGTCTCTGTATAGATAAAACACACTGGTCTTACATCAGTATGTGGTATGATGGCACAATGCAGGCTCGCTATGCAACATCAAAAGCCATCCCGGGTGCAAGTACAGAAGCAATCCCGTCTCTCTTTGTTCTGCCATCAGCGGATGAATTGATCAATGGCGGCATCTGTGTTTGTGTTGGATATCGGTCAGCAGAACGGGAGACAGCCTTCCCATGGGGACTCTAACCTCTCTGAGCCAGAACACGCACATGTTGTCTAGCGTGCTAGTGAAATGGGACATCTGCTCTGCCCTGGTCATTTGGAAAGCATAGCAGTTTGCATTTTGTAGCGTACTTGTATTTTATGTAGCTCTCCTGGGCATCGACCGTAATCTTTAAACTCCACCGTTACCACGTTCTGTTAATCTTTCCCCCCGCATATTGTGCAAATATATTGGTGTTCAACAACAAGCTATGTCTAATCTGCAGTGTGCTCTAAACGGTGCATGTGTGTTTAGAGTGCCCAGGAGTCCCAAGAGATCCAGGGAGAACTGAATGAGAAGGTGGAGAGGCTGAAGGCTGAGCTGGTGGTATTTAAAAGTCTCATGAGCGATGTGAGTATATTATACACTCATATTGTACTGTTGCCCTGTTATAGATAGACAGCCACCTCAATCATACATCGTACATCCCTGCCAACATTATGTCAATCACAGTACCCTCCAGAAGGATTGGTACATTTACATCTGACGGTTAAGCTGATTAACAACAGTAGCCTTTTCATTGCGCTTCATTCTGCGTATTGAAAATAGTACCAGAGCTGCGGTTGTACTGGCGGCGGTATTGCTGCTGTCCGTTATACCGCAGAGTTCAATCAGTTCAGTTTCATTCATGATCCCGGAAACATCGGGTCACCAGGCAGCCGGACAGGCCGGCAGAATAGCACTCCTCCTCTGACTGTTGACCCAGCGGTGGAAAACAACTTTGTGGCTAAACCGGAGGGCCTTTCCAAGAAGCATTCATTAAATAGCAGAAGGCTCAGATAACAAGTGTTCATAAACACAGAGTAGATCAGATGGATCGTGTGCCCTGTCTGTGCAGTGCTTTATTTCTCCGATGGACTGCGGTAATAGATACTGCAGCTCGCCCCGGCTGTACTGGTGTTTGGTCAGAATTAAAAACACTAAATTAGTGAGGTGTCATTTACATTATACAAAACCCAATCTATATTGCCTTTATTTACTCATGTATGTGTTTATGTTGCCTGTCTCTATGCCGGTTTGAGGCATTATCAGATTCTGCCTTATGACACAGCCATTTTTAGTCAGAGAGAAGGGAATACATTATCAGGACACAGTATGCCTGGCCAGACAAAGATGTCAACAGTAGTGAAATAACATTGTGAATAGAAGAGAAGGGAATACATTATTAGGACACAGTATGCCTGACCAGACAAAGATCTCAACAGTAGTGAACTAACATTGTGAATAGAAGAGAAGTGAATACATTCAGGACACAGTATGCCTGGCTAGACAAAGATCTCAACAGTAGTGAACTAACATTGTGAATAGAAGAGAAGTGAATACATTCAGGACACAGTATGCCTGGCTAGACAAAGATGTCAACAGTAGTGAACTAACATTGGAATAGAAGAGAAGTGAATACATGCAGGACACAGTATGCCTGGCTAGACAAAGATCTCAACAGTAGTGAACTAACATTGTGAATAGAAGAGAAGTGAATACATTCAGGACACAGTATGCCTGGCTAGACAAAGATCTCAACAGTAGTGAACTAACATTGTGAATAGAAGAGAAGTGAATACATTCAGGACACAGTATGCCTGGCTAGACAAAGATCTCAACAGTAGTGAACTAACATTGTGAATAGAAGAGAAGTGAATACATTCAGGACACAGTATGCCTGGCTAGACAAAGATCTCAACAGTAGTGAACTAACATTGTGAATAGAAGAGAAGTGAATACATTCAGGACACAGTATGCCTGGCTAGACAAAGATCTCAACAGTAGTGAACTAACATTGGAATAGAAGAGAAGTGAATACATGCAGGACACGGTATGCCTGGCTAGACAAAGATCTCAACAGTAGTGAACAAAGATAACATTGAACTAACATTGAATAGAAGAGAAGTGAATACATGCAGGACACAGTATGCCTGGCTAGACAAAGATCTCAACAGTAGTGAACTAACATTGTGAATAGAAGAGAAGTGAATACATGCAGGACACAGTATGCCTGGCTAGACAAAGATCTCAACAGTAGTGAACTAACATTGTGAATAGAAGAGAAGTGAATACATGCAGGACACAGTATGCCTGGCTAGACAAAGATCTCAACAGTAGTGAACTAACATTGTGAATAGAAGAGAAGTGAATACATTATTAGGACACAGTATGCCTGGCTAGACAAAGATCTCAACAGTAGTGAACTAACATTGTGAATAGAAGAGAAGTGAATACATGCAGGACACAGTATGCCTGGCTAGACAAAGATGTCAACAGTAGTGAACTAACATTGTGAATAGAATAGAAGAGAAGGGAATACATTATCAGGACACAGTATGCCTGACCAGACAAAGATCTCAACAGTAGTGAACTAACATTGTGAATAGAAGAGAAGTGAATACATGCAGGACACAGTATGCCTGGCTAGACAAAGATCTCAACAGTAGTGAACTAACATTGTGAATAGAAGAGAAGTGAATACATGCAGGACACAGTATGCCTGGCTAGACAAAGATCTCAACAGTAGTGAACTAACATTGTGAATAGAAGAGAAGTGAATACATGCAGGACACAGTATGCCTGGCTAGACAAAGATCTCAACAGTAGTGAACTAACATTGTGAATAGAAGAGAAGTGAATACATGCAGGACACAGTATGCCTGGCTAGACAAAGATCTCAACAGTAGTGAACTAACATTGTGAATAGAAGAGAGGTGAATACATTATTAGGACACAGTATGCCTGGCCAGACAAAGATCTAAACAGTAGTGAACTAACATTGTGAATAGAAGAGAAGTGAATACATTCAGGACACAGTATGCCTGGCTAGACAAAGATCTCAACAGTAGTGAACTAACATTGTGAATAGAAGAGAAGTGAATACATGCAGGACACAGTATGCCTGGCTAGACAAAGATCTCAACAGTAGTGAACTAACATTGTGAATAGAAGAGAAGTGAATACATGCAGGACACAGTATGCCTGGCTAGACAAAGATCTCAACAGTAGTGAACTAACATTGTGAATAGAAGAGAAGTGAATACATGCAGGACACAGTATGCCTGGCTAGACAAAGATCTCAACAGTTGTGAACTAACATTGTGAATAGAAGAGAAGTGAATACATGCAGGACACAGTATGCCTGGCTAGACAAAGATCTCAACAGTAGTGAACTAACATTGTGAATAGAAGAGAAGTGAATACATTATTAGGACACAGTATGCCTGGCCAGACAAAGATCTCAACAGTAGTGAAATAACATTGTGAATAGAATAGAAGAGAAGGGAATACATTATCAGGACACAGTATGCCTGGCCAGACAAAGATGTCAACAGTAGTGAACTAACATTGTGAATAGAAGAGAAGTGAATACATTTAGGACACAGTATGCCTGGCTAGACAAAGATGTCAACAGTAGTGAACTAACATTGTGAATAGAAGAGAAGTGAATACATTTAGGACACAGTATGCCTGGCTAGACAAAGATGTCAACAGTAGTGAACTAACATTGTGAATAGAAGAGAAGTGAATACATTTAGGACACAGTATGCCTGGCTAGACAAAGATCTCTACAGTAGTGAAATAACATTGTGAATAGACGAGAAGAGAAGGGAATACATTATCAGGACACAGTATGCCTGGCTAGACAGAAGATGTCAACAGTAGTGAACTAACATTGTGATTTGGGACATGTCCTTAGAATAGGTGTACTTTGTCGTTGCTCATTGTTAAGGGCGGTCGACCTCCGAGTTGCCAATATGTCAGGAGGGATCTGGATATGAAAGTAAGAGACACTTCTATTCCTGCATTAACGTTCCCATTTTCCCTGTTATCAATATCGTTCATTGTCCTTACGACAAGCTACCTGGGATACGTTTTTTAAGACAGCTCGGTATAACATTTGTGTTGATAATAGCAAGTTTGATTATTATAGCATTGTAGCAACTAATAACAGTACATCTAGTACCAAAACAAAGCATGAATGGATGTCTCCTTTGGACCTACACAGCATGACGTTTTATTGACATTTACCATGCGAACGTGGGGTTCTGAATTGTCTGCAATGTAACCTAAAAATGTACATTTCAATTGCTTTCAAATATTCTGTATATGGGCAATCCCAGATAGCAATTTTATGTAAGATCTCAGCATGTCACACACGTTGATCCTTTCGGTCTTGTGCTTTTTGACGTTCTCAGGGGCAGTGAGTAGGCAATTGTATAAACAATTCTCTGATTCACTGCCAACATCACAGACAACTCTTGTTCCTTTTGCAGCAAATGTCCGATCTGGACACCAAGATCCAAGAGAAAGCCATGCGTGTGGACATGGACATCTGCAGACGCATCGACATCACGGCCAAACTGTGTGACGTGGCTCAGCAGAGGAACTCAGAGGACATGTCCACGATCTTCAGCGCCAGTCCGGCCCGGTCGTTACCAGAGAGGGTGTGTATCTGCGCAGTCTGTGTCTCATATGATCTGTCGTCCATTTATCAATATCTCCCTCTCTATATGTGTCCATCTGTTTCGTCTCCATCCATCATTACCTATTTTTATCTATAATCGTGGGTGTCTCGCCCTGTCTCTCTAGCGTTGGGCTATTGATTCATTTATCAGTAACTATCATGTGAGGCCTGACAGCTAAAAATATACTGCTACTGCACTCTTTTATATAAGCTTGAACAATAAACACAAACACTTACACAATAGTTATATTATTGTTGACCCCTCTTCCATAAATGCACACACACACACACACACACACACACACACACACACACACACACCGTGCTGATGCAGTGAGTTTTTCTGCTGCACACAAGGTTATTACATTGCAGCAGCAGTTTTGGTCAAAGCCCAACTATGAATTATGCATTTTTATGTGATATATTTACCTGCCTGAACAACTCACGTCAGATTAGACAAACCAAAACAAAAAATACTTAAGTTAAAACAATGAACAACAGAACAAAATCCAAAGAGTCAGAGATACAAAAAATGATTTCATAAATACAGAAAATGTGAAAAAGCAATGCTGACGAAAAAGCAATGTAAACAAACAATACAGCGTCATGCCTTCATCTCTGCTATACATTGAATTTAGAGATTTTAGTGATTCAAAAGCAAGTGAAATGGAAAACAATCTGTATGTGCTCAATGAGCCGACTATTTTGTGAATACAGCAATACCTCCAGTTCTATGAAGGAAGTGTCAATGTACTCAGAGGGACTGGCGCCGGTATGCAAACTCAGCTTTCAGAAACTCTGATATAGACATAGACAACCGCTGATATAGACAACCGCTTGATTTCAACCAAGTCCAGCAGCAGGTGGTTTTGGATATTTTCTATGAATGACACAACGATGTTCATCGATGCATAAATGCATTTGTCTGCGACTGATGCCTGTCTATTTAAATCACCGTGACATGATAAGAAAGTGAACTACGTTGTTATTTAAACCACAGGTGAAGAATCTGTTGGTAGTGTATTTCTTGCCGGTGATGGAGGATTTGAACATCTGAATCTTTGCCCGGTGGGTGCAGGGGCAGAACCTACGGGCATCATATACCGTTCCTTTGAGCATTTTGAGGTATCAGATGGCACCAACATGTGTCTCTGAGGCCGCGGGTCCTGGGGCGAGTGGGCGGGGTTATAGAACAGCTCTGAACCTGCTGAGGATGTTCTTGGATGGTAGCTTGAAGCGTGTAACACTTTTTAATGACCATTTTACGTAGAGAGTAGTGCAGAACGTGTGGTTTTCATGAATCACATTATGTGTGTGACGATTAGTGATTGAGGCAACCACGCTATTAACGTATTGATGTAGTCAAGTTGTGTTCTGGTGTCCATATGATAAAAGCATAATCAGCGTCATTTTTGTATATTACAATATAGTGCAGAAACAGGTTGATAGAAAGTATGTAAATACACAATAAAGCCCATGAACAGGTTAGAGGTTAGCATAGACAGAGTCATCTCCATAGAGAGAGGTTGTCCTTATAGATAATAGTCCTCTCCAAACCAAAGACCACCTATATCTACGGTGCTTGTATTGACTGCAGTGAGTGAATACATAAGTGTTTGTGTTGCAGGGTGCCATGGCATGCTGCAAGAAGAAATATTGCAGACCTTCGTCTGACGAGGACAGCTCTGAAATGGATGCCGACCCCAGCACCAGCACCTCAGAGGAGGAGGTCCCTCTCAACATCACAGACGAAATGAAACGCATGCTAAACCAGCTGTGAGTCAGCCTTCACACACAAACACTAGTCTACATTTTAATCATGTTCTTCACCCTCGTGAATTATTAATACTGATTAATTCATTCTATTGTCTTTGCTACATTTTAAGGACACTAAATAATCGATTAGTATAGAACACTAAATTAAAGAATGCTTGTTCATTTTGCATATAAATGCCTGAATGTCATACTGCTTGTTGGTGTTTATTTGTATTTATTTCTCTATCACTATGTTTTCCTGCCTGTATTCTCAACATGCCTTGTTGGCACAGTATCTTCATACTCCTCTGTGTTTGTGTGAATGAGGTTTCTGTGATGTTTGTCTCTATGTCTCTAGTCCTTCCTCTCTCTGTCTCAAACAGAAGTTGTTCAGATGGTCATTTTGTTGCCAGTAGGGAGACGTTTGACATTGATGATGACTGTGACAGCCTGACGTGGGAAGAGAATGACGAGACTATGTTGCTATGGGAGGACCTCACCAACTACAACATCCAATCAGGTGCCACCTGTGCAGCAAACTGCCCAACCAGCAGCACAGCTAACAGCAACACAGAGGAACCTGTGAGTCTGATTAGATACCATTTACAGTGAATATAAAAAGGCTCCTACACCATTGTTGAAAACATGCAACACAAATCCTTCTCACTGTTCAATGGAAATCATATTCATGCAAAGATTTCGTTATATTAGCAAATGAGTCACATGTCCAATTTATCGCTCCCTAAAAATTTGAAATTGTTGTGCCCTTGTGTTGTGTGACGGCGTATTTCACTTTATCGCGGTATTAACTTTATTAAACTATTTGGGAATTTCAGCTTATCTAACTTGGGGCAAAAAGACAAGATGTTGGAATTTTTTATTTATTCAGAGTAATATTCAAATTGAATGTATTCGTTTATTCTTATTGCTTTCTCACAGGTCTCACAGGATGGAAGCCTGGGCAGCCTTATAGATGAGACAGAATCCTTATTCAAGACCAGAGATCAGGAATACCAGGAGACCATTGGTGCAATTGAGGTAAAAGGGTCATGTTTGTGTTGTCTGTGGGTGTGCACACAGTTTATTTAAATGTGAGAATGTTAGACACAATGTGACCGAAATGGATGTGCTATAGAAACCTAGGTGTCCCTAGCTCAGATTACCATCTTATGTCATGAGTTAAAGGGTTTAGCTTTCTTCATGATAAACAGTATTTCATTATTTAATAAATAATATGACTCATATTCCCCTCTGCGTTATTCCACCAAACAGTTTTTCCATAGCAGATCATAAGATCCACTTTGAATAAGGTCTGTTATCCTCCAATCACAATGATTACGTAAATATTGGAACTCTGCATGTCAAAATTATCAAACTAAATACAGACTGCATTTAAAATAAGTTAGATAAATCGTCTTTTACTTTTAGTAAGTATTACAATTGGAAAATCTCCTAGTTACGTAAAAATGTAAAAAATATATTTTTTTACTGTACAAGGTAATTTTAAGGTAATTTTTTGACTTTCTCTTTATGCACGCAACTCAAGGAGAACAGGGTGGAGCTATCAGGAGAGAGTGCAACCTCATCTGATTACATTGCTCTCTCTACCACGGATGCAATGTGATAGAATTAAGAATTATATCTACGTGAAAAATGAATGTTCTGTCACAGCAAAAACCCAGAATGTGCCAATGACCCCACGGCCTGTTCCAACTGATGTCCTTACTGCATCTATATTGAACATTGATATTGCTGAAGGGCCCAGTCACTGGCAATGACGCGGAGTAGTAAGGATTGGAATGTCAGCAAAAAAGACTGCGATTCAGGCTAGTAATGTAGGGGCCAACAGTAATGAAATGGAGGCAGAAAGAAATGTCTTGTGGGAGATTTTCTCTGGGACGATTTTTCTATCACTATTCTCTCTTTTCTCTGCCCTTGTTCTAATGTCTCTTTCACTCTTTCTTATCATCATTTTCATTCTATTTCTAATCCGTTTGCTCATTTTTTTCTCCCCACGACACTTTCTCACTTCACTTTCCCATACACGTACGTAGATGGAGCTGGCTACAGCGAAGAGTGACATGAACAGACACCTGCATGAGTACATGGAGATGTGTAGCATGAAGCGTGGTCTGGATGTGCAGATGGAGACGTGCCGGAGAATGATCAACGCAGGCAGAAGCTCTCCCTCTGTCTGCTCAGTGGCCAGCAGCGACTCAGGGAACACAGACGAAATCAAGGACGACCTAGTGGACAAGGATGGAGAGGCAGAGGAGGAAAAAGGCTGATGGCTGTCTTTTCTGGCTCCACCCCTTCATACACTGCTGATGGACAGCTGGTTACAGAGCTCAATCCTGCTTGGGGTTGACCACAATGTCTTGGCATGTTTGGCACTTTTGGCCAGGATGCTTGTGGTCCTGTGGGTCTGGCCCAGTGTTCAAGGCCCAGAACTGGTGCTTATTGTCTCTGTTCACAGAGGAATGTAGGGGGGGTTGTTTTGCTTTACAAGGGTTATAAGACACAGCAGGCAAATATGTGCAAAATATTATGTGTGAGATGTGCCCTTTTTCACATTGCTGCCTTGCTGGTTCCTTCAACATAACCAGAGCTCAACAGAAACATCCAGAAAAACAATCAATATGTAACCAAACCAGTCTTACTGGCTGACTATTAGCATTGTCTTAACGTTTGCACTATAATTATTTTCATTCTGAGGTGAACAGGAAACAGAGCATAAACAACAATATTTGCCAGTAAGGATATTTGTTTATGTTTATAGTGACACAAATCTCAAAAGCAGTTATTTTGTAAGTACATGTGTCAAATGGCTGGATTGTACATACAAACGTACACCTTGGTATTGAAATGTATTCACCAAAGAGTAAAACAACTGCCTGACTGGATACTGTCTATGTGGTGACTGGAGAATCGAGCACAACCCTTAGCTACACTATGCATTGTTCAGGTTCTATGCAATTTAGCTAACCTTATTTCAGGAGGTTTCACTTTCCCTGCCTTGATTTTCGTGTGTCAATATCTTTTTTTTATTTTAAAGTAACATTTTTTGTATTGAGTGACCATGTAGTTTTATTTGTCAAATCCTTCCTCTGTATCCATGTTTATTTAAAAGCCATAAACACTGAAAGTATCTATACCAATATGGAAGAAAATGTGCTGTTTTTGTATTTGTATTACAGTATGCTGGATTAGATCGCACTAAGCATCAGCTAAGTTTGGACATTTTCCCTTAAATATACATGTTATACTGGGTAGAACGTATTTCTTGGTGCTTCCTGGGGCTACTCTTTGCTAAGTCCAAAGGGCTTTGAACATAAGTGGTCATGTTTTTCCTCTCAGAGAGAGGATGCCGATAGTACATTACATACAAAAATCCCCTCAATGTACATTGGTTGATAATACATTGTTTTATTTTTATTTAATGCAAGAAATACATGGGAAAATGCATTATATATATTTAAAATGACTTTGCAACTAACCTTTGGTGGCCTCCCAGTAGGCAACTGCTGTCACCCGTATGTCCAGCAGGGTGCACTGTTTCATCACATCCCATTTTCATGACCCCTGGATTGGGTTCAGAATAGTTTGCATATACATGAAAAGCACAGGTGGTTGGTGGCATCTTATTAAGAATGTCCAGGCTCATTGACATAGTTACTGCTCTAATCAATTGAATGGAAGGGTGTCAAACATCATCCACACAGGTTTATGTGTTTGATTCAATGCCATTCACGCCATTCCTGAAATTATTTTGTATTATCTCTTTACCAAATGTATTCATGGGGATTAGGAAAGGTTAAATACAAGTTGATGTTCAATTGGTTTAATGCCCGAATCAAAGACCAACGTGCCATTGGTATGTTTTAAGATTAATGAAATGTGTCATTGTCTTTAAGGGTGAACAGTGGCTATTGTAATTGATTGTGTCTCCAAATAGCTTTACATTTGAGCTGGTACTTTGCGATACACTTCACTATAATTTCTTAAATCAAAAGAAAATGCAAATTAATGTTGGTTTTTATTTTGCCTACATTCCATGATATTTTTATTTATTGTTTTATTTAACCTTTATTTAACCAGGTAGGCCGATTTGAGAACAAATTCTCATTTGCAACGGCGACCTGGCCAAGATTTACAAGACAACCTATATTTACACAATAAATACACAGAACACAAGAGTGCAAATAATTGCATTGTACAGATTGAATTGAGTGCTGAGATATTAATGATATATTGTAATAGTGTACCAAATCCTAACTGGGAGAAAATGTGTTCTAGCACTGGCAATGGTGATTTAATGTGTCCTCCCAAAAAAATGGCCGTTTCCCTCCTAATGACCAGGTTGTTCATTAGCAGATCCTAATAATGACCAGGTTGTTCATTGGCAGATCCTAATAATGACCAGGTTGTTCATTGGCAGATCCTAATAATGACCAGGTTGTTCATTAGCAGATCCTAATAATGACCAGGTTGTTCATTGGCAGATCCTTATAATGACCAGGTTGTTCATTGGCAGATCCTAATAATGACCAGGTTGTTCATTAGCAGATCCTAATAATGACCAGGTTGTTCATTGGCAGATCCTAATAATGACCAGGTTGTTCATTGGCAGATCCTTATAATGACCAGGTTGTTCATTGGCAGATCCTAATAATGACCAGGTTGTTCATTAGCAGATCCTAATAATGACCAGGTTGTTCATTGGCAGATCCTAATAATGACCAGGTTTTTCATTGGCAGATCCTAATAATGACCAGGTTGTTCATTGGCAGATCCTAATAATGACCAGGTTGTTCATTGGCAGATCCTAATAATGACCAGGTTGTTCATTAGCAGATCCTAATAATGACCAGGTTGTTCATTGGCAGATCCTAATAATGACCAGGTTGTTCATTGGCAGATCCTAATAATGACCAGGTTGTTCATTGGCAGATCCTAATAATGACCAGGTTGTTCATTAGCAGATCCTAATAATGACCAGGTTGTTAATTGGCAGATCCTAATAATGACCAGGTTGTTCATTGGCAGATCCTTATAATGACCAGGTTGTTCATTGGCAGATCCTAATAATGACCAGGTTGTTCATTGGCAGATCCTAATAATGACCAGGTTGTTCATTGGCAGATCCTTATAATGACCAGGTTGTTCATTGGCAGATCCTTATAATGACCAGGTTGTTCATTGGCAGATCCTAATAATGACCAGGTTGTTCATTGGCAGATCCTAATAATGACCAGGTTGTTCATTGGCAGATCCTAATAATGACCAGGTTGTTCATTGGCAGATCCTAATAATGACCAGGTTTTTAATTGGCAGATCCTTATAGTTCATTGGCAGATCCCTCCAACTGGTTGGTTCGGACCAGTTAACTGTATTGAAATGGACTGTTTTATTATCTTGAGAACTGTAATCCATACAAAGGGAATGAATAACGTTTCCCACTGAACAGATTGTAAATGCCTCTGCTGAATGTATGGTTAATATTTAGAAGAAGTCTTCTACGTAGACCTACAGTCAAACCTTATCAGAACTGATGTATAAAATCTCAGGATGTGGGTTTGAACTCATCTAGGATGCCAGATGGGTATGCAACATATTGTGTTTTATAGCCTAGCGAACAAAAACAAATTGTAAATGTTTAGTGAATTACTATGCACCCTAACATTACTAATATAACTGATAACATTAATTCTGTCTCATTGAGACTGATATCTTGTACTGGCTAGATTTTATATGTTTCATTTGTGTTTTACATGATGCGTTTATCAATGTAATCTAGGGCCTTAAGAGTAATGTCAGCAATAGCTCAACATGCTAGATTATTCTAGAGACTGAGGTAGTTCGATATCCCTAGTCAAAATAGCCATTGAGGAAAGTACTGTCTTGACTGTGACCTTTGTCCTTACTGTATTTTCATACGTATCACATAATGATGACGCTGTATCAAGCTTGCTATTCATCACATTTCTTGAAATATTTCTTTTGATGTTATTTTTATGTAAACGGTTAGTAAGTCTTTGCATTTGTGGGGGTGTGGGGGTTTACTGTTATTTGAATGAATGTGCACAAAATTGGTGTTGGTGAAAATTAAATAAAATGGTGATTGCCTTTTTATTAAGCATCCTGTTGTCATGTTGAATTTGTCCTATAAACAATGAATATGCATGTAATTCGACTCAACTTATATCCTCTACTTATTTTCCCTGGGAAGAACGTCAATTTCTTAATCTTGTTACAACAAAATTGTTGGTAAAGAGGTTTACATTTTGTGTAGAAAAAAGATCCACAACAGCAAGTGCTGTATGAATACAAACTATATTAAATCATTAAGTCTAAAAGTTCAATGTCAATGGATGCACATGAATTAAACATATTTTTCTTTGTTTAACTATGGCTAATGGTTTCTAGAGACAGTGATATTTCATTGTAATACATATTTTTTTCCAAACCTTTATTTTCTTGGCAGTCATCTGTAGATTCTGTCCGACCCATGATGTATATGTGATCATTCAGAAACGGTAGCTTTACTCTGATTGGCTACCGATGTCTTCTTACCTCTGATTGGCGGTTCTCAGACTCGCCCGCTTTGCCTCTTGTAAGTTTCATTTTTGTAAATGGTAGGTGTGTTCAGAAATTACTTTTAAAAATGCACAAGATTTTAATTGTAAAACCGTTTACTATTGTGAATAATAAATTAACTAGAAAATATTTACATTTGGAAACAATAGTATCACTAACATTAATGAAGAAATTATCGATTGCCAACATTAATGTGAAGGAATATGTCCCCCCTTATCGGATATTGGCATGACCCGGATCCTATCTTTACCTAGCAGTCTTCTACGTTTTTAGGAAACCACGTTGTTTTATGTGTCTTATTCGTTTTTGATGTCAGTTACCTAAATAGTGATCTGGGGGGTATTTTATTATATTGTCCTTTTTTCCCTCGTACTTTTTAATTTAAACATGCTTCGTGCGACATTGTTATTCTCTCGGTCCTGGAGGGGGTATGTAGTTTCTCGTGAACATACACGAGACCAACTCACCTTTGACATTTCTTAACGTAATATTCTGTCCATTCTTTTGTGTTTTGCATATTCTTATTTCTGTCTTGAATGTGGCTTTAACCTGCTGTTTTCCTATTCTGCCACTCTGTACTAACTTGCCATGTAGAACATCTACAGTTAGTTAAAGGCAATGCTAGGCTATTTCAAGTGCATGTTGTTTAACAGATGCAATATCTAATGGCATTTTAGTTGACAAACATGTAGAAACTAGAAGGTTCCACGCACTTACTGGCATGTTGTACACTATATTATCCCAGCACATCTAGGAACTAGAAGGTTCCACACACTTACTGGCATGTTGTGCACCAGATTTCCCCAGCACATCTAGGAACTAGAAGGTTCCACGCACTTACTGGCATGTTGTGCACCAGATTTCCCCAGCACATCTAGGAACTAGAAGGTTCCACGCACTTACTGGCATGTTGTGCACCAGATTTCCCCAGCACATCTAGGAACTAGAAGGTTCCACGCACTTACTGGCATGTTGTGCACCAGATTTCCCCAGCACATCTAGGAACTAGAAGGTTCCACGCACTTACTGGCATGTTGTGCACCAGATTTCCCCAGCACATCTAGGAACTAGAAGGTTCCACGCACTTACTGGCATGTTGTGCACCAGATTTCCCCAGCACATCTAGGAACTAGAAGGTTCCACGCACTTACTGGCATGTTGTGCACCAGATTTCCCCAGCACATCTAATAAATATACTATCCCTCTACCCCCTCATCCCTTTAGTTTAATTTATATTGTTCTATTCTTATGTTGCATGTAAGCACCTTCCTGCCACAATAAATTCCTTGTCTGTTCACACATTCAATGGCGAATAAACACTTTTCTGATTCTAAATAGAAGGTTCTAGAATCCTGTCAGGTGGCATTTTGGTCAAACATGTTATTCACAACATGCCCAATAGGTTGGCAGTACAACTGCATTCTATGTTTGTTAAGTTACCAATAGTAGGCTACATTATCTATGAAATTAAAACTTTGAATTTGGTGCTGCTGCTTGGGGGTCAATAAATAATAAATATATATATATATACGTTTTGAATCATTAAGGGGAAGCCATCATAAAACAGTTTTACATACAGTGCGTTTCAGGGACACAAATTTTAATAGAACCTTCTAGTCCCAAGTTCTCAATGCTTGCTGGAAGTTGTCATTGTTTACAGGTCCTGTTTTTATGGGCGTGAATAAAACACCATACAACTGCTATAAAACTAGTCATACCTAGGGGTGTGCGATATATATATCGTTTGCGGTAATATCGTCATTGTTGTTTAAACGATATGCAAAACCATATTATCGAGTATGGCAATCATTTTCAGAAACCAATCAAAACGCTGCATTAATTATTGTTCGCGAATGCACATGTGACACGCGCATTCAGAGCGTGCGGTGCTGACAAAAGTTAAAATGAGCAAAGAAACTGTGACAGAAGATATTTAAACACCAGCAAACAATCCACGGTAGATTAAATTCCTAGACGTGGGTCGTCATCACTAGCGTGGAGGAGGTTTTTGGTTTTGATTATGAGTCCGATCTTTTTGATCATCTTCGAACTACCCACCGCACTGAATATGAGGATTAAACTGAATATATATAATATATATGCCGTGATATATATATATTATAATATATATGCCGAACACAACGCGCCTGCAGCTGACTGGGTGAAATAAAAAAACACGTAACAAACGTTGGTGGATTCATTTACCAAGAAAGTACCTTACGACAGAAAAATCGACAGACGGCAAGTTCTAATAAACGCTGTCACCAATTACGTTGCCAGAGACATGGTGCCAATTCAAGGGGTTGAGATGGTTTAAAAAAGTTTTTAAAGACATTACACCCAAGATACACACTGCCTGGACGGAAATACTTTAGTAAAACAGCGTGCCTAAATAGTATGAATCATGTCGCTAAAGTCTTGGCATGAAGTGCAGAAGGTTTTACATTTTGCCACAACAACCGATTTGTGGTCAAGCAGAACGTCAGAGCCAAGTTAGTAAATTGAAAATAATATGGGCTAGTTTTTTGTATTTTTGACTATAGAACATTTTACAGAAGGGAGTAATTTGTTTACTATTATTATAAAGTCATATTTGTTAGTATACTGCACAGTTCACCTTACAGCAGAGCAGTGATTTGTGTTGTTTCTACATGCATGCTTCAGTTTTAAATAATAAATACCCATTCCAACAATATGTTTCAACTAGTAATATATTAATATACTATTGACATTGTAAAACGGAGCTAGTAGAATATAAGACATTTACAAACACATTTTTGAATAATCCTAAATATCGTCAGATTATCGGCAAAATCCCCAAAAATATCGAGATATCGTTTTTTGTCAATATCGCACACCCCTAGTCATACCTGAATAACATATTTGACAATGCTATGTGTTATTTACAGCTGTCACAAGACAACAGTTTACTATATTTTAGGCAACTGCTGTAAAACTAGTCAGACCTGAATTACATATTTGACAATGCTATGTGTTATTTACAGCTATTTCAAAACAGTTTACTATATTTTAGGCTTAACAGAACCAGCACTGCCAGTAACCATATTTATACACCTGCAGAAATATTATATACCTGCAGAAATTGTGTGATTTTTTTTTCTCTGTAATCAGTGCATTGGTCTGTCCTTACAGTTTTGTCTGTATGCAGGTTCCGGACAATTCCCTGTGCTGCTGTCGAGGTGAAGAATGAGCCAATTCTTGGTTACAACAAGGGCAGTCCAGAGAGAGCTGAGCTCCAGAAGGTGTAGACACACACACACAAACACACACACACACACACACACACACACAGTCTCATTCCATCCACACATTGGGTTGCATACCAATCTGGCATTCCTGTAATTATAATAATACATTAATAATCAGATAATAATGGTCACCATTGTATAAATGTATCAGCTTGATTTACACAAATAGCTAGCTGGTGAGATAAGAATTTCTGCGCAATATTTCAAGTAATAGCTACAAGAAAATAAATGACCTTGAATGAGCTATTAGTCTTTAATCGTGACCATTCTCGTAGTTCCTGCAGCTGAGCAACTTCCCCTAAGCTCCCACCACAATGTTTTATCGTAGAGATGCTATTAACCAAGTGATAACCATGATGTTTTGACCAGAAGCAGTGCTTAGCATACTGGCTTAAGAGTGGTATTTTGGTCTCATCAGACCGTATGTGTCTTTCACAGGTGTGGGTTCCATAAAGGCTCAATTGAGGGAGTGCTTTAGAAAGGTTATACTTCTTGCATGTTCTTCCGTGTCGGCAAATCAACTCTGAAGCTGTTTCTCAATGTCAAGGATGCTTCCTTGGTAGGACTGTTCCTTCCAAGTCATTTCCTTCAGAGGCTAGGCGAGGCTCCTCTTTAGGATTCGAAGAACACTTAAATGGAACAGGCTAGCAAGTGCACGTCTTGCGTCATTACGTTAGTGAAAAGGTCTGGGTTTTTTCGCGCTGTCGAGGTGGAAAAATAATTACAGACGGATGGGTCTTAAATCAGCCTGTATGGCAACGATTATATTGCCTGAGTGAACTGAACTGCGTCCGCCGTCCATAGTTTTTCATGGCAACGCTGTGTTATAGGCTACTTAGCAGCGGTCTGCTATCAAGAAATAACAGACCGGAATTCAACCAAGCCATGTAATAATATTTTATATTTAAATATATTTATAATTTAAGAGCTATTTGTTAAAGACTTGTCCTCTCACAAACACGTTTTTTTATTTCCCTAACTAAGTTTTTGTTTACAATATTGAGCAAAATTATCCCTTCAGTCTTTCTCTCTAACTTACATTCTGAAATGTGTTTTTTGCACAAGTATTTATTACTCCGCTAACGTCCGACTTGTATTTTTAACAAGATAGCAAAGAAGCGCATAGGATTGTGGGTGATATGAGAGCGCGAAGGCTACACATATGCATCCTTTCATGTACATGGCATATTTTCCAAACGAAGGACTCGTCCTTGGTTGAAATTCCGAGGGTCCTCGACATTGGAACAGTCCTTCGACGGATGTTGATGACGTAGCATCCTCGAAATTTTCCTGGGAGCATTCAGTGCTTGATTGGTAGACGTTTAAAAAAAATGTGTTTTTGCCTTGTCATTTTGGGATACTCTGTGTAGATTGTCTGCCAAAAGGTGCAACTTAATGGACGGAATGGATTGAGTCTTTGGGTCACAATAACCCCAAAATCTGCTTTTGCAATGGCAAACTCCCATGAAAACCTTTCTGGTGAGTGAACAGGAGTGTCCACAAGCACAGACCGTTGACTCTAAAAGATCTGGAGAGGTTCTGCATGGGTGAATGGTCGTCAATCCTTTGCTATGGGTTTTTCCAGGTTATCAAACTTAGCAGGAGAACTCAGGCTGTTATGTTGTCGTGGGAAAAGTGAACTAAGTACTAAATGCTGGGATGCCAACAATCCTGAAAAAGATATGTTTTATTAAAATGTTTAGTTTAGGCTAAATATGTTCAATTGAAAAAAATCTGTTCGCAAGTATTCCCAGAAATACATTTTTAGTACAATCTCTTGCTTTGGGTCAAGTTTTGGTACATTTGCATTGTACAGATGTTTTTTTATAATAATGGTTCTGCCCATGTGAGCATCAACTTAGATAAACATCACCCCTCAAGTCTAGTAGCCCTTAACTTACACGATCAACACTCCATAAAAATATACTTATCTTGTTGTTTGTGTGACAGGCCCTGGACAAGCTAAAGGAAAAGACAGAGGAGATACCTTGTGTGGTTGGAGATGAACATGTGTGGACCAAAGAGATCAGATATCAGCTTTCAGTAAGTGGGTTGAAATGTTATTCCTGACCTGAGAAAACTGACCGCTAGCTGCTTGTGAACATGAGAGCCTGGAGACTAAAGCTCTCTTTTATCGTCCCACTGCTGCACAGATACACAGCATGCTATCTAAGCCAAACAGACAGTTTCACGGCTTCTCCATGTAAACTGTAACGCCTGTAATAATGTGTGCGCAAGCTGTGCGTTATTTTTGGTTTCTGATAAGATCCATTGGCTATCAAAAAAATAAAATAAAACCCATACTGTGTGAAGAACATGTAGTTGCTGCCTAATACAAACCACACTTTTAATGCAAGTGTTTCCAGGTTCCATGTTCTACTAAATGTATTTTTTTCTGTTCTTGTTCATAGCCCTTCAATCATTCACACAAACTGGCTAAGTTCTGCTATGCTGACACGGTATGAGTACCCTGATTAGATTATCTATTTGACATTTTCCTTTTCACAACCTGACTAGATGCTGTTGCCTGGCTATGCTTCTCACAGGAACTGCTCAATAAGGCCATACTGGCCTCTGTGGCAGCCAGGAGAGAGTGGGACCTGAAACCCATCCAGGACCGAGCCCAAGTCCTTTTCAAGGCAGCAGACATTATCAGTGGACCCAAGAGAGCTGAAATACTGGCCAAGACCATGATAGGGCAGGTACAGATAGCTGGTGCATTGTGTTTTAATGGTGGTATATAATTAAGGCATATTTACCCAGCACAGATATTTTCATTCATAACATTGATATTGCTACGTACTTTGAACTCATTCCTTGTTTTCTAGGGCAAGACAGTAGTACAGGCAGAGATTGATGCAGCGGCGGAGCTTATAGACTTCTTCAGGTTCAATGCAAAGTACAGCGTTGAACTGGAGAGCCAGCAGCCTCTGAACAGTGATGGTAGCACCAACACCATGCTCTACCGTGGGCTGGAGGTGAGTACTAGGTAGTACTATCAGGTCCTAGAATATGTACAACTACCAGTGATGGTAGCACCAACACCATGCTCTATCGTTGGCTGGAGGTGAGTACTAGGTAGTACTATCAGGTCCTAGAATATGTACAATCTATACAACTTGATATATTCCCAGTTGCATTCTTGGTGCCTGGGGGCATTTTAATCTCAATTGCTTTTTCTCCACACGTATATTTCCTCTAATTGTAGGGTTTTGTTGCCGCCATTTCCCCTTTTAACTTTACTGCGATTGGTGGAAACCTGGCAGGTACACCGGCTCTCATGGTAAGTATCCTCCTAATACTGCATAGTTAGATCCTGGTGTGTTTTCCCTGGTTTTACTCATTTATGTGTTTTTCCCCCTGTCTGTTTTTCAGGGTAATGTGGTTTTGTGGAAGCCAAGTGATACTGCCGTTTCAGCTAGCTACGCCGTCTACAATGTCCTGCGAGAGTCAGGTTTGCCTCCCAACATCATCCAGTTTGTTCCAGCTGATGGACCAGTGTTTGGTGATGCCATCACATCCTCAGAACACCTTGCTGGCATCAACTTCACTGGCAGTGTCCCGTATGTGTTTACTTCTAAACGTTTCACCATATACTGATACTGCATAAAAAAATATATATTTTTCACAAAAACAACACAATATATATATTTGTCTGGAATACTTTATTTTCCAATATCTAATTATTCCTTTCTTGGTGACGGAAGTTTCCTTTTTTCAAGAAGGGAATCTGTTTGGGTTGATTTACCTCGCTTACCTTTAAAGACAGGGACCACTTTAATGACATAAGGGGAGGGGACACTGCTCTACTGTCACATCCACTTAGTGGTTTTTCTGTCTCTGTTGAATAGCATGTTAGGATATGGTTATGCAAAAAGTCAACATGTTTTTACTGTTCTGTGATGAATTGAAAACAAATGCAATTGAAATCGAAAAAGCTGATCCCAGTTGTTGCATTGGAACAGAAATCTGTCTGGGTGTTTACAAAGGACATCTTAAATGCAGAATTGATCATTGTCAACAGATTGCACACTGGCTTTTTATCTTATGGAAAAGCTGCACACTCACTCGTCTCTGTAATAATAATAATTAATTACATTTGTATAGCGCTTTCCTGGGAACTCAAAGCGCTTTTACATGGAAGGGCGGAATCTCCTCAGCCACCACCAATATGCAGCATCCACCTGGATGATGCGACGGCAGCCATATTGCGCCAGAACGCACACCAGCTTACTGGTGGAGAGGAGACTGTGATGATGTCTATCACCATAAAACCATGGCAAAAAGGGAAACATGTACTCCCTCTTAGTTTTTTGGTTTGAACAACAATCATTTTATAGTGTAGGGAGTCATTATGCCATCGAAATATAATAAATAAAAATATATATATATATATATATTCTAAGGCTACCTGGTCGACCAAACGCAAAAGCTACTATGGACAGTGCACTGTTGGGGCAAAATTGTTCTAAATGCAAACTGCTTTTGCTATAATTCAACTAACTTATGGATATGTCCCTTAACCAGAAATAATTTCTCTGTTTCAGAACCTTCAGACGCCTGTGGAAACAGGTAGCCCAAAATCTGGATACCTACAAGAACTTCCCTCGGGTTGCAGGAGGTAGGTTGGACTTAAAGAAATATATAATATAAAGAATTATATATTTAACATGAAAATATTAAATATATACTCCTAAATATATAATGTCCAATACCTTCTAGAATGTGGTGGTAAAAACTTCCACTTCGTTCATAAATCTGCGGATGTCCAGAGTGTGGTGACGGGGACCATCCGCTCAGCGTTTGAATACAGTGGACAGAAGTGCTCTGCCTGCTCTAGGATGTATGTGCCGGACTCCCTGTGGCCCCAGATCAAACAGGGGCTCCTGGAGATCCACAAACAGATCAAAGTCGGAAATGTGAGTGCCCTGCGCTTCTAGGACAGTTTGATTAATCATCAACTTTGGCATTAAAGTTATTTCAGTTACAATAGACTTTTAATAATATGAACATGTTTAAAGACAAATTATTTAAGTTTTAAGGTCGCTTTGAATCCCGTCCTATAGAGCAAAGTATTTTAATTGATTTATACCCAGTTTTGAATAAACCTGCGTATCTTTTGGACTAGCAAGTTTTGGAAACATGTTTAATAACTGCTGAGAAGGAGCCACAGTGTATATTACTTGCCTTAACAGGACAGAAATGAATCACATTTTGATCAAATTCAGTTATGGCAGCGCTGTTTGGAGTTCAGCAGAATTGTCATTACAGTACTGTAGATGGCGTATTTACACAGCAATTGGATTTGGCTCCATTGATCTGTTTAAATAAGAGTTTTTCTAGCCTACGTCCATGACATTTAATTTATAACATCAGATATTGCAAAATTAATATCTTTATTTATAGGGCATGCTTTTCAGCAATAGAAGTAAAAACACCTGTGAAATACTGTAGCTCCGAAACTCAAATACTTTTTTTTTATCAAAACTGAACTGCAGGTTGATGTCTGGTTGTTATAACTGTCTTTTCTTTCCAGCCTGTAGAGGACTGGAGTTCATTTCTCTCTGCTGTGATTGATGACAAGGTACTATAATAAAATACTCACCACACCGGGGATCGGATTTATCCGATTACAGCTATATTACTTCAAATCAAATAATCCGTGTATTATATTTTCTAAATTATTTATTGATTTTTTTTGGTTGCTCTTATAGTCCTTTGCTCGTATTAAGAAGTGGTTGGACCATGCCAAGTCTTCTCCTAAGTTGAACATTATTGCTGGCGGCAACTGTGATGACAAGAAGGGATACTTTGTTGAGCCCACCATCATTGAGACCACTGACCCACGTGAAGCCATCATGGCTGAGGTAAGAGTCTTGTAGATATTGTAGAGCTTCTTGACTCACCACTGTTGGCTAATGGAACTTAATCATGTGTTTTTTATTGCAAATGTTCTGCGGAGTTGGATTCTTTTCAACTTCAAGGACTTTGTCATAATTGCACCACTAGTGGCTGAAGTGCTGGCAACAGAGTGTGCAGGTCAAATTAAAGTGACTTTTTAACTTCTTAACAATTCCAGCTTTGTCCGTAGTGACTATATCCTTATATATATAAGTTAGGTCTCTAGGTTTAATATAATTATGATTATGTGCAATATCTAAATCGCCATGTTGCAGTTTTACTGAGAGTTAATAATGTAAGGTAGCCTGGTTAATATTAAACCACTGTTTGTTGTAACTGAGCTGTGGATTCTTACCTGTAGGAAATATTTGGGCCTGTGCTGTCTGTCTATGTTTACCCTGAGAAAGACTATTTGGAGGTTCTTCACCTGATAGACAACACCTCACCCTATGCCCTAACTGGAGCTGTCTTTTGCCTGGATAAGTATGTGCTGGTTTGGTTTGGAGTGGAAATAGTAATATGAATAGAACATTCAACATATTACTATTGTGGATTTAGTTTGATCATGAATAGTATGTGTGGCTTTGCACTGAAAGTGACGTTACTGATGGATGCTAATAATTAAGATACTTTAATTGTTAACCCCAAAGTGAAATATTTTTCTAGGAATGTGCTGGATAAGGCAGCCAAGGTGTTGCGGAATGCTGCTGGAAATTACTACGTTAACGACAAGTCAACTGGCTCCGTTGTCGCCCAGCAACCATTTGGTGGCGCCAGAGCGTCAGGTAATGTGGGTCACACCGTTATAAATGATACACTGATAGGACAAAACATTATGGCTGATATGCTGTTGGTCGCCCACGTGCCGCCAAAATAAAAGCGCTGACTCACTGAGGTATGGACTCTACAATAGACCAGAAGGTGTCCTGTGGTTTCTGGCACCAAGACATTAGCAGCAGATCCTTCAAGTCCTGTAAGTGTTGAGGGAGATCTTCAGGGATCAGACTTGTTTACCCAGAACACCCCACAGATACTCAATCGTATGGAGATCTGGGGAATTTGTTTGCCAGGGCAAAACCTTGAACTCTTCATGATGTTCCTCAAACCATTCCCATACAATGTGTGCAGTGTGACAGGGCGCATACTCGTACTGATAGAGGCCAATGCCATCAGGGAATACCATTCTATTGTCGGGGTGTACCTGGTGTGAAACAAACGTTAATGTGGCACGTGTCAAACTGACTTCCACATGAATTCCCGGCCACAGTTTTTTTTTTCTGAACATTGCCCAAGCATCACCCTCCACTGTCCGGCTTGTCCTCGTTCCACAGTGCATCCTGTTAAAGGGCACACGCGTCCATGTGAAGAAAAAGAAAACGTAACTTATGGGATTGTTGTCGTTTTTGACATGGTTTGACATGTCATTATTTGCACACTGTGTGTTGTGACACATTTCTCCCAAAACCGTCATTAACATTATCTGTGACTCTTGCCACTGTAGACTTACTGTCGGTTCGACCAGATGTGGTTGCACTTGCGCATCATGAGCCTTAAGCATCCAACACACTGTCTCCATTTTGTGGTTGTCCCTCGCTGGACCACAGTCAGTAGGTACTCACCACTGCTGACCAGGACCACAGTCAGTAGGTACTCACCACTGCTGACCTGGATCACAGTCAGTAGGTACTCACCACTGCTGACCAGGACCACAGTCAGTAGGTACTCACCACTGCTGACCAGGACCACAGTCAGTAGGTACTCACCACTGCTGACCAGGAGCAACCCACAAGCCTTGCCGTTGTAGAGATGCTCTAACAGTCGTTTTGATCATGACCATTTCACCCAAAGTCACTCTGGGTCTTTACTCCTGCATCCAACCTGCTGATTATGAGAACTGATTTCTGATTTACAGAATAATCTACCCAGACGTTGTAGGAGATGATATACACCATTCGCTTACCTGGTCATAATGTTTTGGCTCATCCGTGTGTTATATAACATGTAAACATGTATTTACCATATAGTTGTGACTGCCAACAGTTTATTAACCAAATGAAAACATCTCTAAAATCTTAAATGATAATAACAAAATAATGATACCTAAAAGGTGAACTCTTTCCGTAGGTACCAATGATAAACCTGGTAGTTCTCACTACGTACTGCGATGGACGTCCCCGCAGGTGGTCAAGGCCACCCACGTCCCACTCCGTGAATGGAAATACCCCTACATGGGTTAAAATGACAGCATTCTACCTCAACCACATAGGCAATAGACAAATCCATAGGCTTTACCAGACTTCCAAGTTGGGTAGGAAAGGTCTTCTTAATAATGTTGTCCTTTTTACCATTTAACCCATTGGTCCAATACTAAATCTACACATTAGCACACATGTAATTATTGCCTGTTATAAATTGAAAGGGTGATTAACCATGCCCCTCACTGGTTCTTAATGAGGTCAGCAAGAGCAGCAGCTCATTGGTACTTAATATGGTGCTTGGTAGCTTAACAAAAGAAAGGCACTATGAAATGGTTTCATATATGTAGTCAAACGGTTTGGTCTACCATGGATCATACTGAGAGGTGGTAATAATACATCTTTTGTTTTAGGTCAAATTGCTGCTATGTTCTTCTGAGGTGCCCGTCTTTGACAATATCAGTACTGATTTGTCTGAAGGTGTTGGTTACTCACAGGACTGCTGTTTGTGTACTGGCCTAAAGAAAGTTTGGATTAAATTAAGCATGATAGTCTTTCTGAGAGGAACATTCGTTTTTACATACGAACCTGACAATATATAACAAAAACCGTTTATCGTCCAAAAATCCTTTGACATTTCAGTAACATAATTTATCCATTCAAATTTCATGAAGGCTACACTAAAACTATCAAAACTCCACGCTAATAAATGTGTGTGTTCTGGTCCATTGGATGGCCAAAAAGTGAAATGAATGGTTGTTGCCGACCTGATTTTATCCGAAAACGCTCTTACTGATGGTCCTGCCAAACTTGTACTCAAACAGAGTTGTGTGTGACAGAATCATAGTACAAGTTTGTCGCATTGTTCTTGACTTCTTGCACTTACGCTACGGCTTTAATAGTGCAGTTATTTAAGTTTTAATCAAACCCCAGTATTTTATGTAATTACGTTTATTTTAGTACCTGCACACATCGATGCTGAGATGAACATTATTCTGTTGTTTTTCAATAGTGGTTCCATGGTTAGTTGTTTCAGCTAACCAATGGCTCATTATAAACTCAAAATGTCAAGCTAATGAATCTGAGGGGGATCTATTTTCATAAAATGCTATGATTTTTTTTTATTCTGTCACTATATTTTTCTTTAATTATCTCTGTATCGGCAAAAATACAGATTTCAGTCTCACAATTTATAATTACATTGTATTTGTAAATTAAATTATTTCAGAAATTACTGGTGTTCAATGTAATTTTTGTTTCTGATTGTAGCTTGTTAAAAATCTGCATTTTACGTTATCACTGCACTCTTGTTAAATGTACTAAGGTGAAAGAGCTATAATAGCTGACAAGTGGAAACTCAGAACTCAGTCCCACACTGAGCTTTCAAAGAACTAAGCAGAAGTGTTTACTCCCTGGCAGGTTGTTGAGGTGTCTACCAACCTGGTGTGTCTGCTTGTTCCACACTTCTGTTACATCAAAGTCAGACTGGAAGTCGTCTTTATTGGGTCTTTGGCACACTCCTATCAGTCAAACTGTTAGACACACTTCTACACACAAAGGGTGTAGCTTTAGGGCCCTTTTACACTACGACGGATAATAAAACTAAAGATTTGTTATTGGTGCTGTCTGAGCCTGGCAATGTGCACTGTCATACAGACAACAAAAGTTCATACTCATGTACTTTGGTTGTAATTGTTGGTTGGAACCATTCATCTAATAGCTACCGACAAAGTGTGATTGGAATAGAACTGTGCTTTTTTCCATAACAGTCTGTGCACAATATTTGCACGTCTTTATATTTATTATTGTTGATATATTAAAATAATACTTATACACTATATGGCTGAAAGAATTTGGCTACTCGGCCTTCACACATAAATGAGCTTTGGACACCCCATTCCAACGTCATGGATTTTAATATAAAGTTGGCATGCCTTTGAAGATATAACAGTAACCACTCTTCTTGAAGTGTCTCTGTGGGAGTTTGTTCCCAGTCAGCTTAAAGAGCATTTGTGAAGTCAGGAAATTATGTTGGTAATCGTTGTTCCAATTTATCCCAAGGGACTGGAATCAGCTCACGGTCATGTTTACTATTTAGTGGTTGGCAGAAACAGAGTGCTTTTTCCTTTCACCCTTGTGAATAATACTTTTGGGTAATTTGAGCTCCAAGCTATAATGGCCCAATGCATTATTAATGTGAATACAGAACATGTTCATGTCTTCTGTTGTCCTCTTTGACACCCTGGAGGTGTGTATGACACATTAGGAAAGCAACACATGTCTTCTTTTCTGCACTCACACAATGATCTTCTCAGCACTTACCAGTAAACTTTATTAATACATTTATTTGAATCACTTCAAATCTTAGATTTCAATTTCTCTGATTTAGACATGGGTCATATATTAATGGTGTTTGTTATATAATTCACACTATTAGGGAAGCCAATCATTTTTTTTATGAAACTCTTCAATAGACCCAAAAACAGAATACAAAATTGTTTGACACATTTTAGGTTAGGAGAAATCACAGAGGAAGAGTAAATCTTGTAGGCAGGTCTGCTAATGGCATTCTTTTATCTATTGTTGTGTTTTATCGCGCGTGCGTGTTTTATTTTGTGTGTGTGTGTGAGTGTTTTTTTTTTACATTTGTGTGCGGTAAACTCGGGAATGGAAGCCATTCATCTTTTGCATTGCCCGAATGTCAGAAGTCACAAACACATCTGCAGAAATTGAAAGATTTGTGCTAAAAGTGGTCAACGTCACTTGAAATGGAAAAAGACATGGGAACATGCTGGAGCTCCACAGTTTTTACTGTGACATACACTGCTGGTGCTGCAGCCAAATGTGTTTCTAGTAGTCAATGGTTGTTTTCTGAATCCAATCTTTACACAAGCAATGACCAAACGCCATGCTAAATCGCCACACTACAAACTCATACGTACCCCTGTTAGAATCAGTAGAGTTCCTGGAATGCGTGTCTGCGTATCTGTTTGGTTTTGTCAGACACCAATAGAAAGAAGTTAAGCTGAAAACCAATTCCTGAAAGGGGATATAGACACTGTTTGTTACACTAAACCAAGAAATACACAATTAAGATTTATAATTTGACTTTATATATTCAATGCAGTCTGTGGAACAGCAATTGTTTTTTGGTTTTGCTCAACAAACCCAACTTTTTCCAAAGCCTCATAAAATTGTGATACACAACACATAACATAATCCCTAACAAATAACACAATTCATAACAGAATCCATAATACATAACTTAATCCATAACAAAATTAATAACATAATCCATAAAAACACAATTCATAAAAACACAATTTTGGGGGTTGACACCCTTTATCGGCATCTAATGCATGACTACATGACTGTAATAAACACATTGTGAAATCTCCACTGAATATAAAGCCTTTTATAAGCCTTATATCAGTTGGATGTCAGGAGTAAAGTTGGCCCACCTATTTCTTATTTGGCTTTCAATTGGCGGTGTGTGAACAAATATTAGGTGCACCCGAGCAGACCTTCTGTATTTATACATCATTTAAACTGTAAACCAAATGGGCCTCGGTTTGACTGGGATTTCCCACACTCCCTCTAGCCAATCAGAAATGTGGGCAGTACAAAGGCAGCGGCATCAATTACTTCATGCTAAATTGACGTCTATTGCCTCAGGGACAATGAGCATTTCCCAAGGGAACAGGTGGAGTGTGCAATAAAAGACTGCTGTAAAATGAGTTGACTTGACTCTGGTGACCAGGTATCTCGCTATTGCTCCCTATTCACTTTTTTATGAATAAATGTATTCAGCCTTAGAAAAGGTTGGATTTTCCATCAGTATGCCAAGACACTTATGACAATTGTTTTAAATTAGTATAAGAACTGTTGTTAGTCTACATTGTGGTAACTCTCCTTTATAAAAGGAATAGGATGCGAGCAAATCAATTAACAAATATGAATATATTGTTTAATATTCATAGATGACTGAAAGGTTTCGGGTCACATAGGAACGTCCATGTTTTCCATGAAAGAAATAGAGACATTGAATCAACATGATATTGTTACATATGGCTCCTTGGGAATTGAATGTGTCATTGAGGACTGTGACAAATAGGGAATTGAGCATGGCACACTTCCTTTGTAAAGCTGTTGAAAGTGTGCTGTGGGAAAGTTGGAACTCCAGAGCCTCCAGGATTAGCCTTTGAAGAGAGGAGCAGCTGGCGGGAGGAAACCTCTGTGCGCGGGAAACCTCTGTCTGCTCGGGTGAACTTCATGAGATATTGGCCTTACGTTAAACTTAAAGGCCATCAAGCCCGTTTGTGCAAAACTTTCGAAATGTTTGTGTATTTTTTTACATCCACAGAAATGTATTGCTGCCAGCTTTGTTTGGCTTGAAACACTGGCAAATGACATACAAAATAATATTTATACATTATAAAATACATTTATTTCAACATAGCCAGTAAAACATCTGGATCTATGTTATGATCATATCTCCTCTACACGCTAGCTTGGATGCTAGGATTAAATGTGTGAAATCTGTAGTGTCATTTGGATAGAGAGTGCCAGCTCAGATTTCCTGGCCGATCAGAGTGAATGAACAAAGCTTTTTCTGGAAACAACGTGGATGATGACAACCCAACTAACTAAAGTTGGCTCATGATTTTTAGGTATAAGTTTTATGGATTGTATTTATATTCTGGGAGTTTTCTGAGAATCGTCTCGAAATAATACAAGCTCTGGTAACATTCAAAGAACATTCTGTGAATGATCTTTTCTGAGAACAATATTGGGGGTGTCTAGCTCAGTTGGTTTAGCAGGGCGCTTGCAATCCCAAAGATTGTGGGTTTCATTTTCATGGCACACCAGGTCAGAGACATATGCATTCACTACGGTAAGTTGCTCTGGTTAAGGGCATCAGCCAAATCACAAAACATGTAAGACAATAGGAGCATTTTAACAGTTGTCAAAACATTTCAGAGAGAAGGTAGATCTGAAGCCACAAGTTATATATGACCTATTGGCTTTAATCTGTGCAACTACTTTCATTAATCAGCACTGTATTATGTTACTTGGACCTGTTAGTGTATTTGATGAACAACCCAATTTATTGGACTGTCTGTCTGTAATAAGACTCAACCTACTTTAAGATAAATGCCAGGGTAACCACTTTAACATCTCATCCCAAAGATGACACCCTGTGCTTGGCAATGTCTGTCCATTCCTCTGGGGTATGAGGTTTTAGATTCATATGCCAACAGGAACAGTGCCCCCTACTGGCTCTACAACACAGTTTCCAGCAGCATCTTGGAGCACATCGTCAGAGGCAAGCCAGCAGTGGGTTGAATTATCCAACTTGTCATCTCTCACATGTATCTTTCTATCTCCACTGCCAAACTGGGCCTTGCAAGGCACAATGCATTCCTGGCCGTTGTGCTGAGCCAGGCTTTGACATCACACACAAACACACACAGACACACACACACACACACACACAAAAAGAGGGGCAGGTGCTCTGAATCACACGCCTCATCAAGTAGGCTATCCTTGTGACTTGAGCCACACAGGGAACCTGGGAATAGCCTGACCTTTCTTTTGACCGGATAAATCCCTGTTCATGCGTTTGCCGGTCTTTGGCATTCCATGGATATGTGACCTGACACACACGGTCAAGGCGTGTAGAGGGGAAAGCCACTTGAAGCGGGAAACTGTGGCATTGTCACATGTTCCTCTAAATTGAGGTCCTTTTCAGTATTATCGTTGGATCAGTATGTTGGCGGTCATCATTGAGTTGTTTATACTCGCAAACAAAAACAAAACATTTTTTTCATACGGTATTGTGTCGATTCTAACCTTTTTTCTATTTACCTGACACAGAGTTTAGTGTAAAATGAGTTTGAATACCACTACGCTGTTTGCTGCATATTCTTCATGTCTTCATTTCATTAGACAATGAAAAAGAAACATATAACATTGATTTGTTTATATTTCATAATTGCAGTCTCAAATCTCTTCCAGTATGTTGTATCTACCTGTGACTTTGTCTAGGTAAGTGTGTGAGAGGTTTGTTACCCCCCCCATACACCCCCCCAGCAGAGGTCCAGATGGCCTATTGAGGCCCGGGCATAATACAAGTGATGGATCAGTGGCGAATGCGGCAGGGTGGGGCGCCTTAAATGCGGGCTTCAGTGTGGGAAAGAGTAGCAGGTTGGAGCTCTCACGCATTCCACACTTGCACACAGACACTGGGGTATCTGGGCTCAAAGCCTTATAGACTGTTTAGCCTTGTGTGTGTGTGTGTGTGTGTGTGTGTGTGTGTGTGTGTGTGTGTGTGTGTGTGTGTGTGTGTGTGTGTGTGTGAGTGTGAGTGTGAGTGTGAGTGTGAGTGTGAGTGTGTGTGTGTGTGTGTGCGTGTGTGCGTGTGCGCGTGTGCGCGTGTGCGTGTGTGCCTGTGTGAAGACTCTTAATGAGGCCATCACTATTCTTCCTGAACAGATAGAATGTCCACATCGGAATGCGTTCCTAATCAAATCGTGTTTACATCTGCATAGTTTATCGTGACTCACTTCTTAGAAACGTCTTGAAAGGGAAAATAAGTGATGGACCAGAGAGGATTTCCCTCCAAAAAGACCTTTGTCACCTGCCTCAAAAACACAGTTTAGCTATTCCACATCAAAAATGACCGAATAACTCCGTATTTGTTTTTGTTTATTTCCATTTCAGAGCTTAATTAGTGTCAACATTTGCAATGCCCATGTCAAGGTGTTGAAGTAACCATGTATCAACCCTCCTGACTTAATCACATGTGGTAGGAGGACATCATTTAGTGGCGGCCTCTGGGATTCTAAGTGTGTGCCGCCACATTTCCAATTAAACCTCCCATTTCAACCTGAGAACCGGAGGAGACGTGTAACCGGCCGTAGGTAAGTGTGCACACGCAGCCCGGGCCATGTGAATGAGGGCAGGGAGGGTGGAACACACGCGCCATTGGCTCAGCAGTGCCTCTGATCTGGGTAGCAGGTTGAAAGGTTTCCTCAAGCGGGGGTGAGGCGTTGGTGGACGGAGTCGCAGCGGGGCGGGGGGGAGGGGCTGTATTGACTGGAGGATGTGTGAGTAGGATCCTGTCCTGCTTTCCCACACTCTATTTCCCATTTATCACGTATTCTCTGCGGGGGTTAAGTGAAGGGGGGGGTCGTACAATAGAAGTGTGCCTTCCCAGAGGGTGCTAGATCATCGGGTTTAATTGACATCTACAATGGGATTCTTCTCTCCTGTCCTCTTCGCGTACCTTGTTTGCTTTCTGTTTAAACGTGTGAAAGACGACCAACATTACTGTTCAGCACAGATATATTAGCCAATGAATATAGTATATCTAATCTATATTATATTAATACCCCTTTACAGAATCGCAGGAGTTATCTAAATGGGATTCATTTGAATTAATTCACTTTCTGTACTGATTAAATACATTTTCGCCTTGATAGTTGAACGTACATTTCTGCATTCGTGAAATTGCAGATATTTGCGAGAAATATCTATATGTATTTAGGGGCCCTTATCGTGTCTACTGTCTGAGCCAGATGCCGTCTGCAGAGGCTTGATAGGGAATGTTCCCAGGTAATAAAAGTGTAACGACCTTCTTGTGATCAGTTTGTGCCGCTGATATCTACAGATCCGTCCCTCTGTTAAGGTCAGTTAACCATGAGATAATTGATACCTCTCCCATTGTTGTGTGTGCCGCGCCCACTGGCCTGGGAGTGTGGGAAAGCTAATCCAGCCTGGGACTCATGGTTTTGTAATGCTAATGTCCCCCTATAAATAGAAGAGCGGCTCCTCTCTCAACTCACAATTCACTTGCCTTCCTCTGAGAAGCACACGCTTTAGCTCAACCAGAATGGCTCCTACTTTCACCAGAGACTCTGGCAATGCCATGCTCTCTACCAAAGACAAGCATAAAGTAAGTACTATTCACAACACATTTTTGTGTTTTTTGTTCAGTTATATGTAATGGATTTCTTCATGGTTTGAACCATAAAGGAGATAAACCTAACAAAAAAAAACTAACAAAATTCCCTTCCTTTCTTCATCAGCTGAGAAAACCTGTTGTGGAAAAAATGCGTAGAGACCGCATCAACACCTGCATTGAGCAGCTCAAGGCTCTGCTGGAGAGAGAGTTCCACAAACAGGATCCCAACACCAAGCTGGAGAAGGCTGACATCCTGGAGATGACGGTGGTTTTCCTGAAGCAGCAGTTGCAGCCTCAGAGCCCAGTTCCACAGAGGGCTCACAGTGACGGCTACTCCCTGTGCTGGAGGGAGACTCTTCACTTCCTGTCTTCCAGCTCAATCAAGGACATTACACTCCCGAACCTTCAGAGAGCTGACCAGGACGTCTGCCCCACCTCGCCGCTCTCCTCCAGACACCAACATCAAAGCCAAGGCCCAGTGAAGCAGGCCACTCGGGATGCCAAATCAGTCTGGAGGCCGTGGTAGAATCGTAGCATACGGATTGTCTATCTCACAAACCCGATGGGTGTTTGCCATCATTCTTGCTGTAGGAAACACATTTCCAAATGTTCTACTGAAATGATATTCTTTTCTTATCATATATGAAAGGAACTCTACCGATTTATTGCTCTCTGAGTGAAAGATGTACTTGTATTTCTTCATAATGAAGAATAGGTTTGTAAGTCGCTCTTGGTAACATTTCTATTACTTCATATTGAAGAATTGGTTTGTAATTCGCTATTGGTAACATGTCTATTACTTCATACTGAAGAATTGGTTTGTAATTCGCTCTTAGTAAGAGCAGCTGTTTTTTTGTTTACTTGCGTGTTTACATATGGATGTATTTTGTGCTCGTTTGATGCACCAATGTGTTCTATTTAGTATTGAATTTTCCATGAAGATGAATTGTAAAGGTTATATCTGTATCCTACATGGTTGCTTAGTCAACTGAAATATTTTACACCATTATACTGTTGTATATTTACAAATGCATTGATGAGCCTTTCGTAAAAGCTTTTCAAAGTGTTTAGTTTGAACTTTGTCACCACCAGGTTGTGATCTCACGTGCATTGTTGACACTGTGTGTTTTACTCTCGCTTGGTAAAGTCAACCAAACAGGATTCCAATAAATGCTTTGGAAAGTCACCCTCCTTTGTGTGTGTTTTCATGGGAACCAGGTGATGATGTGACATCATCCGATAAAAATTACATGGAATATTGCAATTCTATTAAAAGATGAACTGGGAACGGCAAGTAACACAAACAGGAGACTTCTGCATTTCATATCTTCTCTAGTGGGATGCTGATAATAGCTGTCTTCCCAAATAAATATTTACAGACACACATAATATTGATTATGTATATTGTGCTGAGACATGGAGTTTGCGGAGGCGTCGTTTGTGTAAATGTTTGTATGGAACAGGGTGTATTGACCATTTTAGAGGTTAATAAGAATCAATATTCAGTAAGGTGGCTTAGAGAACACCACAGGACAGGCCGCTCACTACATGGGTCTGGTGGTCGCCCCAACTTTTAGGACAACAGCTAACAGCAATAACTTTGAGAGTCAATGGGACTGAGTGTTCATGTGTGGCGCAAAAGAAAAAAGAACATGAATTTGGGGGTTTCAGGTTTATATTTTAATCAAAACCAATTAGAACACTATTGAATTACAGATTATACTCATGAGCCAAAACATTATGACCTAATGCCTATGCCTAATATGCTGTTGGTCCTCTGTATGCCAAAACAGTGCGGGCCCGCTGAGGCATGGACTCTACAAGACTCCTGAAGGTGTCCTGTGGTATCTGGCACCAAGACATTAAGACCCCTGAAGGTGTCCTGTGGTATCTGGCACCATGACATTAAGACCCCTGAAGGTGTCCTGTGGTATCTGGCACCATGACATTAAGACCCCTGAAGGTGTCCTGTGGTATCTGGCACCAAGACATTAAGACCCCTGAAGGTGTCCTGTGGTATCTGGCACCATGACATTAAGACCCCTGAAGGTGTCCTGTGGTATCTGGCACCAAGACATTAAGACCCCTGAAGGTGTCCTGTGGTATCTGGCACCAAGACATTAAGACCCCTGAAGGTGTCCTGTGGTATCTGGCACTAAGACATTAAGACCCCTGAAGGTGTCCTGTGGTATCTGGCACCATGACATTAAGACTCCTGAAGGTGTCCTGTGGTATCTGGTACCAAGACATTAAGACCCCTGAAGGTGTCCTGTGGTATCTGGTACCAAGACATTAAGACCCCTGAAGGTGTCCTGTGGTATCTGGCACCAAGACATTAAGACCCCTGAAGGTGTCCTGTGGTATCTGGTACCATGACATTAAGACTCCTGAAGGTGTCCTGTGGTATCTGGTAGCATGACATTAAGACCCCTGAAGGTGTCCTGTGGTATCAAGACATTAGCAGCAGATCCTTCAACTCCTGTAAGTTGTGAGGTGGTGTCACCTTCAATCTGACTTGTTGGTCCGGCACATCCCACAGATGCTCAATCGGAATGAGATCTGGGGAATTTGTAGGCCAGGGCAACACATTAAACTCTTCATCATGTTCCTTAAACCATTCTCAAATAATGTGTGCAGTGTGTCTGGGCGTTCATGCTGCTGAGAGAATGTATCCACTGAGAATGCCATGGCCATGAAGGAGTGAAGGGGTTCTACAATGTTTTGGTGGGAGCCGGGAGGCACAGGTCAAATTAACATACACATGACATTCACCTAGCATTTCCCAGCACAATATTGTGATGTGCTACGTGATACATTCCTCCCGTAACCATCATTAAACGTTTTCACAGTAGCCCAGAGAGGATAGCCTTTACTGCCCACGCATATTGATGAGCCTTGGGCGCCCTGCACCCTGTCACCGCTTTGTGGTTTGTCCCTCCTCAGACCTCTGTCGCTAGGTTCTTGCTGCTGACCGGGAGCACCCCAAAAGCCAAGCCGTTTCAGAGATGTGCCTGGCCAGAACAACTAGGCACTCGTCATATTTGCTCAGGTTTTTACTCCTGCCCATTTTTCCTGCATTTAACATCTACCCAGACCTTGACATGTGCCCTTGTTATGAGATGATTAATTATATTAATTTAACCAGTGAGTGGTCATAATGTATCGGCTCATCAATGTATATGCATAGATATGGGATTTGCTGTAATTTGTTACGGAAAGTATATCCAACAGAAGATGTTGTACTCCACAAATGTAATAAATGGTTAAAAAATTCTGGCCAACTAAATTCACACCAAAGCAAACGTTTATATGGTGTTGTATGTATGGTGACATTGTTAGAGATACTAGGAGGCACTAGTGACATCACCGTCCTCACTGCATCTATGCATGTCCACAATGTTGTTAAAAGAGGAAGAAAAGAATCGGAGAAAAAAAAGAAATCAGAGAATACTGCAGACGAACGGGCAGGTCTCGACCGCGGGGAAAGATTTGAAAGGGAGGGGCAGTGAGTGAGGGGGGTCATGGTTCCCACCACCATGCATAGAGGATAATTAAGCGTGGCACACTTCCTTTGTCCCTGTGATGAAAGAGGAGAATGAAACAGGAGTGTGGGAAAGCTGAAGGGAAGCAGGCCCCACACCGGAGAGACGTGCCACACAGTCTCACAGGCAGGCAGGCCGGCAGCAGCCCCGCTCACCAGCTGTTAGATGAAACCAGAGCTAGCCGAGGCACGTTGAGCACACACACACACACACACACACACACACACACACATGGACTGACACACGCACACAGGCACGTGTTTGCACCTATACTTGTGTTTGTTCTGAGGTTAACAATATTTAGCTAGAGTGCACTTTAGTAAAACAAATCTGATTAGACCCATGTGGTAGAGTAGATTGAGATTCAGAATACTTTTGTCTTGTCTGTGACAGGTGGAATGGAAAATAATTAAAATTAAAAGAGCGAGACTTAAACAATCAATAGCTAGTATTATTGTGCATTGTGATTATAATTATTTATTTTAGTATGATTCCACATGTAAACCCATTCTAGGTTGATGTCAACAATATTAAGTCACAATTTAACATATTAACTTCATAAATTATAAACATAACAACTATTTTTAGGTGCATTTAATGAATCATCGCCTACAATGTTTTTCTTTTAAAAAGAACACTTAAGAAAACACTTAAACATGTCAGAATTTTTCATTACTATATGTTTTGCATTTTCATTAATTATATATTCATTATGAATATTTGCCCATGGGAGTTATTTGCCAGTTTGCAGAAAGCTCGGATTAGAGAATTTTTTTTCCTTACACCTACTTACAAGGCAGATTTAAAGGGATCTTTTTATAGACAGCTCTATATAACAAACAATAACCCTATTCAGAAGAAGTTCTCCATTGTTCATAGAGGACTTGAGCAGGCATTTCACTTGGAAATATAGACTTAGAACATAAACGATAGTAAACAACCAGCCGGTTGGTGAGGTAGACAGTCACAATGCAGTGATTTTACCAAGGCCTCTGGACTGATTTGTCACTGACCCCGTTCACATGGCCCTTCTAGTACTTGTACTGTTCTGTTGGAGTTGGCATGCTGACTAGATTATTGGAGAAGTGTCTCCCTCTAGCAGAGAGAGTAGCCCTCACAGTGAGCCCACTAAAAATCTGAGCTCTATGGATTCAGCTTCTGCTTCCTGCCTTCTCCAGCTTGGTGTTGGGATCCTGCTTGTGGAACTCTCTCCAGCAGGTTTGAGCTGCTCTATGCAGGGGTAAATGTAGCTGTTTTTCTTAACAGGCTTTCTTAGCTGATAAAGATAAAAGGGCATTCATCAAATTCTATATATTTTACATTTAAATCATATGGAATAAGGATGACGATAAAACAGAAACATGTTCAAACAATACTGGCTCAAATATTGAGCATTTTGTTGCCAGAATATCTGGTGTAGGTTAAAGACAACGTGGCAGAGAGCGAAAGCATGTGCTTCTCTGATTACAGGTGAATTGTGATTTCTTTTAGGGTCACTCCCTTATTTATAGAAGGGCATTAGCATTACAAAACAACAAAGTCCCAGGCAGGATTATCTTTCCCGCACTCCCAGGCCAGTAGTCAGACACAACAATGAGAGAGGAATCTCACATCTAATGTCCCTGACTGTCTCTGATCAACCTGGTATATTAGTTGAGGCATAATGGCAATACAAGTATGTAAGTACTTTATTTGCTCAAACATTAGGATATCTTTTAGGAAGCAGATACCCTGGGGTTCGAGTCCTGTGTGGCTCCAGGTATCGATAATAGAAAACAGCTGGTGTCAGGTAGGGTGGTAGAAATGTTCTCATTCCATATTACAATGTTATCATTGTCACCTATGGGTGAGCTGTGTTGTCACAGGGTGTTTAGGGGAGAGCACTTCTGTGTATCATGTTGATTAGGAGCACCGCTGTTTTGGGTTAAGCTAAGCACCGGGCATAGGTTTATTAATCTGGGCTACTTAAGATTCCCCCTTCCATGTAAAAGCGCTTTGAGTTCCCAGGAAAAAAAGCGCTATATAAAATGTAATGAATTATTATTATTATTATTAAATGAAAGTTGCAATCGCTCACTTTCATTTCATGTATAGTTTTTCCGTTTGTGCTACGTGGTTGTGTGTAAATAAACGCTAAACCCAACGGATTCACTCTCTACATTCTCACTCTTCACCCTGCAAGTCTGTGACAATCATATTGTTTATTATAAGTATATTCAAGTAACTTACAGATGCCACTGTGTGTCGTGACCTTGTTCCAGGTATGTATCACAGGAATAAATTGTGAGCATTTGTGAGATGTGTATATTTATGCCCAAGTGTCATCAAGTCTGGAATATGCTGCCTCAGTTTGGAACAGCTCCATTACTCAGTCTGGTAACCAGGGGCTTATTCAGAGTATGAGCATCACATGAAGTGTACTTCATTTATATTGCAACACAACCGAATTAATACATTCATCCCATTAGACTTTTCATCTATGTATTATCATGATGGATTGCCAAGTGAGTGGTTAATGTGACGCGTATCCACGCAACCATCACAGTACACAAGATTATGGAAACCACTTGGCTTGACCCATCCACTTTTACAACCCGCGTCTAAAATTCACTGAAAGTCTTTTTTTAAATGTTCTTTAATCAGTTCTATATAACACTGATATTTTGTACTGCCATGTATATATAACTTCACTTAATTCACCATTTGGGGCAGTACCGGTATATTAAAGTACATTATGACATCACAATCACAGTTGGTAAACTAATGAAAATATCGATTTAAATATTTTATTTAATGTGAGTACAGACAATGATGTCACAATGATGCCAAAGCATATAAATAGGCACAAAACATTCTGATTGAACAGTACGTTACTTTACTTTGCATGAAACAGTTCAGAAGATTATATATCGCAGATTTGTCCTGTAATATAGTTATTTCAGAAGATTACACAAAGATTACTCAAGTGCGGCTTGAGAAGATTTGAGCTTGGAAAGATGAGTCTAAAGGAAGATAATTCTTCAGTTGACAACCTTGTTAGGACTGTCATTACCAACTTTCTTCAGCCTACCAAACCGTCGCAACCCAAAACCAGCAAACAATGTCCTCTTCTCATCAAGAAGGTTGAACACAGCTCTCAACCTCTCTACGGATTATCCGTACTGGATTTGAAGGATGCCCGGAAGAGGGTTCTGCAACGACTGAACAGTTTGACCTATATGGAAACGGTTGACGTTAAGAAGCCACGTCCTCCCTCCAGAATCCCAGTGCTGCAGAAGAATGCCACCTGCAATGGGAAAGATGGAAGAGATGGAAAGATGGAAGAGAAGGCTTGTGTACCTCCCATGCCGCTGGGGCTGATCCAGAGGAAGAGGAGAGGTTATGAACGGTCTCATGTGGTTATGGACATCTACCTCCATAGCTTGGAGCCATTGAAGTCTGTCCATGGAGTCAACATGGCAGCCAAACCGCCACTGCCCATTAGAGCCACTGTGCCAATCAACGATGCAGAGAAAGTGCCACTCAAGCCAGTCAGGCCTGAGGGCAGCCCTCGTCGTTTAACATCCAGAAGGCGAGTGGTTAAGAGGCATGTTCCAGTGCAGGAAGATGGTAAACTGATGGGCCAACAGCGAAGAAATCCACCTTGGAAATAATCATGGAAATCAAGTGTCAATGAGAAAGAGGACGGACAAATGATAGGCAGGTAAAGTAGCTTGATATTCAAAGCTTTGCTAATTGCTAATCCGGTATATAATTGTGTCTGTATGTATGTGAATCATTTTACTAGCTATCATCTGATAACAGTACTGTAATTTCTTCACTCAGGTGGACATGAAACACAGTTTGGAACATGATTTGATCCCAGCCGTGTGGAGACACACAACAAGCTGTCTTCCAAGTGCTCCAGACGGGATGTCTATGATTCTGCCAAGCAGTGGTGGTGATTATTTGTTTACATTTTTACATTTACAAATCCCCCATAACAACCATGTAATAGCTAGTGTAATCATTAGAGTAAATGTATTAGATACTGCATTGTACAACTTTGATGTGGTTTCAAACTAGTTAAAAGTGTGAAATAGTTTTCAGGGTCCAGGAACACAGTCCATCACCATCTCCATGTCCATCCTCCCCAGAAGACGATGATGATGATGCCTCTGTAGTCAGTGACGGGTCCCTGAGACCTACTGAGGATCTCCTGGAGTCGTCTCCATCCTCCTTGTCAGAAGACATGTTCATTGACCAGGACAGGCTACTCTGCAGCCCCCCATGGCCTTTGTCATGAACTCACAGACCCTGCACTACATCACCACAGTCATCCTCTGCCAACTGATGGCCTCAGTGTCCCTGACGAGCTGGTTGTTGTAGGATCGGTTGAGACCTCTACAGCAACCACAGCAGGATGTCCTTCTCCATGGACAGTGCAGACAGCACCTCCACACAGGTAAATGGGATATTCCCTGTTTAAACTTTCAAACCATTCAGTCCATATATAGTCTATTGCTTAAAATTAACACTGTTAATTTCCGAATTCTACACAGTGCACCTTTAAAGAAACGACCAATAACAGTATTTATCTCTTCATAAATTAGACATCCTTTGACAAGGCTGTTGGTGAAGACAAGAGGTCAGGAGAGGGAAGAATTACTAAGTTTGAGCTTCTGAAGAAGACCAACAAGGTGGCTCCATTTGTTACAACCAGTAAGTAAGTCCTTATTTCTGTCAGACAATATCTGTCTTGTCTTAATGACTGAGTATGCAATATTCTTGAGATTTAAAAAAATAATTCCACAGTAGAAGGTTACAGATTAAAATTGTAGATGTTAACATAAAGTTATCTTTTGTTCGCTCAATTCGAGTAGCTTTGTGAGCAAAACTAAACCTCCCAATTGCTGCCCGGGGGGTGGAGTCACTGGCCCGCTGTAGTACTCGATTGTTTCCTCAATTCGAGTAGCTTTGTGAGCAAAACTAAACCTGCCCAAGTAGTTGCGGTTGATGCTCGGTAAAGTGGGTGTTTTCCGGCCTATTGGGCCCTGTTCGGGGTTTCCCTGTTCAGGGCCACAGCTTCACTGGACCCCCCTGTCTCATTCTAAGATTTATGCTGCTATACTATGGTGCCGGGGACGTAGAGAACCAGGGTGTCTAACCTCTCCCTGTGTCTTGTCTCTACTTACATTTTGTTGGGTCTTTTCCAGGGTTTATCCTGTTCATGACCATAGTCTCACTAACCCCCCCCGTCTCCTTTCAAGACTTGCTGCTATACTGTTGTGCCGGGAACTATGGTGTCTAATCTTTCCCTGTGTCTCTGTACACTTCTGTTAAGGGGGACCCATTACTGCTGGGACCAATCAGCCTTGGAAACATGTGCTGGATCCAGATGGTTTTGTCCTCCAATCTACCAAACCCATCAACCCTCCCGGTCGTCCTGGACTATTTGATATTTAAGATGCTCGCACATTGCTTGCTTGCACTGTATTATATAAACTGTCATAAGTTCACCCAGCACAGCCAGAAGAGGACTGGTCACCCCTCAGAGCCTGGTTCCTCTCTAGGTTTCTTCCTAAATTTGACCTTCAGGGAGTTTTTCCTAGCCGCCGTGTATCAACTTGTTCAACTTGTTCTTCTTGTTCAACTTGTTGATGTGTGCTCTGTCGGATTCAGGCTGGGTGATTGTAAAAGCACTTTGAGACAACTTTGTTGTAAAAAGGGCTGTATAAAATACATTTGATTGATTGTAAAATGTGGAATTTTCACATTAAACACATGCAATCTCTACCATAACTTGGTTATTTTATTAATGTTATATGCTTTGAGAGTTAATAATCGAATTCTAGGTACAATACAATTAACATTAATACAATCAATACATTAGCAGGAATGGCTGTCCTATAGACAATTTATATTAAAAGATATAGACACTTGGCATTTAAAATAAGTGTAGTAAATCGGACAAACATAATTATTGTTTTCAATGATTGTTTTTATTTGCCTTGACTTGATGGGATGATTTACATTCATTTTGAAAACATGTTTTCCCATTTGACAATGTCTTGCCATTGTAATTTCTGTTTTTTTAAAATAACTTATTCAATATAAAAAAACTACATGTACAAAATATCATTATCAACTAACTTTTCCACTATGAAATCAGAGACCACCGTTAAATATATTATTGTAAGTTTCCCACAGGGGAAACTCTTTCAATGCATTTATTTGATAAAATAAAATATAGTAGTTTTTAAATCTATTGAAGATTTAAACCAAAATAATTAATTACGAAATGAGAAAGGTCAAACGTTTTCTGTAAGTCTTCACAAAATTTTCACACACTGTTGTTGGTATTTTATCTACCCAGTGATACAGCCTACACATACAGGAGTAGCTAGCTAGCGCACTAACATGCTAATGTTAGTTGTTTGAGTGTGAGCCTATACACATACAGGAGTAGCTGGTTAGCTAGCACACTAACATGCTAATGTTAGTTGATTGAGTGTGAGCCTACACATACAGGAGTAGCTAGCTAGCGCGCTAACATGCTAACGTTAGATGTTTGCGTGTGAGCCTACACATACAGAAGTAGCTAGTTAGCTAGCGCGCTAACATGCTAATGTTAGTTGATTGAGTGTGAGCCTATGTTGCTTTGGTTTGGGGATGAGCTCTGTGCTTGTATATTACTACTGTATATTACTGTATGCCCTGTGTGGACTAATGCTTAGCACAACAAAAAAGCTTTGGAAATTTCTAATTACATCTTAGATTTTGTTGGCCATAAAACAGTGGAAATTTGACCAAACAGATGCACCATGGGTTTTGCGCAACAGTCACATATCAGAACCTGTTGTCAAACAAAGGCTATTGTTGCCATCTTTTATAGCTAAGAACCTATTTTCTCTGTATTGTCTGAAAACATGAGCTCGCAAAGTCTAATATAACTAAACTAATATACTTGGGCACGACGGCTACACAAGCCTTGTCAGTTGGATATAAACAAGCTTTCAAAAAAAGTATTAACTTTTTGGTGTGGCCTCAACTTAAGATGTATGGTTATGTTTTAGGCCTGCTGTTTGCCATGTTTTAGGTCCCTCTGCCACTCCAGTCCGAACAACAACTAAACATGGCAATAACAGTTTAAAAAAGTGTAACATGTTCACAAACTTGAATTCCTTGATTTCCCCCCTGTCATTTTTAGGCCAGTTTAAGCCATTACATTGTTCTAATGTATAGTGTTGGTTAACACAAGATTCGAAATCGAAACGGTTAACAGTCTGAGACCTCTAGAGATAACCAGATCTAGAGTGTGGCCTCGGGTATGGCCTCGAGTGTGAGTACGGATGTCAAGCTCCTGAAGTTTGCGGACGACACCACCCTCATTAGGCTCATCTCCGGTGGGGACGAGTCCGACTACAGGCTGGAAGCTGACAAACTGGTGACCTGGTGCAGCCAGAACAACTTAGAGCTCAATGCTCTAAAGACAGTGGAGATGGTTGTGGACTTCAGGAGAAACTCAGCCCCACTCTCACCCATCACCCTGTGTGGCTCCCCCGTCAACACTGTAGAGTCCTTCCGCTTCCTGGGTACTATCCTCTCACAGGACCTCAAGTGGGATTTAAACATCTGCTCACTGACCAGGAAAGCTCAACAGAGGATGTACTTCCTTTGGCAGCTGAAGAAATTCAACCTGCCTAAGACTATGATGGTCCACTTCTACTCAGCCATCATTGAGTCCATCCTCACCTCACCCATCACCATGTGGTACCCTGCTGCTACAGCCAAAGACAAGAGCAGACTGCAGCGTATTATCCGCTCAGCTGGAAAGGTGATAAGCTGCAATCTGCCTAGCCTCGAGGATCTGCACACCTCGAGGACTCTGAGGCGAGCTAGGAAGATTGTGGCAGACCCCTCTCACCCCGGACACTCTCCTCCGGCAGAAGGCTTCGGTCCATCAGGACCAAAACTTCACGCCATTAGAACAGTTTCTTCCCCTGTGCTACTGGCCTCCTGAACAAGGCCAGGGGTGCACACAAGCCTTGAACTCTGACCCATTCCATTTTGCACATTGCCTGATTTTGCCCTACAATATTTGCACTATTGCACTATTATGTTACTTGTCTGTATTCTGTACAGTATTTTGTATATTACTATCCCTATAACCTCTCAGCCCCTTAGTATAATTTATATTGTTCTATTGTTCTCATATGTTTTATGTAAGCACCTTCCTGCCAAAGTAAATTCCTTGTATGTTAATACATTCATGGCGATTAAACACTTTTTAATGAAGTGATGAGGGGTAAATGAAGGGTCTCTGCCATTTGCGGCCATTTGTTTAATGAGCACTTTTAAGCCCCCACAGCTGAAATAGTATCTCAACATTGGGTTTCAAAGACGTGTAGTGAATCGGACAAACGTAGTTATTGTTTTCAATGATTGTTTTTATTCGCATCGACTTGATTGGATGATTTACATTCATTTTGAAAACATGTTTTCACATTTGACAATTTCTTGACAGTAGTTGACAATTCCATAGCTTTCTAAAGGAGATATCTTCTAATTTTTATATGGAAATTCCATTGAAATATCTGATAATGTATGTTTTTTAAATAACTTATTCAATATCAAAAGTAGATCATTATGAACTAACTTTAGCACTATGAAATCAGAGACCACCGTTACATATATTATTGTGTGTTTCCCACAGGGAAAAAAAATTGCAATGGATTTATTTGATAAAATAGAAAATAATAGTTTTTATGAAACCAATTTTTTTTTTAAGATTTAATTGAAAATAATATATATATATATATGCTTTTATATATATATAAACTCATGCAAATGGATTTATAAAAATAATTTTTTTTTGAAAAAATCATACATAAACTAAACAAAAAAGCAAAGATCTTTTATCATTACATCCATGACATTATTCCTTAAGGAACTCTGGACCTCAAAGCCTGTTCCTGTTTTAAGTTGAACCCCTTAATCGGAGAATGATTTAAACCTGACTAGTTGGGTTCTATTAATGATGAGGTAGAACATAAAACCTGCAGCCTCCGTATTTTGTTGAATAAAAGTTGTTTGCCCCGGTCCTCTGTTTGTCCAGGAGTAGCGTTTCATTCTGGAGAACTCTATCAGGGCATCAGAGGGGCTGTTGATTGGATTCCTCTCTGCTGATGCCGTACCAGGTTAGTGAGCTCCGCTGAGGCAGGAGATAGACTATGCTTCTGGAAGTTGCTCAGCAGTCTGATGGTTTGAACGTGCTTTCAATGAAAAGGGTCTCATTGGCTGGAACTAATGTTGTTGTTTAGGAATGCAAACTGTAAAATCCAGGATGTCCTCTTTCTCCATTGTAGAGTCATGCTGCTGGTAGAACATCTACGGGCCACAGACTATTGCTGCTTAGTCTTGTCGTTGATACAATCTTGGTGTAACATCGCCAGTGGCTTTCTTAGCTGCAAGTCGAGGATAACCATTATTAAAGTGTGCTGAAATAAGTTAGATGTGAGACAAAAGGACAACATTAACTATTATCTGTTAGTCAACGAACAAAAAATTTACCAAGTTGCATTCTACATTTACCTTTTTGTTATGAGTAAGGAGATTCATTTTTCATGGTTCAGTGATTCTTGGTGCCGTTGCTGCAGGATGTCAGTGTTGTAGAGATCTCTGTAGAGTGGCTTCCTCTCTCTTTTATACAGTCCCAGATTTGCATATGAATGTGTGGGTCTTGGACTTGTTGAAGTTTCTCACACTTTGTAGCCAATGGGTGAGCTCAAGTTTTTAATGCTTTGAGACAATGCCCATGTCTCAGGGGATCAGGTGGTGGGGTGGGCTGTGATGAAGAGTGTGTCTGGGAAAGTGGTGACCCCCAGAAATTCCTCCTTATTGTTCAATAAATTACACAGATTTACATGCGAGACAGACACATAACTTAGCAGTAAAAACATACGGGGCTTTCAAAAACATTTTTAAATGAAATAAAAGGTAACACAATCTTGTGAGATTTTTTTTTACTATTTTCTCACACTTTACACTGAAGCTGCTACTCTGCAGACAACACTAACCAACCACATGGGCCTCATTCATCCCGTTTCTGACTCATCCACGATCCTTTCACCCAAACTGCTGTGCTGTGATGGGGACATGCACCACAGACTACACATTAAAATGGATGGGAATCATTAACTTTAATGTGTCTAATTGTTTAATTTAAATAGTAAATAATAATAAATTGTTTGCTAATTCACTGAGTCTTCATTTTGTCAAAGGAACAGACTTCGCCAAGCCTTAGTCAACCTTACATAGGAAATACATCTGAAAAGTTTTCTGTTAAAGTAAACTTTAGTAAATAACTGTATGAGATGTCTGGACTTGACTAGCACATGCTATGTGAATTTACGCCAAGCCATTCTCACAAACTAAAACAGGCCCACTGGATATTACAATACACCCTTAACTTTTGTTTAAAGGTTAAAACCTTTTTCACCTTTAGAAATATTTTCTAACCAACAATGTGCAAGTAAAAACACAAATGAATAATTATTTTGGGGAAAATAAATTCAACTCAACGTGCTACATTCCAACCTATGTACACAGTTAATTTGCCATCAACTGACATCAACTGAAGTGATTCATGTTAGCTCTAAAATAATATCTGCTTTTCCTGTAAGATTTTCTTGAAGGTTTTATTGTTAACCGCCATGGTCCACACTGAGCTAACAACAGGTATCGTACGGTTGTAGGGTATAGCTTGGTAGAGGCATATAAAACACATATGGAAGGCATTGGTATATATATAATGGAACACTGTGAAGAACTTTCTATAAGAGGTGAAGACATGAAGGCACCACCAGAACATTGCAAAGATCAGGATTTCCTTACAAAGTTAATAATTACAGGGCAATTGTTCCATGTTCCATGTTCCGTGTGTGTAATCTCACGGGTTGGAGGGGGATAAGTGGAGGTGACAGGATTGGTTCGCTCTCTTTTATGCTTGGTCTGTCTTACTGCAATCGACCTCTCGTCCTGTATGATAGATGTGTAGTTTAGTGGTGTAGGCTGGGGATGGAAGAACAGCCTAGATAGTTAATAAATCGGGGGTTGATGTTGACTGCAGGCTACAGTAATTAATATTGTTAATTGTGTACTGATCTCATGATCAACACAGATGAGCACAAGCCCCTTGCTTAAGTAAAAAAGACTGGATGGGAATCATTACCCTGCTGAGTCGGGTACCTCTCAAGGTTTCTTCCTACAATTTGACCCTACTAGGGGGTTCCCTATTGACTGTGCTTCAGCTCTGCTGTTGCTTGCTCTGTCTGATTTCAGGTTTGGTATCTGTAAAAGCAACAATACAAACCACACTACGTGTCGTCCTTGAGCTTAATTATTCATGTCTCTTCTGTTTTGTGTTCTAACTTCTGTGGATTCAAATATATATTCTAGGGTGATTAAAATGTTATATCTGCTTGCCATACTCATGATATTGTTAAAGTGTTTAACTCTTGAGTTGCGTCCTTGAGAATGTACAGAACGTCCCAACCGCACCTGCACTGATAAAGCATCAGCAGCCTTGCCCTTGTGAGTGGAAGAGTACTTAGACAAACGTTTGTGTGACGGTAGGAGGGACTCGACCCACAAGGAGGAGCCCACGAGATATAAGCCTGTGCATTTGTGACGTAATTCAGATCTCACCCTAGACACCATTTATGTAACTCTGTGTGAATCTCCAAAGATCTTTGTAATAAACCCTTTAACGAGACTTCAAGACTCTGTGATTCCTTCTCACATTAACCAACTCGGGGAAGTCAGTCCATTTTCAATACGTCATATTTTACAGAGAAAGCTAACACTATTGGGACAGGGAACAGTTTTAATGTATGGACGTTGTCACTTGTTTTATCAGAGAATTAAAACTAAAAAATAACTCGATCCTTGAGTGATCTTTACTCAACGCAGAGGCGATTTGAACCTGCTAAATATGAATTGTACTCAGTTAACATGCTTGCTTAATGATTTGACCTGCGGGTAATTTGATGTAAAATGTAGTCCATGGGTCCTTAAAATTCCCATTAATGTTTCATAGATATACATGCACAAATTAACCCCATTGGTGCTTTTGCTTCTGCTCTACGGCCTCAGATTTAACAAGTGACCTTTATATTGAGATTCCACAAATTTTTTGCTTAAGATTTGAGCTACCAAAATGTCTGTGCACATCCCTGCCGGGGTTCAAACAACTGCCGGACAGGTTATTTATATGAAATAAACAAATAAACAAGTTAGATGGAAAATGTGATTGGGCATTTGAATAAACATCCCAGTGGTTTACATTCCACAAAAGCAACATTTTATTTCAACAGAACAAAGCGGGGGTAGCTCAATGTGTCCATCTGTTTCATGAAACATTACGCCACTAGAACGCTTGGTTTGGCGTCATGAAAACATGTTGGTTGTAAAAAAAAATATATACTTCAGCAACTCGCCAGTCCAAAAGTGCATGTTCCTCTTCACAGACTTTGCTGTTGCCAACACCTTACAATTATGAAATGCCATTCAAGTCCATGGAAATGTGTCATTATGAAATAAATGTGGAATTATAAAATAAAATTCCCTTGAAATAAATCTAATAAGTCTAATAAATAAAATAAGTTATTTGAAAAACATCATTTGAGAAGTTTATTTATATATTTAGAGCAAATTTATTTCAGGATTTTTTCTTAGCCATATTGATTTTTTTAAATATTAAATAAAATGTCATTCCATGTTCAACGGCTGGATAAATATTTCCCAGCTGACCACAGAGACACCACTACTTGTTGATGCAGGTGACGTCACAGCGAAGGAACGCGACCAATGTTTACATCCAAGATGGCGGCGGAATATCAGAGAGTTGACAGGAGTAGTCACAGCATGGACAAAAGCATTACTCTACCAGCCGACGAGATCTTCAGAAATCTGGAAAATGCTAAGAGGTTCGCAATAGACATAGGTATACAGGCAGTTACATCTTTCTACTGGTACCTGAATATTCACATTACTTCTTACTTTAGCTACACATACTTGCATGCAGCACGACAGGCTAGCATGAGACGTATCTACTGGCTGGCTTATTCCTTGACGTTAGCATTAATAATGTTAGTAGTGGACGATACCGCTACTGTAGCTGTAAAGGGTACCAAAACTTGTTTGTTAGCAGCATGGTGTTTCATCTGGGCTATAACGCAGAAGTGTCACTAGTTAGCCGAGCGCAACAACCGTATAGGTGCCTGAGCTGTCATCCGTGAGTTACCTAACAGGTGAAATTGTTGTGCATATCACTATATTATAATGCAGTATACCTGTCTCCAACCTTATCACTGCAGAACTACCTGTGTGTAGCTCTGAGAAGTGGGTCAAAAACACACCATTTTATTTTGGATCAGTTTTTTTCTGATTTGTTGGTTTAATATGAGAGGGTTTACGAGGCACTAAGCATTCAGTATCTAAGATCAAACCTACAAATGAAGTGACAACCTAGAAATACAGTCAAACTGTGTATTTGCAGTCCAAATGCACAGTATTTCTCGTTTTTGTAGCGCCAGGGACTAGCAGCATGCCAGTGGACAATTTGGATAAAAATGTTTTACAATTGTTTTATTACTCTCCCAAAATGTCAGAGAAACACATTGAAGTTTTTTACATTTCTAATTACATTGGCAATTACGCATTCTTGTGAGAGTGGTTCTAAAAAGTTAAGGTTTTGGAATTTAGTGTAATAATCTCAGTAAACATAACCAAATAACGTCAAAAGTTATCTTGTTTTATTTCACCTAGCTAAGTAGATCCTGACTTTGGTCAGGCTGTTACCCTTTTGACTTTATTCTTTTTTTTGTTACAGGTGGATCTCTGACAAAACTGGCCTATTACTCCACTGTTCAACACAAAGTAGCGAAAGTGCGTTCATTCGACCATACAGCAAAGGTAGGTGTCAATAATCTTTGGAACACTGTCAAAAGAAAGAGGTTCAGTAGAGCAAAGATAGTTTTTGTCCAGGTTTGGGAAAATTAGTAGATTGTTTTCTGTGACTATGCTACTAAAAATCACAAAATAAAGAATTTACTGGATTTCATTCACTTATCAACAGGCTGGTTTAAATCCTGAATGCTGATTGTCTGTTGTACATGAGACCGTTTACCACGGATACGGCATAACATAACTTTTTTCTCTTGTAATTGTGTTGGCAACTGGTTTCTAAGAGCAGTAAGACATCTATTGAATTTGTGATATGTTAAAGTTATACCACGGCACAGCGCTCTTTATAGTGTGTCCTGTCTAAGAAAAGCTCTTAGCTATGGTATGTTAGCCACACCTGCTTTAGAGTTTTTGCTAACACCCAGGAAAACTATATTAGTTTACATTAACAACAAGATACAGTTTGCATCCAACCAGAATTGCAAAAGAGCAGTGAAAAAATTATATGCAGGCGATGTGTCAATAAGTCAATGTCTGACTCAAATGAGATGGAGTATGGTGTAAGAATGTGCAATTGACATGGATATGTAAATGTGCAGTTATTCAGCTCAACAATGTAGCAAATTGCAAATGTGCAACCCGAAGGGTTTCAGAGTTCAGCGTGTTAATAGCAGTTGGGAAGAAACTGTTCCTAAGCCTTGCTGGTGTGGGTGAATATAGATGGGTGATTCTCGCGAAATTAGACTTATGAGGTGTCATAAAACATTTTGATGATAAAAGTAAATGCTATCAAAATAAGAAGGATACCGTTATAAACATCTCTTCATGTACGATTTTGCACATGATTTCAAATGAAATCATGAATACGAATTATTTTTTTTTTTTCAACATTTAAAGGGAAATTTCTCATTACCGCAACGTGTCCATGACTGGATTTTGGTCCTTTGAGATGGAATTATTCATATTTAAAAAATATAAAAAATAAAAAGCTTCAGTGCATGTTATAATATAAACATTTACAGTAAAGAAACATGTGGTATTTGGTGGTCATTGGTAAATGTAGTGACAATAATAAGGAATAAAAATGTGTCCAAGACCAATTTTCTCATCCTCCGCAACAATTTTCAATCATTGTTTAAGTGCTCAAGGAACTATAATTTTTTAAGGAATTTGTTGTAAGGGACATAAATGACTGTGACACTCAAGATGGCTATCAAGTAACCAGTTATAATTTTTTCTCTCCAGATAAAAGTAAAAATTTGGCGTGTCATAGTACCTACACGACTTTTTAGTTCTCATTACTGAAACATGTGTTTGTGAAGTTATAAAAAATGTTGCAGTTAAATTTTTTTGATTACTATATACCCCATTATGGTCTAAATATAAAAAGATAGGGAATGTTTAGCTAACTCTCATTTAGCTTCCACAGTTAGCAAGAATGTTTAAGGTCGCTCATCCTCCGCAACACCCCTATCATTCACCGCAACAATTGAAGGCCTGTTGCGGTGGAGCTACTCAATGTTTCGGTAGTGAGAAACAGACTTATGAAGGAGGCACGTGCACTATAACTGTTGCTCATTTTAATATAACTTGATATTTGCCTTAAACGCTTCTTGAACAGATTGCGTAAACAAAATAGCTATTACAACCCCCCCAGCAGGGGTCACTAATTATTATTATTTTTTTTAAATGCTTCCACAAAAAGCAGTATGAATGCAGTATAGGCCACCTATTATTAATGCAATATTATTTACTATTTCATAGTTTTACTGTGAAACAATGTATTTCTTTTCTTTTTTACAAAATTTTACATTCAAGATGGCAATTGTGTATTTTGTTACAGACAGTTGAAAGGAAAAGGGCATCAGCGAAAAACAGTCTGGCAAAGCATAGGGAGAAAATACACAGTAATCCAGTGTTACTTGAGGATTACAGAAGAATGGAGAGAGAGAGGCCAGGGGACAGGGTGATAATGGGGAAAGGAGAGAGAGGTCAGGGGTCAGGGTGATAATAGGGAAAGGAGAGAGAGAGAGGTCAGGGGACAGGGTGATAATAGGGAAAGGAGAGAGAGAGAGGTCAGGGGTCAGGGTGATAATAGGGAAAGGAAAGAGAGAGAGAGGTCAGGGGACAGGGTGATAATAGAGAAAGGAGAGAGAGAGAGGTCAGGGGTCAGGGTGATAATAGGGAAAGGAAAGAGAGAGAGAGGTCAGGGGACAGGGTGATAATAGGGAGAGAGGTCAGGGGTCAGGGTGATAATAGGGAAAGAGAGAGGTCAGGGGTCAGGGTGATAATAGGGAAAGGAGAGAGAGGTCAGGGGACAGGGTGATAATAGGGAAAGGAGAGAGAGGTCAGGGGTCAGGGGACAGGGTGATAATAGGGAAAGGAAAGAGAGAGAGGTCAGGGGTCAGGGTGATAATAGGGAAAGAGAGAGAGGTCAGGGGACAGGGTGATAATAGGGAAAGGAGAGAGAGGTCAGGGGACAGGGTGATAATAGGGAAAGGAGAGAGAGGTCAGGGGTCAGGGTGATAATAGGGAAAGGAGAGAGAGGTCAGGGGACAGGGTGATAATAGGGAAAGGAGAGAGAGAGGTCAGGGGTCAGGGTGATAATAGGGAAAGGAGAGAGAGAGGTCAGGGGTCAGGGTGATAATAGGGAAAGGAGAGAGAGAGGTCAGGGGTCAGGGTGATAATAGGGAAAGAGAGAGAGGTCAGGGGACAGGGTGATAATAGGGAAAGGAGAGAGAGAGGTCAGGGGTCAGGGTGATAATAGGGAAAGGAGAGAGAGAGAGGTCAGGGGACAGGGTGATAATAGGGAAAGGAGAGAGGGGTCAGGGGTCAGGGTGATAATAGGGAGAAATATAACTTGGATTCATTGTTTTGACCATCACTTGCACACACAGACACACACAGACACACACACACACACAATCATTGACAACGCTTCACCCAAGTTGGGATAGCAGATAGCATGGGGGGGTGGCTTGGTTTGTTTTTATTGGGTTGTGAATAATGACGAGGGAAATAAATGTTCTTTAAAAAATTGTATGCGTTTTAAATATGTAGGCATAAAACCCCTTTGTCAACAGTGAATGTGTGAGCTAAATCTCATTTCCGAAACAATGATCCTCACTACCGAAATGGCATTTTCATTACCGCAACATGTATCTTTTTTACCAATTAAGTGATAATAAGATAATCATATTTTGTTTTAAAATGTATATATGTTTTATACAACACTACTTATTTAAGGTCTGCTACATAACAAAAGTGTATGTTATCTATTAGTAAAACAATTAAATAAAAGAAATTGTAAATCATCACGTATGTTTCGGTAATGAGAGAAAATAAGGAAATTACAAAACATAATAAATATGAAAAGTAATCTCTCCAGAGTTTTACATAGCTTTGAGCATGAGAAATAAAAGTCTACTTTAACATTAGCCAAAAATATAAGTTTCTAACCATATATTTAATGTAATGTCATGTTGCGGTAATGATACTTTTTTATGGACTTCATCTGAAAAATTTAAATAATTATATAGGAAATATTTTTTTAATCTCCTAAAAATAATGGTCTTAGTAAGTTCCGACCTTAATCTTATATGTGCAAAAAGAAAATTGGCTTCAAGGGCATTTTAAAAATTCTGATGCTGGACACCTTCTAAATCTGGATTTCGTGAGAATCACCCAGATGTGTGTGTTTACTGGTGTGAGGGGTCCCTGATAATGCCACATGGTCTCCACAAACACCGCTTGTGCTGGGATGGCGGGGAGCTGGGCACCAATGATGAGCTGTGTGGTTTTCATTACCCGCTGCAGGGACACCCGGTCGACCACAGAGGAATGGTCGTACCAAAGTGTGGCACAATTGGTTAGAATGCTCTCGACCGTGCACCAGTAAAAGTTTACCAGGGTGTTAGTAGATTGGTGGACCTTCTTTAACTTCTTATTGCTATATTTAAAAACATTTTTAAAAACATGTAGCAGAAATAGTATAAGCATACATTTTTTTCCATATTCGGGACCACCTTGAAAGTGTAAAGATCTTGTAGAACTCACATTTAGGAATGCACGGATACACTATATTGCCAACAGTATTTTTTTTCACCCCAACTATGACACCAGTATGAACTTCTGGGACATCCCATAATTCCAAAACCAACCAGCTATTACAGCCGCCACTCTTTTGTAGTGTCTGTGTGGAAATGTGTGTCTTCATCAAAAACAAAATTTGTGAGGCGCTGATGTAAACCTATATGTTTTCCCTTCACAATTATAGCACTTTCAGTTGACCAGGGCAGATCTAGTAGGTCATGCTTGTAGTACAGTAAAGTCTTTCATATGGGCCCCGAACAGTAATCCCAAACGCAATAAATGTTTAAGGACGTAACTATGTAATCCAGGTTGATTTCAGTTTTTGGTCTTTTGTAATTGGATTACATAATCCTTAATAGGCTACATGTAATCCATTAATACCAAACACAGTTTGTGTCCAACAACATGTACATTGTTTATTCAGCAACAGTAACATCAAAATGTCGGTGTCTATTTGAGGGTTTTAAAGGCTTTTCTGCTCAAGTGCTCCACTATGCAGTGTTATTCCAGTGTCGGACTCTTGGTCTCATGCCAGTTGAGCTGGGCCTGTGCCTCTTAGCATGCTGAACACTGCTTTTGTTTTTTACCATCTCTGATGTAGATTAGCCCAATATCTGACCTTAATGGGTTTCTTTGGAAATTGTCATCACAGAGGTGTGAACAACACTGTTAAATGTAGTTTTTAGATACTGCCCCTCCTCTTAACCTGTGTTTCCATCTGTACCAGGAGACGGAGGGTGAACCCCTCTATGAGATCTCTATGCAAGAGGAGGTCACAGCTCGTCTTCACTTCATTAAGTTTGAAAATGCCTACATTGAAACCTGCCTGGACTTCATTAAAGACCACCTTGTCAACACTGATACCAAAGTTATCAAAGCCACCGGTGGAGGGGCTCACAAGTTTAAAGATCTCATAGAGAAGAAACTGAAGCTCAGGTGAGAAATGTAATGTAGTGTAATACATGTTTTTTTACAAATCGAAAATTGCTTTATTTTAAGGTACAGCAAAACCATTAGAATGTTTGTTTAATATACCAACTTATGTTTTGACAAGGGTGGACAAGGAGGATGAAATGACATGCCTGATCAAGGGCTGCAACTTTGTGCTAAGGAACATCCCCCACGAGGCCTTTGTTTATGTCAAGCATGCAGACTCTGAGTTCCGCTTCCAGAACACGCACCCTGACATCTTTCCTTACCTGCTTATCAACATCGGTTCGGGGGTGTCCATCGTCAAGGTACCAATGTCCGACAGGTTTTCCAATACGGTGTGACGTGTTTTATTGGTGGTTATTTGTTGATGATATGACACCCACTGTCTCGTGTTAGCCACGACACCCACTGTCTCGTGTTAGCCACGACACCCACTGTCTCGTGTTAGCCACGACACCCACTGTCTCGTGTTAGCCACGACACCCACTGTCTCGTGTTAGCCACGACACCCACTGTCTCGTGTTAGCCACGACACCCACTGTCTCGTGTTAGCCACGACACCCACTGTCTCGTGTTAGCCCACGCCCCACTGTCTCGTATTGGCCCACACCCACTGTCTCGTGTTAGCCACGACACCCACTGTCTCGTGTTAGCCACGACACCCACTGTCTCGACACCCACTGTCTCGTATTGGCCACGACACCCACTGTCTCGTGTTAGCCACGACACCCACTGTCTCGTGTTAGCCACGACACCCACTGTCTCGTGTTAGCCACGACACCAACTGTCTCGTGTTAGCCACGACACCAACTGTCTCGTGTTAGCCACGACACCCACTGTCTCGTGTTAGCCACGACACCCACTGTCTCGTGTTAGCCACGACACCCACTGTCTCGTGTTAGCCACGACACCCACTGTCTCGTGTTAGCCACGACACCCACTGTCTCGTGTTAGCCACGACACCCACTGTCTCGTATTGGCCACGACACCCACTGTCTCGTGTTGGCCACGACACCCACTGTCTCGTGTTGGCCACGACACCCACTGTCTCGTGTTGGCCACGACACCAACTGTCTCGTATTGGCCATGACACCCACTTTCTTGCAGTTAGACACTGGTCATTCTTGAAGAAATATTATTTTGTTGTCATTTTATTTCAGCTCTGAGAAATGAAGGTTATTGACAGCACCCAAATTGATAAAATAAACCTAATATGGATTCCATAGATTTTTCTGCCTATTAACCTACACACAATGCCACATGATTTGGCTAATCTATTTTAGAATAAGGCTGTAACAGAACAAATCTGGAAAACGTAAAGTGTTTTAAATACTTTCCAAATGCACTGTTCATCACTGCCAAATGCTTTTGTCCAGGTCTGCCTTGAAAATGTGAATTGTTTTTCAACGTATAAAAGAATGCTTCAGCGATCAGCAGTAATTACCTGACAAAGCTATGAAAACTAACTTGGCACTTGACTCTGCACGTTCTAAATACTCCTCAGACATAAATCAAGTATTCTTTTTTTCTTCAAACAGGTTGAATCTGAAGATAAATTTGAGCGTGTTGGAGGAAGCTCCATAGGTGGGGGAACATTCTGGGGTCTGGGAGCTCTGCTCACAAAAACAAAGGTAAAACACCCTCATTGGATTTATTCAGCTTCATTGTCATTGGACAGTACAAGTACAGTACAACAAAATGCAGCTTGCAAAAAGATATGGAGTACAGTGTGCAATTGTCATGGATAAGTATACTTGCAGGTATCAGTTCAACAATGTAGCAAATTGAAAATGTGCAGGGGGCAATACAAGTGGAAAACATCTGTGCATGTGGCAAATGGATAGTACCAACAGTACGCTTTGTGCAAATGGCAGATTAAATAAAGTAGGTAGCAGTGTAAATGCAAGGTTACTGAAGGGTTTCAGAGTTCAGTTAACAGCAGTAGAGAAGAAACTGTTCCGAAGACGGCTGGTGCTGGTGAGATTTGTATCACTTGCCTGATGAGTGAAGTTGTGGGTGAAGAGGGAGTACAAGACTGGGCTAAGCACACAGCCCTGTGGTACACCGGTGGAGGAGGTGAGGTTGTCCAACCTGAAAGAGTGAGGTCTGTTGGTTAGGAAGTCTGGAGTCCAGTTTCAAAGAGAGGGGCTGATCTACTTTAATTCTTCCAAAATGTGTATGTTTTGACACTTTCGCCCACAGGTATTATGTACGTAACTACAGTTTGCATTGTACTGATATCAAACCTGAAAGTGAACGGTTGTTTGCTTGTCCGCTTCGGATAAATCAATTAGAGATTCAGAGAAGCTTTTGTTAATTGTTCCAGTTTCAACCGGGATTTTCCCAGAGGAAAGGGCCTAGGGTGAGAGCTTAGGCAACAACATCTGTGATTGGACTGCAGCCATGGTGTGTTGCTAGCCAAGTGTCATAATGTGAATTTAAATTCAGATTGGATTAGAAAACATTACTAAATAATTTTAAATCTGTCTTCGTAACGCACATTATATACTGAATTTAATGTAACTGCTTGTTTCATATATATGTATGTATGTGTGTATATATATGTATGTATGTTTTTCAGAGAATAACTATGCTATCCAGGTGAAAGTACTTTAGGTGAAAGGTGAAATAAGTTTTCAAACAATATACCCATGTCATCCTGCTGTCACCTATAGAGATTTGATGAACTACTACAGTTGGCCTCCAAGGGGCAGCACACAAGTGTTGATATGCTGGTCAAAGACATCTACGGGGGATCTTATGGATCTTTGGGCTTGACTGGGGATCTTATTGCAAGCAGCTTTGGAAAATCTGCTACTGCTGACAAAGGTAAAGATGGAGTAAAGCATTTGTAGAATTTCTGCTCTTTGGCCCCATAAACTTTTTTCATGTGATGTTCTTGTGGAGTGTATCTTTTGGCGTGCTATCTACTTGTGTAATGTAGTGGACAGTCCTGTTGCGATATTACTGATTTATGACCTCTAACCTAGTGGCTGTTGTCTCCCATAGATATTTGGTTAATGTTGAGAAATGTTGATGTGTCAGCCAGCATCAATGCAGAGCAGACACTTCTACACTCTTTTAGGTCATTCATGTTTTTTCTGTAGTTCCAATAACCACTTGACACAAATCCTCAATTGGCACTTTAGAGAATTGCGGCCTAATTTTGTCGATGGCCATTTTGGCTGATAATGCGCCCTGGCTCACTGCACACATTGTTTGGGTCTGGTTTGAGGAACATGATGAAGAGTTCAGGGTGATGCCTAATCCAATTGAGCATCAGTGAGACTTGAAGGATCTGCTTCAAATAACTTGGTGCCAGATACCACAGGACACCTATGTATTTAACATGCATATATACACACACCATGCTTACCCTCTAGCTCATTGTGGCAGATAAAATGTTTTGCCAATGATGCTTTGCATAAAAGACTTAGTCACAGTTACTTTATGGAAATGACTGTGAACCTGCTGAACTACAGGATTGGGAGAGTTAAAGATTGAGGTCTTATTTACATTACAAGCGAGATAATGCTATATAGACTTACCTTAGTTTTAATTTCCTATTATATGTTTGAGAAGTACCATGCTGGTTTGTAACTCATTTCAAGGAGCCTGAATACATTTCAGAGCTTCTGTATCTGCATGTATGTGCCAGACAGGGGTCCTCTCCCCAGACCACAAGCACAGTTAAGCTTGTAGGGTGGCGAGACAAGGAAACAACCACTCATGTACCCCTGATGCTGAGCCTAAATGCACACATGTTGTCCACCCAGTTAAGGGAACCAAATGCATTTAGACAGTTTGCTTTACAGCCGTCCGATCAGGCACGTTTGTTCGTTGTGACTGCCGTGACTATTGTCATTGCTCAGTAATACTTTGTAATGTTTTACCCCGTCACTTATGTTAACCGTTTAACTTTTGTTTCTTCCTAAATCAGAGTTCTCCAAAGAAGACATGGCTAAGAGCCTGCTCCATATGATCAGCAATGACATTGGGCAGCTGGCGTGCCTCTACGCTCGTCTCCACAACCTGACCCGGGTCTATTTCGGAGGCTTCTTCATCCGAGGACACCCTGTTACGATGCACACCATCACTTACAGCATCAACTTCTTCACCAAGGCAAGTCGACCCAGCCTGTGATAAAACGTCCAGCACCAACCTGGATCTGTCCGCACGGATACGCCCATAAGCACATTATATAGTTTGACCCGACTCAATGACCGTGTGTTGGAAGTGGTCCCATCTGACTGAATATGTATATTTGTGTTTTACAGGGGGAGGTCCAGGCTCTGTTTCTGAGGCATGAAGGTTATCTGGGGACTATTGGAGCTTTTCTTAAGGGGGCAGAGGAAGACAGTAAGTCAGCAGCCTTCAGAATTGTCCTGTATGGGCTTCCAAACCATTTATCTCTGTGGTCCTCCAGTTAAGGTCTTTTGAGTAGTGACTCCCCCAGGGAAAGGCTTAAAATCGGGAAAACTTAACCAAATAATGTGTTCAAAAATGATAAATATCAGTAACGTCTTCACACTGTCACTGACCAATTTGTTCCAAATGTAGAGTACGGAGTGTCAAATGAAGGCCCAGTTTATAGGTCCGTTATTTTTTCTGCATACTTTTTATTTGGTTTTGGTTGTTTAAAGGAGAGTATCCACTCTTGAAATCCATCATGAAACTCTTTAATGTATAAATTCAACATAATTCAACTTGTCTGTGAACGATCTTCACAGTCAAGAATTGGTGTTGTAACACTTTATTCATATATATTCTGCTCACAGGAGTTGGGGATTACCCTAACATTTCATAGTGCTTGTATTTTTGCAACGTTTCCCAGCTCTCCAGATTGCGTCTTCGGGCTAATTTGTCTAATGGCATACAAGACTAGAACACATCCATTTGTCTAATGGCATACAAGACTAGAACACATCCATTTGTCTAATGGCATACAAGACTAGAACACATCCATTTGTCTAATGGCGTACAAGACTAGAACACATCCATTTGTCTAATGGCGTACAAGACTAGAACACATCCATTTGTCTAATGGCGTACAAGACTAGAACACATCCATTTGTCTAATGGCGTACAAGACTAGAACACATCCATTTGTCTAATGGCGTACAAGACTAGAACACATCCATTTGTCTAATGGCATACAAGACTAGAACACATCCATTTGTCTAATGGCATACAAGACTAGAACACATCCATTTGTCTAATGGCAGAACACATCCATTTGTCTAATGGCGTACAAGACTAGAACACATCCATTTGTCTAATGGCGTACAAGACTAGAACACATCCATTTGTCTAATGGCGTACAAGACTAGAACACATCCATTTGTCTAATGGCGTACAAGACTAGAACACATCCATTTGTCTAATGGCATACAAGACTAGAACACATCCATTTGTCTAATGGCATACAAGACTAGAACACATCCATTTGTCTAATGGCATACAAGACTAGAACACATCCATTTGTCTAATGGCATACAAGACTAGAACACATCCATTTGTCTAATGGCATACAAGACTAGAACACATCCATTTGTCTAATGGCATACAAGACTAGAACACATCCATTTGTCTACATTGTCGTGACAAAGATTACGTTTAGTTTGAATATACGTCTAACACACGGTACAGATTCTGATTGAAAAATAACCTTCGCCAACAGAGTACATTTTTAACTCCGAAATGTGATTGTTCACATCCTAATAATGATTTTGATATTATTATGTAGGGAGATTATTTTTAGTTACTGAGACACTTTAGAGTAATTTAGCCAGACAGCCTGGCTAGAGAAAGCATTGCGGGTTATGTAGTTGACTGACTTGGTGACTTGAGATTTAACAATATGTTAACTAGACCACACACTGTAAATGCCTTACAATATTTCAAGGACCTTATAGATTAGATCAGATTCAACTTTATTGTCGTTAGACAGTACAAGTACAGAACAACAAAATGCAGTTTGCATCCAACCAGAAGTGCAAAAGAGCAGTGCAAAAAGATATGTAGTGGATATGGAGTAGGGCCAAACTTTGCCTACTCCAGTCCTTTTAAGTTGACATGTTCTGAGCTCTGTGTAGTGGAATATTGCACCATTCTTTAAGAGAAAAAAAACTCCAGTTCTTTCAGGGATGCAGGGGGAATCTACATAGGACTCTACGGATGAGAAATTCCCATAAAGGTTGAATTATGTTTTGAGCCGGTGGTTGTGTGTATGGCAGCATATTTATAATCCTGGAATATTGGATCATCATGAGTAAACAGCGTTTGCACCATAATGTGCACCTAGTCCAGTAAAACAACCTCTAATTTCTTGCCAATGTACAACCATGTAGAGCAATAATTGGACCCAATGAGTCACTTGAGATGACTTCCCATTAAATTATGGATCCCTGGCCATATTTAAAGTTGGCTGCAGACATTGTGGCCACAGTTCCTCCTTGCCCACACAATTTGTCCGTGTTTGGCGTACTGAATCTTCCCTTTGACACATTGCAACACTCGTCTCAGGTCCTGGTGTTCCGGATATATTTTTTTTAAGGACCTCTGTGTTTTGTTTCTCTTTTTTACCTATTCTGACGGTACTTGTGGATAGCAAATTGTGTGTGGGTTGGTTCCCATTTTTCTACAAAGATTGTGGTGCAAACTCTAATGCCTTACTGCTTAAATATCAGAAGGTTTTATTCCAACCAGCACCCCCTGTCCTTAAGTTAGCCCCGCCAACTGTGTGTCACCTTTCCTCTACATACATTTTCCTCTTCTTCCTACTCCTGCATGTTGTGGGATTTGCTCGACTTGTACTCATCTGTGTAGTCTTAACTTCAGTTAAAGTAGTTGTGCTACGGAGAGCTGAACGTGGAGGAATGTGTCCTCTCGTCAGATCGTGTAGATTTTTATTTCAAGCAGTCTGTCTATGTCAAGAACAACGACTGAGGCCTGTCAAGTCAGGATTTAGTGATGATCAAATAACCGATAACATTTGATTGTGAGGCGATAATGCAGTCTTCTCTTTTCTGTAGATCTTGTAATGTTAATTTAGTTGCAATTGTTCATCTTCCCCCTAACTCTCAGCACCCCCCATGCTGCCCCACTCTTTGGGACCTACTGCCTTATTACACCCTAGGTTTGGTAAGGATTTTCTTGTAGTTTGGACGTTCTCTTGTATTGAGTCTAGTTCACAGTTGTCTGTATATACATGTGAATGCATATGTGTTTGACTTGTTCCAGATCCTAACCAGTACAGTTGGGGGGAGAACTATGCCGGGAGCTCTGGCCTGATGAGTGTGTCTCCTGACCTGAACCCCATGCAGCGAACTCGCAGTGGAACAGTAAGTTCATGGGGAACTTCAATAGGGAACCCCACTTTTATATGGGTACATTACCTACCGAACAAAATCAGTATGGTTTGAAAATCAGTTCCCGCTGGTGTTTTCTTTCCGCCCTTTAGGAAAATGCATTATAATAATAATAAAATGTATTTATTCAAGTTGTAACAACTTACGTGTTGCCATTTAATTTTGGTAACCCCATCCTCATTTCTGATATAACATCCCATATTTATCTTTTCAATCTAGCAGTTTCTCAATTCATCTATCCATCCATGCTAATGTTTTCTCGTTTTCATCTCTTCTCTTCTTATCCACCATCACTTACCTCTGTTTACCTACTGTAAGCTTTTCCTTCATTTTCCCGTAAGTACCTTCCCAGACACTCTGTGTGTGTCTTTGTGTGCCGTGGTTTTGATTTGGGCCATACGTTTTCTCACAGTTTTGGGTTACACACCGTTCCCCTCCTAAACATTCACATTAGATTGAATAAGGGGATTATTTGGGGATTGTAAATGCTTTGTGTCAGGCTTTTCACACTCGTTAAATTAGTTTGGCTAATCACACTGAATTGTTTTGTATCCCGTTATAACTAACCACTTGTGTCACACTGGATAATGTCAGTCAGGTCTATATATATATATTTTTTTTTTTAAATGTGCATGCAGGCACACTCACTGCACTGATTGGACAACTGAGAGGAGTTGATATACTTACATCTTTGTGTGTGTTTGTTCCTAACTCAGCTCACTGACCACTAGATGGCGACCTGAACTGGAAAATCTAATTCCTTTGTTGCCACCAAAAATATGTTCTCCAATGTGCAACCATATCAATTATAACCAGTTGTGTTTTTTGCCTTTTTTTGTGGTGGTTTTTGGCCATTTGTTACCCATTTTTTATGGAAACGTTATAGAATCAACAGCTACGTTTTTGGTGCCATTCTTAGCAAGTCGTAACGACATCAACAAGCGATAAAAATTACTTGTTTCATTTTTTGAATCCATTTACAGTTTGGTTGTTTTTAATATTGAATGATGAATGAAGTTAGTAAATATATATAATATATATTTGCACCTTCAGGAGCTCGTATAACATCACATTCTAAATCCATAGGCATTAATATCGAGTTTGTCGTAGTGTGTCTGTTGGAGGTTTTGCCCATTCTTCCAGAAGTGCATTGGAGGGGTCAGACACTGATGTTGGATGAGGGCCTTGCTCGCAATCTCCTTTTTAGTTCATCCCACAAGATTATAGAGATAGAGTTGAGGTCCGGGCTCTGTGCTCTGTGCGGGCCAGTCAAGTTCTTCCACACAAAACTCATCCAACCATGCCTTTATGGACCTTGCTTTGTGCACTGGGGCACAATCATGCTGGAACAGAAAAGGGCAGAAACAGAAAAGGGCTTTCCCAGTTTAAAGCATAGAATTCTCCTAAATGTTTTGGAAAGATGTGTGATTATAATTTCCCTTCAGTGGAACTAGGGGCCTGGGCCAACCCCAGAAAAACAAACCCATAGCATTAACCATACACCAAATTTAACAGTTTGCAAAATCCAGTCAGGTTGGAAACATTCTCCTGGCATTCACCAAACCCAGACTCGTTCGTCAGTCTGCCAGATAGAGAAGTGTAATTTGTCACTTCACAAAACACATTTCCACTGCTCCAGAGTCCAGTGTTGCTGTGCTTTGCACCACTCCATCCGACGCTTGGCATTGTGCTTGGCTTGCTTATAGCTGCCCAACCACGAAGCTCTCAGCAGTGTCAGCACACAGTTTTAGGTTAGGAACTCTGCAGTTATTGCACCCAAGCGCCCCGCTCGGTAACTTTACATGGTCTGCCCTTTTGTGGCTGAGTTGCTGTGGTTTCAAAACGCTACTAGTTTGCATTAATACCACTTACAGTTGATCGTGGGATATCTCGGAGTTAAGACATTTCACAAACTGACTTGTTGCAACAATGGCATCCTATTACAGTCAAATGCAGTGAGCTCTACATTCTGTGGATATAGACCCCACAAACCAGGGTTATTGTATGGTATAAATTGTTTTGTTTTTTTCTCAAATATTTCTTCAATTGAACTGTTCACGTTATACGTCACATTAAAGGTGGAGAAAGTTCTGACAAGGTTTATCTTTGTCACATAAACCTGGCATTAACATGGGGGTGTATACTTTTTAATACCGACTGTATAACACGTGTTAATCTAGATAATTTTGAATTCAGTATTGTGAGAGTGACAAAGGAAAACATAGAGGAAGCTTACTTACACAGTTAATGTTAAGAGCTAGGCCGGTCTTTGGGGCTTGTTTCTGCCAATATAATTTAAGATAAATCACTTCATCATTTGCTCAGGATGGTCCACAATAATTGTAGGCCCCAGATTCATGTTGACATTTTTAGATATCCTTATTTGCCTTTTCTGTCTGTATGTAGTCAATGAGTGCTAGGTTTGTGTGACCTAATGCTGAACTTTCTACTACCTAATTGTCATCTAATTAAATGGTCCATAAAGTTAAAGCACAAGGCCTGTATACAATGTATAAATTCAAAGTGCCGGAGTATTGTGGCGAAACACCAAAAAGATATCACAATATAATACTTTTGCACCTCGTTTATTTTTCTGATTGATTGAAAATATAATACATTTGGTCAATAAGCACTTCTTAAATGCATTGTTGTTACATTATTTGTTATCTTGATAACATGTTTTTGACACATTTGCCTAAACAAGAAATGAGTCAAAACAACAATGGTATCAAGAACAAGATATAGCGGAAACAAGCCGCCACTGTTTCCTATTGGCATCTTGTCATTATTGCCTGGTTATCTCACAGTTCAGAGTCATTGTAACAAGCAACGTTTTTGTCACTGCAAATGCTCAAGCATAATTTGTGCCATTTTTTGCACTGCATTTAAACCTGTTAGTGCCTTAGTCAAGCAGTATATACAGGGCTCACTATGTCTACTGTCCTGCTTCAGTTTGACATGTTAGAGATGGACCGTCTGGAGAGGCAGCTGGTGAACCTGCCTCTGCTACAGGACCCATCCTCCTACATCCCTGACACTGTGGACCTTTCAGAGGATGCCCAAGCACGGGAGTACTGGCTCTACTGCTTCGAGGACGCCTTGGATGGGGTAAGAGGCACCCGCCGCTGGTCTGCTCGTTGGTCGAAATATATTGCATGGTTCTGGAAAGGTGTACTTGTTTCTTTTAAAATGGCCGATCTGGTCGTTTTTCATAGGTGGTGAAGAGAGCTGTTGCCAGCCAGCCGGATCTTTCAGAGGCCGCTGAACGCGCAGAGAAGTTCCGTCACAAGTATCGGCACAAGCTTCAGACCCTCCGCCAACAGCCTTTGTAAGGGGAGACTCAGGATCTAAAGGACACAGCTGTAGATTGGGTTTAAAGCAGACAGCTGTAGATTGGGTTTAAAGAAGACAGCTGTAGATTGGGTTTAAAGTCCACAGCTGTAGATTGGGTTTAAAGGACACAGCTGTCGATTGGGTTTAAAGCAGACAGCTGTAGATTGGGTTTAAAGGACACAGCTGTAGATTGGGTTTAAAGGACACAGCTGTAGATTGGGTTTAAAGGACACAGCTGTAGATTGGGTTTAAAGGACGCAGCTGTAGATTGGGTTTAAAGGCCGCAGCTGTAGATTGGGTTTAAAGGACGCAGCTGTAGATTGGGTTAAAGGACGCAGCTGTAGATTGGGGTTAAAGGCTGCAGCTGTAGATTGGGTTTAAAGGACACAGCTGTAGATTGGGTTTAAAGGACACAGCTGTAGATTGGGTTTAAAGGACACAGCTGTAGATTGGGTTTAAAGGCCGCAGCTGTAGATTGGGTTTAAAGGCCGCAGCTGTAGATTGGGTTTAAAGGACACAGCTGTAGATTGGGTTAAAGGCCACAGCTGTAGATTGGGGTTAAAGGACACAGCTGTAGATTGGGTTAAAGGCTGCAGCTGTAGATTGGGGTTAAAGGCCACAGCTGTGGGTTGGGTTTAAAGGACACAGCTGTAGATTGGGTTTAAAGGACACAGCTGTAGATTGGGTTTAAAGGACACAGCTGTAGATTGGGTTTAAAGGACACAGCTGTAGATTGGGTTTAAAGGACACAGCTGTAGATTGGGTTTAACGGTCACAGCTGTAGATTGGGGTTAAAGGACACAGCTGTAGATTGGGTTTAAAGGTTGTAAATTGGGTTTAAAGGTCACAGCTGTAGATTGGGTTTAAAGGCCACAGCTGTAGATTGGGTTTAAAGGCTGTAGATTGGGTTTAAAGGCACAGCTGTAGATTGGGTTTAAAGGCCACAGCTGTAGATTGGGCCACAGCTGTAGATTGGGTTTAAAGGACACAGCTGTAGATTGGGTTTAAAGGACACAGCTGTAGAGCTGCTGTAGATTGGGTTTAAAGGACACAGCTGTAGATTGGGTTTAAAGGACACAGCTGTAGATTGGGTTTAAAGGACAGCTGTAGATTGGGTTTAAAGGACACAGCTGTAGATTGGGTTTAAAGGACACAGCTGTAGATTGGGTTTAAAGGACACAGCTGTAGATTGGGTTTAAAGGACACAGCTGTAGATTGGGTTTAAAGGTCACAGCTGTAGATTGGGTTTAAAGGACACAGCTGTAGATTGGGTTTAAAGGACACAGCTGTAGATTGGGTTTAAAGGACACAGCTGTAGATTGGGTTTAAAGGCCACAGCTGTAGATTGGGTTTAAAGGACACAGCTGTAGATTGGGTTAAAGGCCACAGCTGTAGATTGGGGTTAAAGGACACAGCTGTAGATTGGGTTTAAAGGCCACAGCTGTCGATTGGGTTTAAAGGACACAGCTGTAGATTGGGTTTAAAGGACACAGCTGTAGATTGGGTTTAAAGGACACAGCTGTAGATTGGGTTTAAAGGACACAGCTGTAGATTGGGTTTAAAGGACACAGCTGTAGATTGGGTTTAAAGGACACAGCTGTAGATTGGGTTTAACGGTCACAGCTGTAGATTGGGGTTAAAGGACACAGCTGTAGATTGGGTTTAAAGGCCACAGCTGTAGATTGGGTTTAAAGGACACAGCTGTAGATTGGGTTTAAAGGACACAGCTGTAGATTGGGTTTAAAGGACACAGCTGTAGATTGGGTTTAACGGTCACAGCTGTAGATTGGGGTTAAAGGACACAGCTGTAGATTGGGTTAAAGGCCGCAGCTGTAGATTGGGTTTAAAGGACACAGCTGTAGATTGGGTTTAAAGGACACAGCTGTAGATTGGGGTTAAAGGACACAGCTGTAGATTGGGTTAAAGGCCACAGCTGTAGATTGGGGTTAAAGGACACAGCTGTAGATTGGGTTAAAGGCCGCAGCTGTAGATTGGGGTTAAAGGCCGCAGCTGTCGATTGGGTTTAAAGGACACAGCTGTAGATTGGGGTTAAAGGACACAGCTGTAGATTGGGTTTAAAGGCCACAGCTGTCGATTGGGTTTAAAGGACACAGCTGTAGATTGGGTTTAAAGGCCACAGCTGTCGATTGGGTTTAAAGGACACAGCTGTAGATTGGGTTTAAAGGACACAGCTGTAGATTGGGTTTAAAGGACACAGCTGTAGATTGGGTTTAAAGGACACAGCTGTAGATTGGGTTTAAAGGACACAGCTGTAGATTGGGTTTAACGGTCAAGCTGTAGATTGCCACAGCTGTAGATTGGGTTTAAAGGCCACAGCTGTAAATTGGGTTTAAAGGACACAGCTGTAGATTGGGTTTAAAGGACACAGCTGTAGATTGGGTTTAAAGGACACAGCTGTAGATTGGGTTTAAAGGACACAGCTGTAGATTGGGTTTAAAGGCCACAGCTGTAGATTGGGTTTAAAGGACACAGCTGTAGATTGGGTTTAAAGGCCACAGCTGTAGATTGGGTTTAAAGGACACAGCTGTAGATTGGGTTTAAATGCTTTTTGTCTTCTGAAGCATAATGCAGTTTTTTAGTTATATCTAGATATAGATGTAGTAAGTCCTCCTAGTAGTAGATGGCCTTTTCTTCTGATGAATGTTCCCTCTGTAATCTGTGTTTCTATCTACTAATATAGAGCACTTTCCTTCATCTTCATCTAGTGCGTATGGATCCCTTACTGTCAGAAGTCTGTTAGACACAAGGGAACACTGTTTAAACGAGTTCAACTTTCCAGACCCCTATTCTAAGGTTTGAGTGGATACACTAGCTTTTTCCTATTGTTTTTTTTTCACTGTACATTCTCTAGCTGTCCTCTTTTTGTAAAAGTGATTTGCTTTTAAAGTTAAGCAGTCAGTCATCTAATGATTACGTGTTTGGTGATTTTTCTTTTTTGCATGACCTCTTTCCTTACTTAGTGTCTGTCTGTGTCTTTGTATGTTCTGCTTATGTGTCTAATTAGCAATTAGAATTGGTAGGAAAGTGGTGTATCACAGTACCATGAATTTGTCCCTCGTACAGATCAAGCAGAGGGAGAACGACGTTGCTCTGAAGTACTTCCAAAAGGCGGTCAAGTCCTTGGAGGAGCTAAGCTGGGAGCAGAGGCAGTTTGCCCTGGTCAGGGGTCTACTAGCTGGAAACGTCTTTGATTGGGGAGCCAAGGCGGTATCTGAGTACGTCCCACTCAGCCTCTGTGCACTTGTAAACTTTAGACTGTGAATGATATTATTATTATGAGTCAAAGTCTGCTATATATACAATATATGGTATATAGTTGTATTATTATGTATATATGCCCATGTTGGCGCTCATGCACACATTTTTATTTGCAACAGTGTTTTGGAGTCGGATCCGGAGTTTGGCTTTGAACAGGCAAAACGGCAGTTGGAAGGTATGAAAGCCATTGTGAACTGGGAAATCAGTTCGATAGATGTTTCTGTTGATCCTGAAACCTGTATTGGCTATATACTGACAATCTTGTTTTCTTCATAGAGCGTCCGTGGCTTGTTGATGCCTATGACAAATGGCTCGAGAGACTGAAGGTAAGAAGTTAAACTGTTTCCTAGTTAGTGTTTGGTTATGCAATTATTTAAGCTGCATTCTGTTGAAATGCCACATCCAAGCTTGAAATTTAATGAATTTATGGGTTCAAGTTAGAATTTGGCCAGAGATGTGAATGAATTGTCGCGGCGAATGAGTTATTAATCATTCCTACTGGTTCTGTTTTGCAGGGCCCACCTCATAGGTGTGCACTGTTTTTCGTAGATAATAGCGGAATAGACATCATACTGGGAGTGTTTCCATTTATCAGAGAGCTTCTCTGCAGGGGAACAGAGGTAAGGAGCCATCTGTTCTAATAAAGTCGCAGCACCGGGGCAATATTTCCCCCCATTTGACACCTTCTGTTTTCTAGGTAGTCCTTGCCAGTAACTCCAGCCCAGCTTTGAATGATGTGACCAACAGTGAGCTGCAAATCCTGACCCAAAGAATAGCTGCAATGGATTCAGTCATACAGTGAGTATTTCAAAATAAAAGTTCATCGTTTTAAATCAATCGTTTTTTCCCTATGTGCATTGTGTGGACAAGCTATAAAAGCAACCAGTGCTTTGGATGTATTTCCCACAGACAGTTTTGCATTTGTTTTGGCTCAGATTTGAAAAAGCATTAACCCATTACAGTACTGGTATCAATATCATCATTTTTTGCACCTTTCTCCAAAGTATTCAGAATCAAATTATGACTATCACTGTTTAATTTCCAGCGTTGAATGTTTACAGTGTTTGTCTGTATTTTCAACAATGACACAACTTGCCCATCTTGCTTGTTTGTATAACGTTGTAGTACACAGTGTTGTACCAGATAATCAGTTGCAAATTCTCAGAAAATATAATACAAAAAATATATAATGGTAATCATATAGCTAGCACAACTAAGCCAGCGCCACCTTCAACAGTCATCCTTGTGACATGTTATCTTTAGGCTGGTTGAATGGGCACTTGCTACATTGGTTGCCGGATGTTTTTTTTCGCGGATCTATTCACCAGCTTAATCCATTGAACCTGTCTGTGTAGGTGTTCTCCTGTATTTAGTGTAAATGTATGTTTATTCTGTATAGTTGTGAATAATATACAATGGTTTTTCAATACCCGCTTCTAATCCTCAACAGCCAAGACAAGTTACCCTAAAAATGTATTGTTAATCAACTTATCTGGGTAAAATCCATTAAATAAAATAGTTATTAAAAATGACATTGTTTGTTTTGGGAGTATATTTAGATGTTGCTTGCCATTAGTGCACTGGCAGTTATATTATAAATAATAAAATGAGGCTGTGTCCTTGCACCTGAATAATAAAATGTATAATGTCTACCTACTTATTAGTCCACATTATATGCACTAATATTCACTAATTATACATGTTTCACATTAACTGTAGAACATAAGCTACACTAGCTTACTAAATCTGCTGACATGAGCATATTAGCATGTTTAATTAAGTGTAACATTAGAGACATACTACTTCTAACTTGTAGTATGCCTCCAGTACTGTCCTGGCTTTGTGAAAACTCATAACAGTGTTAGCATGCAGCTAATAACTAAACAACTGCATCACCATAACAATGTTATTTTCATGTAAAACAGGGTAATAATCATGAAATTCCTCTCTGAAAAGGGCTAAAAACAAATTTTTGAGGTTTACGGTGGTTTGGATATGATGTTGTATACAGTCTAATGTCAGAACCAGGACACACAGCTGTAAAACCTTGTTTATACTCCTTAAAGGGTAATGAAATCAAACTTTCTTCCGAACTATGCATTTGTTTTTTAATCTTTAATAACATTAATAACTGGATTAGAACAGACGGTATGGTATTATTGTTTTGTTCCTGCGACACAGTATCATCCACTCATTGTCTACATATCATTTGTTTTTTAATCTTTAATAACATTAATAACTGGATTAGAACAGACGGTATGGTATTATTGTTTTGTTCCTGCGACACAGTATCATCCACTCATTGTCTACATATCATTTGTTTTTTAATCTTTAATAACATTAATAACTGGATTAGAACAGACGGTATGGTATTATTGTTTTGTTCCTGCGACACAGTATCATCCACTCATTGTCTACGTATCATTTGTTTTTCAGGTCTGCTGTAAAGGAGGACAGGTTGATACTTGTCCAGAGTGGATGTAGCTCTCCTTGCTTAGACTTAAGGTCTGTATTATATCCTACACATACATTCTGAATGTAACGTCCTTTAAAACATATTCCAAAGCAATTGTCTTCCGTTTTTTTTGTGCTAATAATGTAGATTTAAGTGAATTCATGTTGCCGTGTGGTTCATTTGTTCTTCCAAAACTCAGCCGTCTTGACAAGGTGTTGGCTGGGGTCGTACGTGAGCGCCACACTGACTTGGTGATCATTGAGGGAATGGGCCGTGCCATCCACACCAACTACTACGCCATGTTAAGCTGCGAGAGCCTTAAGATGGCCGTCATCAAGAATTCCTGGCTTGCTGAACGTCTTGGGGGCAAGCTATTCAGTGTGGTCTTTAAGTATGAGGTGCCACTTGGCCACAAAACCCCCACCCAGGGTCATGTTCCAGGGTCACCTTCATGATCTCAGCTCTCCTTTAAAGTCTGACCACGGGAAATTCAACACTGGTTAAGGTACTGCTAGGAGAGATCCAGCTGGCGAGGTTGATTTGACCACATTATGTTAATGCAATTTGTGGTCTTTGGTGGATTTGGAAAAATGTGTGAACTACTTTAGCAACTGGGAATATCACTTTGTAACAAATGTTTAAATACTTGCCTTTTTCTTCTGGTCTTTCTTCTTATGACATTCTACATGGTGGTTATGGTATCAGTTCAGAGGGATGTGCTGAATGTGTGCGCGCTATATGCAGATTGAATGTCACTGCTCCACTGACTGCATTGGTAGAATGGTTATCGTCAGCACCCAGCTGTTTACACGCAGCATCCCAATAGTTACCATGACAACAATGTATCTATTAGTGAATAGATGCTTTGCGTCTGTTATGCTACCAGGGTAATTATACCTAGCTGTGCAATCAGGGTAATTATAGCAATTTGCGGTGAGGCTTCACAGAGATGTAGTACATGTCCTTAGATGTTGGTTTGGTAAAAAGCATATATCGTTCAAAATTAAACCAACCAAGTTTAATTTCTTGTGCAGTAAATACATGGACTGTAGCATGGGCTGCATGAGGGAGATGTTTTAAATTTTATGCTTAATTTCATTAAGTACAATATTTGTCTCTGTCTCTGCCCATAGGTGTATTTGGATTATTGTGGAATAATCATTGCCTCAGAAGATAAAACGGAAATGTTTTAGTCAGACTGGATAACAACACTTAAATAAGGTGTTACAGAAATATTGGGTTCTCTAAATTCCAGAAGATGGCAGTATTTGACTGTGATGTTAACCCCTAATAACCCAAATTCAACATGAAGTGCGCTGTCCAAAACAAAAAGTGTTTTTCAGAGATGTTGAATATTGTGCTTCAATCCCTTTAGTTATTGTGTAAGTTGAACTACTATCCAGATTACTTTTGGCATCTACGTAATTCCTGGGTCTACCTTAGTCTGCTTAACAAACAGTAATTATTGCTCCTGTCAAACAGTTGTGTAACAAACAGGCGTTACAAAATGTTTAGTAAAAACAACACTTTCATCTTTTTACGTTTGAATCAAGGAAACATCATATGTCAGTTTAGGGCAGCAGAAACTACATGTCTGTTAATTCACTGATAATACACTAATACAATTTTAATATCACATTTCTGAATTAAGGTTGTGTTGAGGCCTTACTATCCAAATGGTCCATGGCTTTATTTGATTAACCTGTCGACTTCCGTTCTGATATTGTGTATTATTTGTATATACATGTCAATAAGTGTGTAAATATAATTCATTTGCACTGCCTATGATTTAATTATGCACATTTTGATGTTCCTCTGACAATCACTTTAAATGTGAATATATTTTAATACAATTACTCTGTGCGTTTCGTGTTTTATATGTGGGGGCACTTTTGGAATTGTAGTTTGTTCCTGCAAGCAAAAGCGAACAATCACGTACAAGCAGTAAAGACCTGAGTAAAGACCTTAGACCTTAGGTCAGAGCGACGAGGCTTGTAGGTTTTTCCCGGTCAGCAGTGGTCCGGCCGGACCCGGAACAGCCTGCGGTGCTCAATACTCATCGATGTTTGAGGCCAATGAGAATAACCGTCCACTGTGACGAATATCACAGAACATTTTAATGGTGGTGTTGAGAGGAATATGTCACAACGCGCGGTGCATCACAGCTGTCCATGGGCTGATCCTGGGGGTAGTGGTGGCACCAGGATCCGCTGTAGGAGGACGACAATCCAGTGTGATGCCCTGGGCGATGTCCTGCTGGGAAACCCTGGGTCTGGGAATACACGTTAATGTCAGTTTGACACGCGCCACTTACCCATATGTCGCAGACCAAGTAAACCCCTTCATGGCAATGGTTTTCCTCTCAGCACGATAATGCGTCCTACCACACTGCACACGTTGTTCGGGAATGGTTCAAGGAACATGATGAAGAGTTCAGAGTTTTGCCAGGCCTCCAAATTCCCCAGATCTGAGTACAATTACCATTTGAGGGAAGTGCTGGTATAACGAGCCCCAATCTACGACAGACATATATTGCAATTTACACAACGTGAAGGATCTGTCGCTAATGTATTGGGGCCAGATACCACAGGACCCTTTCAGGGGTTTTGTAGAGTCCAAGCGTTGACAGTTGTGCGGCCAAACAACAGCATATGAGGCATTTGGTCATAATGTTTAGCCTCATCAGTGTGTGCTTGCTGCGTGCTCTTGTTAGGGAGTCAAGCTGGTAATGCTAAGTGCTTAGCAGGGGGTCGTACATGCTGTTTCTGTATTCTCAAACCTTCCTACGACCACATGAACTAAAGACAGTTTTTGAGTTTATAAACAGCGTTACAAAAGTATTCTGTATAGTTGTTTCTCTCCGGTTAATATTATTATAATATAGCTATTTACAAAATTGTGTAACTGTAATATCCCTTCTTATTCATTAATCAAAGTTCAGCACAGGGAAATGTAGAATTTTATTTACGAAGGTATTATCTGGAAAAACAATTTTCTCACTTGATCAGGTTACATTAATAAGGTATCAGGTTGGGTGGGATATTTAAGCTCATTGGTGCTGTACCATTTTGCAAACCAATCAAAGCCATAATTTTTTTTATTGTTGCTGAATATGTGCTGGACATTAAAGAAAGGTGGTGATTGGTGTGACATCATTGTGGGCACGTTGTTAATTTTCATATACCCTGACTGACAAATGAAAACGTGTCCAAGATATATATTCGGTCAATGTTCATGGGTTAGGGTTAGAAACAATATAACTTTCGGTCTTAAATTTGGTCAATATTGTGAGTGTTTTAAGATCCAATTCAGACATATGAAAATTGTTTTCAGACTTTTTACAAATCAGATTTTGAGCACACTCCCGTCAACCTGACAGTACTAGGTAAAGTGGAACAATCTGTTTTTGCAAAAAAAAAAAATAAATGTAATTTAGAATAATCATTTTGAGAACATAAATATAGTTGTAGGCAAAGGTAGTGCCCACAAAGCTAGAAGAACAAACGAAGTGGAACAAACGAAGAAAATAAAGGACAAACATTTATAGTTGTAGTGCTCATGGGAAAGTAGTGCCCCACTTTATCAACCAACGTGTCCCACTTCTTGAAAGATTACAAATTGGGTGTCAAATGGTGTTGCCATGGATGCAGCAGTCATAAAAAAAATCTATAATCACTTTATTTCATCCTGAACATTTCACTAAGAGCTTTATTTTAAATAAACCGAATATGAGTATGTATTTGACTCACTTTGATATTCAATTATGCGATTTACCAAAACATGTCCCACTTAACCACAAACCACCCTAATCCCCAGTCACTCGCCCACATGTAATACAGGTGTCCTCTAGGGGTTCTTCTGATGGGACAATACAGGTGTCCTCTAGGGGTTCTGCTGATGGGACAATACAGGTGTCCTCTAGGGGTTCTGCTGATGGGACTATACAGGTGTCCTCTAGGGGTTCTGCTGATGGGACTATACAGGTGTCCTCGAGGGGTTCTGCTGACGGGACAATACAGGTGTCTTCTAGGGGTTCTGCTGATGGGACTATACAGGTGTCCTCTAGGGGTTCTGCTGATGGGACAATACAGGTGTCCTCTAGGGGTTCTGCTGATGGGACAATACAGGTGTCCTAGGGGTTCTGCTGATGGGACAATACAGGTGTCCTTTAGGGGTTCTGCTGATGGGACAATACAGGTTTCCTTTAGGGGTTCTGCTGATGGGACAATACAGGTTTCCTCTTGGGGTTCTGCTGATGGGACACACGCTGACATCAGTCCCGCATGAACGCGCATGTGGTTACGCGCAACCTCCCAGGCAGCCAGCAGTCCCCCCATAAACCACATCCCGAATACGAGCAAACATTATCGGATTATATGTCTTCTGTGGCGTGTCTGCCGTCCTATATGACTGAATTACCTTTGCAATAAGAGTCAACCTCATCGGATTAACCAACGCTGGTGAGTTTATTTGTTATCATTTGTTGCTCTGTGGATGTGGTCAAACATGCCACATTATCTGTCATTTATTCTACATTTGTGTAGTTGCATTAGACACGTCTACGGTACTTCACCTGCACTCACTTGGTTATTATGTTTAAAAAAGTTGTATGAATCGACAACACTGACAAAGCAATTAACCTTGGTAAACATTAAATAAAATGTGTAGGCTATATTGCGTGAACAAGTATATATGCCTATAATACACAACAGCTGCCAAAAATAATATCTGCCTGTTTCTATTTGATCATTAATGCAAATCGGATGTGAACAAACTTCTTTTTGGCATCAATAAATTGTACTCTAAAATGGGACATTTTATTCTTTTATATATAAGAACATTCAAATATTTCATATGTTATACATGTGATGACATTCAGATTAAAATTGTGTTGCCTGCAGCAACATAATTAGAGGGAAATATAGTTTGTCTGTGTGTCTGTGTGTGTCTCTGTTCTGTGTGAGATCATCCAATTAAAAGTGAATATAAAGCAGACACATTGGGTTACAGGATTTTATGGGATCATCATTAACAAGAAGTTAATTAAAAGCGAGCTAATCAGATGGAATGTGTTCACTAGTAGAACAGTAGGGGGTGGACAACAGAAGCTCCTGGCGGGATGATGGGTGCTCCACACACCGTCTACAATCAATAATGTATCAAAAGATTGGGAAACCCAATGGCTTCATGGAATTTATCAGGACTAGCATCAGTCTCCAAGCATTTTTTGTTCAATAAGTTCAATGTTTCAGTAATGAACAAATGTATCCAGACTTTATCACCCTGCTGAATTCTTATGGATTATCGATTGGCAGGCAAATAGTGAACTGTGATTATAGGCACGTGTATTATATGACTCCATTACTGATATACTTATGTCTTCCTTTGCCATGGCCTCTACTTTTTTGTTTTAAGATTCATGTTGAACGTTGGTTAAAACTGATTGCTTGTTGGTCAGCCCCAGAGTGCCTAGTTCTGGGGAACAAGGGGATCTGGCCCTGCCACCATGAGAGAGATTCCACTGTCACTTTTCAAATGATCCCTGGTCCTTGTCTTTTACCCCTCTCCCAATCTTACTTGGCCTACCCCATTCACATCTTCTCTTTGTCTGTTCCCATTATTTCTCTCTTCTCTCAGCGGGATGTCAGCGTGTTGCTGGTATAGGACTCGCTCGGCTCTTTGGGTGTCTGGAGGAGGTTGCCCCGCTGTGTGTGTGTGTGTGTGTGTGTACTGATGTGTACTGAGCATGCTCTAGAGGAAGATAAGAGCTGCACTGCATGATGTCTGTGATGTTGCTGTGCAACTGTGTCAATTTTCAGTATCGCCTAACATCCGTTGTTCCTGCAACAAAATTGCCCCAAAATTAGTTTGTGCCTCTCATCTGCTTCTCTTCACTTGCTGGCAGATGTGCATTCATTTTATGTTAGCACACTCAAACTGGCAAGAGATTCACATTAATGGTTCATATCTCCTATGTTGTTCTGAATTGTTTTACTTCTTAGGTCAGTGTGAATTGATTGTTCAAATGTTTCTGGCTGAAAAAGAAACTTTCAAAATGTCGTACTGCTTACAGCAGCTTTAATGAAGTGTCAGATATTTTTTTGAACACTGACAACCTTGTTTTTTTACATGTTTGACGCACACCGGCCGAATGTAGTCTGTTAATGAGCTAATAGATAAAAATAGCCACACGTTTTCCCTTGAAAATGTTGCAGAACATTTTAAAATCCACTCTTTCGTGAGTGTTTACAAATGCAGGCTATTGAATTATATTTATCGTTGTGGTCTTATTTTGACTATAGAGTGCACTGTTATCGCAGTGGATCACCAGCTGTGTTTACCCCAGCAGCTCACTTTTTAGTTTTGTTTTGGGCTTGTTGGCAGAGTTCACTAAACGAACAATGAAAGGATGGTGAATTAATCATGCACGTCTGATCTGGTTGCGGTGAAGTCTTCCTTCTGCTGTTTTTATCCTTTGAGCCGCGTGTAATGGTGACAGGGATCAGAGTCCACCTGAGACCAGCCAGCCGGTCCCTCACAGACATCCTCCGTATGTCCTTTTACTGTCTGACTGGCCTAAAAATGCCTTATAAACACAAGGCACATAGTCAGTAAACTGACAGAACATTGTGAATAATACTCTGATTCAAATAAAACGGTCTGCAGGTCTTTGTTTGGTTGTTCCTCGTTGTCAGGCTAGTTAGTGTTCTGGACAGGACATGAGCAGATGGGGGGCATGTGGCCCAGCATGTATAGTTATCACTGTGTATAAATCTGTGTCCACTGCCAGCCGGGTGTCTTGTGTTTTCACTGTGTCTTCACTGTGTCTCCTCTGCTTTGTTTTGCCTGGCGTCACTGCTTCCTTCACTACCACCAAGGCTACCCCCTTCAAACTATAATTTCAGCAGTGTTCTTCATCTGTTGTCAGCTGCTCATGGTGCATGCCAGGGCCTGGTAGCTTTACGGACTGACTTGGTCACTTGGTCATAAAACCAGAGAGGTTTCAATTTTAAAAAAGGCTGCATGGGTACACGCTTTGAGATTTTATAACTGGATCTATATATGCCTGAAACACTAATTAATCTCTGTGGTTTTAGCCCAGCTAGCCCCCTCCATCTGATTGAATAGATGGTGTTCTACAATGTTCTTTAGGATTAGGGTTGCTGTGGTTTCTTAATTTTCTCCACAGAACATGTTTGCAGCTTTACATGTATATGAGGTAAAGGTAAACCACATGTCCTTTTTGTCCTCGTTTTCATTCAGTTCCTTTTCAGAACCAGAATGTTTTGACCCCGCTGATGTGTCCACGGCCTCAGCGCCAGATGCTAACCCAGATGCTAACCCAGATGCTAACCCAGATGCTAACCCAGATGCTAACACAGATGCTAACACAGATGCTAACCCAGATGCTAACCCAGATGCTAACACAGATGCTAACCCAGATGCTACAGTGCTGTTTAAAAGTATTTGCCTCTAGTTACATTTTCGACATTTGTCACATTCAATTGGGTAATTTTTTGTGGGTTCCACTAATATATATATATAGTATACTGTATATATATATTAATTCCTGAAAGAAAGAAAAATGCAAAATGTGGTCTTCTCAAGTGTCTCAGAAGTTATTGCCCCCCTAGTTAACTCAACCCAAGGAAAGGGATTATTAAGGTCCGGTTTGAGTATTGTGGTAAATAATCAGGCCAGATTTGGGCCAGCCCTGTTCAATTTATATGTAAGTGATTTCTAAGGCTCTGGGACTCTTAGTATTATTCTAGTATTTCTGAGGCTCTGGGACTCTTAGTATTATCCTAGTATTTATAAGGCTTTTGGGACTCTTAGTATTGTCCTATTATTTAAAGGCTCTGGGACTCCACTAAACCACAGTAAGAGCCATGCTGTCCAAAAACAGGGAACATTTAGGACAGAAGTCAATCTTCACAGCAATGGCTATCTTGCTCAAATCTCTTTAGGAAGTCAGAAAGCTTAGAAACCCTAGAACGATCTAGAACATCCAGGGATCGGTTCATCACTCCCCCATCAGAGTTGTAAGGTGGGAAATACTACTGCCCTGAAGAACAACAAGAATTATTGTCTTGAGTGTGACGAAAATTCATCATAAGTGGAACTTTCTGGGACATGGGCCACTCTAGTCTGACGAAAACACGACATTTACACACATTAAGAAACCCATTCAGACCTCATGCTGGCAATGTCACGGTTTTTGGGGCGCTTGACTGGATCAGGACCAGGACAACTTGCCATCATTAAAGGGACCGAGACCCCAGCTCTGTGTCGTTCTACAGCAGAATGCCAGGCTGTTTATCTGTCAAGTAAGTGTGAACATTTTGTGTTCACCTAAGCTCTCCTTTATCTTATTATTAGGGACAAACACACATAACAGCACTGTACACGCTATCTATTTCTCCCTGCAGCGTATAATACACGGTTTAGTGGGGCTGTTTATCAGATGCTGAGAACACCACCCTGGGGTGTCATTCTATCACCTCTGAGTCTTTTCAAGGGCCCACCTGTTAGCTGTTACATGAATTGGCTGGATGGATCTGAGCTGCTCATCTCTCCACGCCCCTTCATCACCAGCTGGCTTCCTTTTAAAGCATCGGGGCCATTCAGGATGCAACAAGCAGTTGACTCCATTTCTATAGAGGTGTCATTTTTCTCCTCGTCCCAGAGAAGAATAGTTTTGGTGCCATTCAGATGCCCTGCTGCAGAGCCATTATCCACTCAGTGACCTCAGATATGATATCCTAATATTGTTATTTTCGAGGCAGTTGTTGGTTCATTCATTTAGTAGAAATGCTTCATGCATCCTACCTCTCAAGAACTATTGCCAGTTTTCTGAGACGTCGCCCTGATCTGAGATGAATAAAGACAGCGTGTTCATCAACACAGCAGTAGTTTCAATGTTCTCGGCAGGAGAGCGAGATTCACTTAGTGTGGGATAGGGCCCAATGTCTCCGTTTGACCCACACAGTATTGTCTCACATCAGCCACCACCGTCTCTTTTTGTTTGCAGACTGCACAGTCGGATGGACTCCCTACCAGAGACGGCCAAGCAAAAGCAATTTGCGTCTAATCCCTCGGCAGACATGCCTGCAATAGCACCACACATTTCCCCTGACAGCAGTTTCTTCCCAGCATTCCCATAACACAATCACCTAGGACTTTACATTATGAGAGACAGAATAGAACGCTAAATAGACGAATCTTTGACTGCATAATCATTTCCACAGCGTTTGAATTTCTTTGGTATGTACTAAGCATTACTTTGGCTATCATTAGCAGGACAATTAAGCGACGTGTGCGTACTGCACGAAAACGTGACGCAGTTCGGATGTCTTCGACCTTTCCAACCTCCTACGGAAAAGGTGGCTTGCGCCACACTCATTTTAAGGTGGCGTCACGAGCTATCAATATATGCTGGGGTTACCCAACAAAACAAGCCAAACAGTCCTGGTCTGGTTAAGAAGCACCTAATGTATTCACTGGTAAACTCAGATGAGTGTGTATGTGTGTGTGTGGGAGGGGTGTATGAGTGTGTGTGTGTGTGTGGGTGTGGGGGTGGTGGGGGGTGTAAGAGAGAGAGAGAGAGCCATGGGAGGCGAGGCTATCGACCCACAGAACTGGCTCAGTACCATATTGATTTTCTGTTTGGGCCGCAGCGCTGGCTGTCTTTGAAACAAAGGAGTGGCCCATCGGGGTACAGCAGTCGTGCTGCGTTGCCAGGGAGATGGATGGTTCCAACTTATTAAAGGGAACAAAAAGACCACCTTGTTCCTATAATAACTGACCCAAATTAACTGATGCAAACTACACAAAGAGGTTAGACACAGCAAACCGGGAATGTTAACGTTTTATTAGGATATCTTGATTTCAATATAAATTCAGTTAATCAATTAGCGGTCATTGATCCCAATGAATAGTTGAGGCAAAAACCTGTATTCCCAGCAAATCCTACAATACCAGGTTCCTTTCAATCTCCCAAGTGAAGTGAGAGGCTCTAATCCAAAAGCCTATGGGTATTAAAGCTGGTGATGGATAAAGACTGAAGGATCTCATGAGGAGGGGAATGTTTCAAGGCTACTGGCATTTACAAAACACACCCATACAGAGCAGCCCGTTTGTCTCTATAAGCTCTGAGTGCTGTCATTAGGAATGGGGCTGTTATGGTGGAACTGAAGGCTTCTGCGAAAACGGGACAAGGGAACCTTCAGGGGATGTTAATGATGATGTGGTCGCCTGCTAGTGGTTTCCACAGCAGATGTTCGGTCACAGCAGGATTCCGGAGCAATCGGCTGTGACGCTTATGATGTGAATAGTCTGTTTTGTAGTGTTCGCTTTTAAACATGACATGGAGTGGTTTTCTGGCGTGTCGCATGTGAAATATTAACCTACAGACCAATGTATTGAACTTAGGTTTAACTTTGTTGTAGGAGTCCTAATACCCATCTGCATAGGGTTTAGGCTAGGGTTAGCATAAAGGTATAGATAGTTTGTTGATAGTATCTAATTTTGGGTTTGATTTAGAATACGGTTTAGGGTGAGGGTTTAGGCTAGGGTAAGCATAAAGGTATAGATAGTTGTTGCTGAAATGTTACTGATCTGTAGAGCAACTGTTAAGAGACTCCCCAAAAAAATGAGTTTCACTCTAAATTAAATATTAGTAAAAAATTATCTAATTAAATCTGTCTTTCATTTTCAAGTAACCCCTTAATCTCAGGACCTTCTCAGTAATAGTAGATAACCAATAAATGTTTGACTTGCTGTAGCTGGTTGTGGTGGTTCACCTGATTTATGTGGTCGTTTATCAACTTTTAAGGATTTCTCTAACTGTATTTCACTCTCAGATTTCTTATGACAAAATATGCTGTATCCATGTTGCCACCTGTCAAACACAGTACTCAGTCATTGTCTAGCAAATAAAGTCCATCATCTTCCCTTGATTACAATGTAGACTATAGATTGATGGAAGTTCACTGAAATCTACTATGTATTTTCTTTCAGGTGCTGCCAGCAGACAATGGCTTCCTCCTGGTTACTGCCTCTGATATTCCTGGTCTCCACCCTGTCCGTGTCCCACGGCGCCCAGCCTGGCTCCACACATGGCAAGAGGAGACTGGCCGAACCCTCACCTGGCAATGGAAATGCCCTCCGGTACCATGAGCACGCCAGGGAGCGTGTGGGGGGGCGCGGGCGGCAGGGGGCCCGCGGCATCAAAGCTAGCACCGGGGCTGGGCTTCTATCCCATAAGCCTCTGCACTCGGGAGCCCGGCCAGAGGATGATGGCACCGGTCTGGAGGGCCTGAGCCCGGTCAGACTGGAGAAGGGCTCTGTGAGCAGGGTGAGGGAGAAGGGTCACAGGAGCTTTAGAAAGCCGTCTCATGCTCGGGACAACCACCCTCTAGGACCACGCAAAGGGAGGGGACAGGAACGTGCACACCACTTTGACCACAGGAGAAACGGAGGTCGGAGAGATAAAGGTCGGCACGGTAAAGGCAAGTCCCAAAGCTATTTGATGCAAAAAACTTTTTGGGATTATTTTTGCATATGATAGCACATTCTTAATGAACCATAAGGCTTAGTTACTAATTAATACATTTTGTATTTTGTGATAGAGCATTTATGTAAAGTTATCTTTTTCTAGTTAAAGGGATACTTCAGAATTTTGAGATTTGGTGTAATTTTCTACTTACCCATAGTATTTATCTAAACTTTATTCCAACTGCACGCAGAGACATGAATATGCATCAGTGTTTCTGATTCTGGGCAGGTAGGAAATTACCCTAAAATCTTAGCATCCCGAAGAATCTCTTAAACAATGACTGGGTTATATAGGATATAGATATAGGATTGTCATCATGTCTTGCCTTATCTCTTCTCCACCACCCTTGTTCTGTGCATTCACTCTTCCTATAGTTTTTCTTTCTGGGCCAGATCTGGGATCTGTTCTCCACTGAACCCCCTCCCCCATATCAGCCATATTTGACAGGGACCTGTCTGAGGAGGGATTCGTGTCCTCCGCAGCTGCAGCCTCCTCTTCCTCTCACAGCTTGACCCGATCCACTTGAACCCCCACAAACACGACAACGAACCCCCATATCAGCCATATTTGGCCAACATAACTGTGTGACATAGAAACAATGAACAGCAAACAGGGCTCCAAATCCCCAACAGCTGTAACTAAACCAGGAAGTGAGCACCCGAAAACCAGACAGTGCAGTACCCTAACTCACCACTCGTGACAGTACCCCCCACTTAAGGCTAGCTCCCAGATAGCCACCACGGTGATAAGTGAGCATCCCCCAACACTTTCCCCAGCCTCCACGAAACGCCAGGTACCCCATAAAGACATTGAGGTCTCATTAGACACAGCATTGTCTATTGTGTTATAGTGTTGTGAGATTTATATGGTATGTATTCATGGAAAAGTAATTTGGGAATACCTGACACTCCGGGAGCTCTGGCAGGCAGGGACGCTCTGGGAGCTCTGGCGGAGGAAGGAGATGACACTCCGGGAGCTCTGGCAGGCAGGGACGCTCTGGGAGCTCTGGCGGAAGAGACACTCCGAGGGGAGCTCTGGCGGAGCCCTGGGAGCTCTGGCGGAGGCCTCACACTGGAGTGGGAGGAGCTGGTCCGGGCACTCACGTAGAGGGGGTCCCAGGACACTAACTGGTCACTCACGTAGAGGGGGAGGAGCCGCTCAGTACACTCAAGCAAAGGTGGGAGAAGACACTCACGCAGAGGAGGGAGGAGCCGCTCAGTACACTCAAGCAAAGGTGGGAGGGGCTCATCTTGGAACTCCTGCTGTGGTGGAAGGGACCGCTCAGGGCACTCTTGCTGGAGGGGAGAGGCTGGTCCTGTACCACACCCCCACCATCTCCTAATCACCTCGGACGGCTGGCTCTCCAGGCCCTTAGGTGGTCTCTGGGCCCTGGAGGTTGGTGGCCGGAAAGGGTCATAGCCCTGTTGGAGCTGGGGTTTTGGCTTCAGCTCCAGAGCTCTTGCTGGCTCTGGCTGCAGCCCCGGAGCAGTGGGTGGTTGCTGTGGCAGCACCAGGGTCGTGGGTGTTCTCTCCGCGGACCTCCTTGAACACCCTGTTAGCTCCCCCAAAAATCACTTTGGGGCGCCTCCGGGATGTCCTCTTGCCTTCATAGAAGGCCCGCGGACCCATTTTCACAGACCCTGAATGCTGCAAAGATGGTTCAGCTTGTTATATTGCGTTTCGTGCCACATAACACAAACACGACAACGAACGGTCCGTTAAACAAAAGTGGTTGAAACATGCAAACACTAATACATAGAAACCAGTCTGAATTAAATTTTCTACTTATTTTTTCTAGATATGTTTATGCCAATAGCACATGCCTATTAGCTCACCATCACTGGTCAAGTAGAGCAGCCCTTTGTTAGGGCCTTGGTTATTATATATTCCTGTCTGGTAAATCCATGTATTAAATGTGCTACTTGGAGCACCAGGCATGTCTAGGAGCCAACAGGCTCATTTGTGTGAGGATGTTTTTGTGTGAGTTCAGTGAGGTGTCGCCGCCCGGCCCCTCCTATTACTCACCGCCATCTGTCCTTCACTTTCACCCGGCATGACATCACTATGATCACTCACATTTAATAGAGCCCTCGTTTGCCTTTATGTGGAGGTCTGACTGACTCCAGGCTGGTTCTCCTGCGGTCTCCAGTACTCGGCCAAGGCCCTCACCATATCAGAGTTATAGTATATCTCTGTCTGGCTTTACTGTCCTCTCGATGTGTTTGATGTGTGTTCGGGCATCTTAGTATGCTGTTCACAAGCTGCCACAGAGCCCCGGGGATCGGTTGTGTGTCTTTATTCAGGAGCGGTCAGACACCAGCCCACAGTGGAAGCGAAAGCCTTGCTTGGAGTGGACTCGGGTTAAAGGATGCAAGCACGGTCTTTTAAATTGATGTTCGATCCTGGGTGCTTGCTAGAAGAACAGCCCGGCGCTAGTATCTCCTGAACATTCAATTGTTTCTCCTCACCGTGGGAATGAACCGAGGTGGAATGAGCTGGGATCAATGTGCACACTGGCACAGGACACTATTACCTGATGAATGTTCTTCTCAATTCTCCCTAGGAAACCTCTCAATGTAACATCTAGAAAAATGCACTCTGCTACTATTTGAGTCAACATAGTCCACAGAAATGTGTTACGTTTTGAGCTTCATCAAAGTTTACGATATCGATTTAGAAAAATTTCAATCTGATGTTGTTGTTTTATTTAGATATTGACCTGGCTTTTACTATATATGTACTACAACACTAGAGTGTTATATACATCGTTGGCGTGTTGGTAAAATCCCAGCTGTGTGAAGGGGATTCCTGGGCCTTTTCATCTGTCCAGTGGTAACACTCAACCATGTGATGTTCAGTATAATGCACGTATGCTGCCACACTCTATATGTGATGTTCAGTGGTCAGTGTGGTCCAACACTCAATATGTGATGTTCTGTGGTCAGTGTGGTCCAACACTCTATATGTGATGTTCTGTGGTCAGTGTGGTCCAACACTCTATATGTGATGTTCTGTGGTCAGTGTGGTCCAACACTCTATATGTGATGTTCAGTGGTCACTGATTGGTTGTTAAGCACTTTAAGGTGTGAGGCCCTTAGGGTCCACAAGCGCTGTTTTATGTGTGTTGTAGGTCTATGCTCCTTAACCTCTTAACAAAGACACTTGTGTACGCTTACTTAAACAAATATAAACACAACGTGCAACAATGTCAGAGAATTTTGCTGAGATACAGATCACATAAGAAATTAGTCAATTTAAATGAATTAATTAGGCCCTCAACTACCAAGAAAATGTGAGTAATGTCTATGATCTTGTTCTCTGAGTTTGAGATCCACATTTTACATGTATCATTTGTATTTTGTTTAAAACAGTTACACACTGTTAGATTGTGATGTTGTCTCAAGAAATAGATGTTTTCTCTATATTGAAGAAGTCTGGCCGGGGGAAGGTGCAGGGAGAGGTGACGCCCACCCTGGATATGACGCTTTTTGATTGGACAGACTATGAGGACATGAGGCCAGTGGACTCCTGGCCATCCACCAGGAAGAAAGGTCAGCCCTTCACTCAAAGTCAGTGGTTAACGTTAGTAGAAAGGCATACAAATAAAATGACAACGATCTGTTGAAGAGATTGCTTTTTGTGAACCTGGGTTGAATCAGTCTAAGCTGTTATTTCTGGGAAATTCTACTGATTTACATACTATAGACAAGCGGCGCAGTAGGAACCAGAGCAGCGACAACGTGACGATGGACGCCGATGCTATTGAGCCGTGTGACCACCATCTGGACTGCCTCCCCGGTCAGTGACCAAACTCACCCATGAGCCTCCTATTTTCTCACAGAGATCAGTTTGTTTCTAAAGTTTAAATCTTTCTCAGTTCGGTAGATGTGCAATCTTCCAACCTGAGAGTTGTTGCGTTTCAAGCCGACCAGTCTAATTTGGTTTCTCTCTTAACCACGCCCGCAGGCTCGTGCTGTGACCTCAGACAACATGAGTGTAAACCTCACAACCGTGGCCTGGACAACAAGTGCTACGACGACTGCATGTGTGAAGAGGGTAAGTAAAGGGATACAGACCATTAATGATTTGTGTGAGAGAGCACAACTGACACAGGACACATACACTGCAGTCTGGTCTCAGTTTCTGTTGCCATCGCTTTGTTCTTGCTATTATTTTGTCCCAGGGTTACGTTGCTATGCCAAATTACACTGGAAACGTCGTGTGACCAGACGAAGGGGACGCTGTGTGGTGCCAGAGACAGTGAACAGTGAGCAGGGGGCCTTCATCACTGTGTGAGCCGACACACCAGAGGCCCCTTAAACAAACTGAACACGACCACACTCGCTAACATAGCAGGCATCATATTGTGATAGATCCGTCAGGAATGTTCATACAACTCATTTGTTCACCCCAGGTTTTGAAGCGACAGAAACACGTACTTGTAAGAATTTGTTCCAAAACGGCACCTGCGCAGTGTTTGATAATTTGTGTTGTACAAAATAATTGATTTTCAATGGTTTTCTACTGATAATGCCACACTATGCTTCAAATGCTGTTATTATGATAAGCCGCCATTTAAGTTTCCTTTAATAATTTTTTTTTAATGTATGTTCTATTTATACAATGCTTCTTTGTCAATAATGTTTTTTCCTCATTTTTGTGATTAAATGTTAACTGTCATTGATTTCTGTTAGTCCGAGTTTTATTATCCTTTTGAAATGTCTACAACCTGATGGTATCTGATCCTACAGCGTTTCCTGTGACACAAAATGTATTTTCAGAATGTCTTTGGAACATTTCATGGACAGACACTGCAGACATATTACTGAATTACAAATGCTTCAATGAAATGTAGTTCTGTTTGAAATGCTTATTTTGAAAACTGGAAATCAAAATCAATCAAAGTGACATTGGTTTTATGTTAGGAAATATTCTAAAGTATAAACACAGAAATATGTTTTTTTACAGAAGTATTGAACGCCTGTGCTGTGGAAAATTTAAGCCACAGGATTGTTTGTGAGGTTGTGAAACTGTAAGGTTCAGCCCAAATATCATTTTAGTTACGTTGATGAACAATACAAATGTATAATGCATAGATTTGAAACATTTTATAAAATAATGTCTAAGTGTGTACATCCCATTGAGCCCAGTTAGATCAACACTCAAGAATGGAATTTTGGCTATTCCAGTTATGGTTATTGCACAGTACAAGTACAGTACAACAAAATGCAGTTTCCATCAAACCAGAAATGCAAACGAGCATAAAAAATGATATGCAGGCAATGTGTCAATGAGCCGATGTATGAGTCAAATGAGACGGAGTACTGTGTGAGGATGTGCAATTGACATGGATAATTAAATGTGCAGGTGTTCAGATCAACAATGTAGCAAATGTGCAGGGGGGCAAGCGGAGAACATCTGGGCAATAGGTAAACGGATAGTACAAACGATAAGCATTGTGCAAATGGCAAATATAATAAATAGGCAAAGCAGTGTGCAAGAGGTAGTAATGAGGAGTGCAAACAGAATGCATTGTGCAAATGGCAGATCAAGTAAACTAGTTATCAGTGTGTAGGCACGAGGTAGCAATGGGGATACAACAGTATATATCGGGCAAATGGCAGATATAATAAATAGGCTAGCAGTGTGCATGCAAGGTTACCGAAGCATTCAGATAAGGTCAAGAGGTATAAGCAAACCACATTCACGTACCTCACTACCCTCATGAGTGATCCCTATCTGTTAACAGGTGGTGTACCTAATAAACTGGCCTCAAGTGTAAGTGAGAAATGCTTCTAAATAGCCACAGGCCGTCTGATTGTATCTGTATTCATATTTGATCAGGCAGAGTATGTCAAATGTTTTGCACTTCCCTAACAAAAAGCACACTGGGAGCTCCAGGTAACTCTTATTGTAATGTATGGCATTGGAGTAAAATAAGAAGCACTGATCCATTTTTAAAATCACTTTTGATAAAGCATTGCACTACTATTTATAAATGTGGAACTTTCATCTGGATATCAGTAATGATAGATGAAAGATAGTTGTCAGTATGCATAGGCAGCGGTGACAATATAATAGGTCCAGTCTACACTGTAAAACAGCCTGAGAAGTATTATATGAATAGGCAGGGGTTTGTCATTTATTTCTTTATTAAATGACTAATAGGAGAAAGGTGGTATATGTGCCGTCTGTCCATCATACTCTGGGGAGTAACAACAAGTAGAACAAATGGGTCACATCTGCTCAGTGATTTTGCTCCCAAGTGTTTAACCAAATACAACACACATGACTGTATATATATATTAACACATAAGGACAGGGTGCTTAGTAATCAGGTACGAGCTGATTAAGTGAGGATGATGAATGTGTGAAGTTTGCGATTTTTTAGCAAATTGGTTCCAGTCATTTGGCTGCGGAGAACTGAGAAGACCAAAGGAAATGTTGAGATGTGTGATTATTGAGTCACAAAAAGGGCCTTGTTTATATTCAAACGCAGCATTTACATCCTAGGCTCTCTACCAATTTCACTCCTACATTCCATTTCCCTGGATAATAGGATAAAATGTTGTGGGTAACGCCACAGGCTTTTGCTGAGATCACAAAGGTCAAAGTGGTTACAGGGAAGTTAGGTCAGGGGGGCACACCTGCCATGTCTGATCAGGGAACAGCTGCTATCTTTGTGTCACAACCAATGGATTCATTACTGCTATGGTTCAAGAGAACATACACCCTAGAAGAACTGGGAGAAACCAGTGATTGAAAGGATCATAAAGCAAGGGCTACATGGACAAGATTCGAACGTTTTTAATCTAGAATATTCCGAACTGTCAACTAGTACAGTTAATCTATTTTCTAACATCCTTTTACTAAAATATTATATATTCACAAATATTAAATCAAGCAAAGCCCTCGCTCCCACACTGGTGGAGATGATGGTTTGTTGCAGGACATGTTTTCAGATATGCGACACATTCGCTGTAGATCACCTGGCAGGTAGTAAGTTATGTGGATATGGTTTGCTAATACCTCTTGACCATCGCTGAATGCTTTATATATAGAGTTTCAGCCACATGATTCAGTGTTTGGCTGTTTGCCTTAACGTGGAGGTGTTAATAGAGTGTCTGGTGAGTGAATATATCAGCACAGAGTTCTAAGAATTTTCTGGTGTCATGCGATATATTGATAAACCTAAACATAACCTCTCACAGGTGACACAAATAACATTGATCATCTCCTAACAAGGCACAGTCAAGGTCTGTGTAGATTAGGTGTTAGGTGATCATACTCTTTTGGCTCATCAGTGTACTAACAACTAACTAACTATGTCCAAACCATGGAGGCCTCATCTCGCAACTTACAGGACTTGAAAGATCTGCTGCTAGTGTCATAGTGCCACAGGACACCTTCAGAGGTCTTGTAGAGTCCATGCCTTGGTGGGTCGACACTTTTGGCGGCATGCAGAGGACCAAAAGCAAATTAGGTGGTCATACTTTTTTGGCTCATTTGTGTAGATTCCCTATGTCTAATAGAACTGTCAATCCTCCTACTTCTGTTTGATCTGTCTCTGCTTCTCTGTCGCTCTTTCATTTGCGAACACAGAACAGGTATATTATTAAGAAAAGCCCGTGACAATTGACAGTTTGGATTCAGCATAGGCATTTATCAAGGCTAAGCTAATGATATTTCGATAAGATTTAATTTATTATGTAGTCATCATGATAATAAGGCAACCATGCTGTGACTGTTGTCTGTTGTATTTCTGGGACATTGTCTTTGTTATTGCTGGTTCCAGGGTATAAGTAAACGACACACTACCTAGAGAAGAGGTGTCAAACCGGTTCCATGGAGGGCAGAGAGTATGCAGGTTCTTGCTCTCACCTTGGACTTGATTGATTAATTCGGTCACTAATTTGTTTGGTTCTCCCTTCACATGGTTGTTTAGATCTAGCCTGAGAACCAATTTAAAGGAAAAAACAAAAACCTGCATACACCAGGCCCTCCGTGGTGTATGCATGTCTGAAATGTTTCTGGAGTCAGTAGAATGAGACAGGAGAAACCAGCATGGGTGGCTGAAGTGACTAAAACCGTCCATGAGGTGTCACTGTAAACAACCAGTAGTGAGACAGGTCCTTGGCATTGCCCCTTTGTGTTTTGGTAGTGCCGTCAGCCTGGCCATCATTAGTGGTGTTTAACTAGTGTTGCAGGATACAGGATTCTTTTACCATACCTGAAAGCATTGATGGGTGGTTAAAGAAATAAAAAGGAGGAATATGCAACTTGATTAGATCCTGATCACTTTTTGGAAAGCACAAAACCGAGTGCAAACAGTAATGGATAAAGACAAATCATGAGCAAGGAATTATCTGGACAGAACAAATGGCAGAATAAACTGAGCCAATTTTCTGTTCTTCCTGATCCTGTTAATTACATAGTACACACAACACGTCTGTCCGGTATCACAACCGGTATGTCCTTGTGGCCATGGAGTACTTCACAAAATGGCCAGAGGCATACCATACCACTACACCTGGCCAAAAGACAGAGACAAATCTAGCCATCCTTGTTCAATGAGATATTCAGCACAATTGGAGCAGCAGAGACAAGACACAAGCGACCTGGTGAGAAGATAGGTCACAGGTTTATGCCACTATGTGTGAGTGGATGAGAATACATGATACTCTGTAAAAGTGATGAACATTGAGAGGTTCAATAGAATGGTTCCAGTCGATGCTGTTCGAAAACTCCCAACTCTGTAACCTTCAGAAAACCTTCAAGAAATCCCCCATGTTAACATTTAGAAGACAATCACAGAACGTTCCTTTGAAACATTCAGAGAACATTTCAGGGACATTCCCTAAACACTCATACAACCTCCGAAAAAGTTATAAGAACATATAAATAGACATTTATGGGAATATTTTGGGAAGATTGAAGATTGGTGCATAACACAGGGAACGTCATTAGAACGTTCTGGAAACTAACTTTTGTTTGCTTGGAAACAGCAGCAAAACCCTACTGTAATATTTGTTTGAAGCACAGTTTTTTTCGAAAATAATACGGTGAATCTCTATTTTATTTATGTATTGTTAATAAATAATAATAGTTGCCTATACGGATGCTCGTTTTTTTGTGTGGAATATGAGTAAAGGGTCACGTTGGGGAGTCAGGCTGTTGTCACATGGTTTGTGTTTGCTGCCTAGTAGAGAGAAGGGAAAACACTTAGTCAGATGGTAGCTAATGGTATTTATTAAGTCTTAAAAACACTTAGTCAGATGGTAATGTTATTTAATAAGTCTTAAAAACGCTTAAAGAGCAGTAAAACCAAGGGAAACTAACTAAATCCGAAAATATGGAAGTTCCTGCTATCAACCTCAAGGTAAAGTTGATTTTTTTGCAGTAGAAATCCGTGATATTTCTGTTAACTGTATTTTCGCTGGTCTACTCGAACAGCACTTAGTATTACTTTAATCTCACTTTTATTTAGTCAGTTTCGTGCGGTTAAATTTACCTGATAACAGCAGTGTCACTGTAGATACAAATACCAAGAGTCACCTTCTCTAATATATCAAGTGTATAATTACTTCTGCTTATCGCGAGATTATGTGTTTGGTTACTGTTTACCAATCACTTTTCTGAATCACTCAGTGGATTTGGGATCAGTTCTAGTGGAGTTGAGATCAGTTCTAGTGGAGTTGGGATCAGTTCTAGTGGAGTTGGGATCAGTTCTAGTGGAGTTGGGATCAGTTCTAGTGGAGTTGGGATCAGTTCTAGTGGAGTTGGGATCAGTTCTAGTGGAGTTGGGATCAGTTCTAGTGGAGTTGGGATCAGTTCTAGTGGAGTTGGGATCAGTTCTAGTGGAGTTGGGATCAGTTCTAGTGGAGTTGGGATCAGTTCCAGTGGAGTTGGGATCAGTTCCAGTGGAGTTGGGATCAGTTCCAGTGGAGTTGGGATCAGTTCCAGTGGAGTTGGGATCAGTTCCAGTGGAGTTGGGATCAGTTCTAGTTTCCATGGTAAATACAGTTAACCTCATATCTTATACAGTCTGCCAGTCTGTGATACAGCCCGATGACCTAACCATTGTTTGAGCACATCTGAGCATGGGGAAAAACTCTCACTGGGCATAAATGAAATGATAATGAGATGAGCTTGTGTGATAATTGTCTTTGTTCCTGCAGGCCATAGTACTAGTGCACTGGATTCTGACCGTCTGGTAAGTGAGTGAGTGAGTGAGTGGGTGGCTTGGCTCTCTTGCTGGTATTTAAAAACTTTTTCATACACCTGTGGAATTTCTCTTGTTGCCCTCCAACAAGGGAATGTGGACAACTCTGTTGTCTTCATTGATTACTAGTGGTGTGTTCTCTGTATCTGTATCAAGAACAATGCCCTGTATGAACACCTGTTATTTTAGCATTAAGTCACGCCATAAGCTGTTTTACTACAGATCCCTGTGGTTTAACTTTTGTAAGTGTTGTATGCTGAGGACCAAACTGGCACAAGCTGTTGAAAGATGTCTGATCGAAAAGATGTAATTAAAATTACCTTTAAACAACAATGTTCTTACTTGCAAGTTCTAGGTTGACATGGCTAGAAAATGAATATATATTATTATATTTAGTTTTTCAGTTTTAAATACTGTGCATTTACTTTACATAAATACAGTATTGTCTGTGTGTGTTGGTCTATGTGTCCCTATGGCCTAAGTCAGTACTCGTGTGATTGCGTGTTTGCCCAGTTAGTTGTAGTCAGACAGGTTATGTGTTTAACAGTCTGGTGGCCTGCATATAGAACATTTCCTAGCCTTTTAATCTGAGACACTGGTGTTGAGTATAGTCCCTGTCTGACAAACAGGAGGTGAATCAACAGCTCGTGGCTGGAGTGTGCAGGGTCCTTTAAACTGTTTACACTAACCATTAGTTATTTTGTCATTCAAATTACTTTTATTAGGGCTACACCTTATATTGCTCTGTATCCTGCTAACATTTGGACATATCTACGTGTTTGTTAGGGGCTGCATGGCCTGGTTGCCCCCCTCATATGCCTGGGGTAACTTCAGTGTTCTGGCTGTGGGCGTGTGGGCCATCGCTCAGAGGGACTCCATCGATGCTGTTCTTATGGTGAATCACTCATTAATAGGCGTGTGTTATCATAGAGCATACTCTATAGTTCATATCCTACTGGAGTCATAATCAAGAAGGGTTCATCTCAGAGTATATGAACTCTCTGGTGTTGCTGTTCATGACATGCCATCATTAGAGATAATCCCACCGAATAGTGTTCAGATGTGTTAGTTTCATCTCCATCTGTGTTGATCCTCTAGTTTCTCATTGGGATTGCAGCGACGATCCTCACAGATATAATCCACTGTGGTATCTACTATCCCCCGGAAGAGGCTATATCTGAAAGGAACAGGGACACGTTCCGCTTTAGCGCAGGCATGGCTATCCTCAACCTGCTACTCAAACCGGTGTCCTGCTTCTTCGTCTACCAAATGTACAAAGAGCGTGGAGGAGATTACAACGTCAACTTTGGTGAGTATGACAGCACGGGTAAATGCGGGTTAAGCGTTATTTGTTAATTGTTAAGCTACATACTTTGGCTTCTAAGGTTAAAATAATGTTTGTGGGACTAGTCCGGACTGAGGTAGAGTGTGATGTTTCTAATGTTATGGACTTTACACTGGGATGCCAATAACATCTTTAATATTTAAATAAACAGAGAAACTGAAATGAGAGTAAAACTTCAAATCACTTCTCTTGAGGGAAGTGTATGAGGAACCAAAATGTTACATTCGTTGATCTCGTAGTCATTGTGATGAATGCAGGGGAAATGGGCAGGAGTAAAGACCTGAGCAACTTGGACAAGTGGCAAAATGTTATGGCCAGACAACTGGGTCTAAAACCGCAAGGCTTGTGGGTTCTGGTCACCAGTGGTGAGTACCGACAGTGGTCCGAGGACAGACAAACCACAAACTTTAACTTATTAATGTGCGAGGGCAATAAAGGCTATCTGTTTGGTCTGAACCGACAGGTCACGGATATTTTGAATGATGATTACAGACCCTGCTTGGTAAAGGGTTGTGTAGCTGCAGACCAGCTAGAGTGCTCATGATGCCCCCTGTCCACCGCCGGACGCTCCTACAGTAGACACACAAGCATCAGGTCACCTAGACCTTGGACCAGTGGATGAAGGTTGTCTGGTCCAAAGAGTTTTCTTTTCCAACAAGTGGACGGCCATGTGATGTGTGTCGTTTACCTGGGAGAGTAACTGCACCAGGATGCACTGTAGGAAGACCACAACCCAGTGGAGGGAGTGTGATGCTTTGGACAATGTTCTGCTGGGTAACCCTGGGTCAGTGCAATCATGTGAACATTGATTTGACACTCCTAAACCCATAACATTCTTGCAGATCAAGTAAGCCCCCATCATGGCAATTGTATTCCCTGATGGCATGGGTCTCTTTCAGCAGGATAATGTGCCCAACCCAACTGCACACATCAATCTGCAGTAGTTTGAGGACAATCATGAAGAGTTCAAGGTGTTACTTTGATTTTCAAATTCCCCAGATCTCAATCCGATTAAGCATCTGTTGGATGTGCCGAACCAACATGATCCATGGGGGCCCACTTAGCAACTTACAGGACTTGAAGGACCTGCTAATATCTTGGTGTCAGAATGGGGGAAGTAAAAAAAGTAACATTGCAATGACAGGAGAGACCATGTGAGGTTAGTGACTTTATGACAAATAACTTGGTACATAGAGAAAACAGGACAGGGCCTTAATACTGTGTTTTCAAAGACCGGAAGGATACCGTTCTATAGTTTTCAAAGTCATAGGGCTGTGTTCATTTCCTGAGGTGAACTTTGGTAATCTTGAAGTCTGAAGGGGACACAGCCAATAGTAAACGAGGAGTTAATGAGGGAAGTAATGAATAGATCTCTGAGATAGTTGAGATAATTAAGAAAGTAATTAGGTCGCTAGGGCAGGTTATTAGACTACATCGCCTGCATGTTTTCATTTGGATTTCTGCAATGGTATTGACAGTGTGTTCCACGTGTTGTGCAAGAATTTGTCAAAACAGGCCCACGTAAATGCGGATTGGTCAATAGTGGTTGTGTTATTTTAGATACTGGATATCTGAAAAGTATTGTGTTGAGAACGCTTATTTGCAGATCAGTTATTAGGTGTGTGCGAGGAATTGCATTCCAAGTGTTTTACAACCGCAGAGAATCCATCCGTGGTGGACAGTTTCTGAGTCAAAAACATTTCTTGTGAGAAGGTTTGTTCTAATCAAATAGGTTGAGCGGCAGAGATTAAAACATAAGTATAATTCATCTTTTATTAAAGCTTTGCCATCTGGCAAATCTTTTTGTGAAAATTTCAGATTTATATATAAGTTATTTCCAACAAGAATTATTTTTTTTTTTTAAACGTTGATGATATCGTTATCAGCTTACCTCATAGCATGTATGTTTCAGAAGTAGTTTAATTTTATTATTGCTATTTAAAAGAATTGGGCCAATCATTTTTGGTCATCATTACTAGTCATTTATTATTTCTATCATACTGTAATTTAATAATAACTAGTTTTTTTAAAGCCTACAGATAAATAAAATCAGTATATTTTCGAAAATAAATAAATGCCCTTTAACTAATCCATCGCAATTTATTCTGTTTCTCTCTTTATTTCTTTATTTTCTTCGTGATAGGGTTCACCAACTGCAGTGTCTTTTGGGTTGTAGTTGATGTCGCTGGTTGCAATGTCTGGGGATGCACCTGTCATATAATATTAATTATTTAACTATTAAAGCTGATGCTAATAGGTCGACCATAATGTGTAGCGCGTGAAAGCCTATCTATTGAGCGATGCTCGTATAATAATCAATATATTTACATTTTTTTATACGATTCAACAAACGTGTCGTGCCTTCCTGGTATACCAATTTCTGGTTGCATATTTGGCAATGTGCATTTTTTTATCATCTGATAATGTGAAATGTTTCCAAACCAGGAATTTCTTTGGCAGCATCTTTGCCAGCTCTAGGTTCTCTAGATGAGAGGTAAACTGCGTACTGAGGTGAGGTGAATTAGCGAATCAGGCAATTTGGAAGTGTGGTGCACATTATGATACATTAAAACCAGCTAGATGCTGTATATGTTTATATTAGTAAATATTAACAATATTAGCTTTATCTAATATCTATATTAAAATGTTTTAGATAATGAAAGGTATTGTAGTGTGGCCTACTATTAAAGTTTTGTTGCAAAAGAATTGCATAAACAAAGCTTCCGAATTCTAAATTAAGATTCGAAAAACAAGTAAATGATTGAATACCTGAATAGGCTGTAAGTATTCGGGCCATCCCTACTATTTTGTTATTATGAGAACTCTCCGTATGACGTCAGGAAATCTCTGTGATCTTGATGTCCTGATTAGCAGAGTAATACAAATTCATCATTCGCATGACTGCTTCTTGAAGTGACTAGGATGTATTCTATTTACCCAGTGGGTTAGGGTTAGTGAAAACTGTCTACAATGCATCACACGTCTTTAATGTTGATTATTTCGCTTTCATCGAGCACATTAAGTCAGATCACGAAACCCTGTTCGGTTTGAATTAACCTTCCCCAAATGTCACCGTTTTCTTTTTGACTCGTCTTCACTTTGCCTGACTGTATGTGCTTGAGTGTTATCTCAAGCTTTCTGTATGTGTGAACACACTCCTCTGTCTCGTCAGCTGTGTTCTGACCCTGTTTGTCTTTTGTTTTCATCTGTCTCCTCTCTGTTGCTGACCTCTGACCTTTCAGACTTTGAGACTTCAGTGGACAGTCGCTGCACCACGGATAGTGCCGACAGCGCTTTCATTGGCCGCCGCTACTGATCCTCATCTTTTTCATTATTCATTTCCTCTCCATCGTCCCCTCTTCCATCCTTTCTTCCCCAGACAAAGGACTGTAGGGAAAACCTCTGGACTGAAGAACTGTCAGCCTGCCTCACTGTTTGATTTTTCTGACTGTCCACTCATCCTTTATCCACAAACACAAGTATCTAGAATTATGTTTTCCTTCAGTCAGTACTGCTCATCCAGTCAGTACTGCTCTTTCAATTTGACATTTGAGTTTTATTTAAGCTTTATTTATAGCTGCTTTCCCCTCCTTATATATTTATATTACAGCATTTTCTTTTAAAGCTGCTAACCTACACTCAATGGTAATTATCTTTCTTTGTTTGACTTGCTTTATGCTTGTGCTTTTATGTCTGTACGTTTGTTTTTCTTGTGTTTTTATGTATATGTAAGTCAAGACAAAGATTTAGACTGGATGAGGAACCTGAATTAATTAAAATATCAAGGTTGCAAGTTGTAGATCATATAAAGATATTCTGCTTGCTTAGATAAATAGAACTGTTTGTTTTTTAAGGTAATTTATCCTGAACCTTTTTTAAGTTTCTAATAAATTCATAAGAAAAATCAAAATGCTTTTTTTGCCAGTGTTTTTGTTTGATTTTCACATTCTTATTGTAGAAGGTGTGGTTGCGGCTTTAATTATCTGGTCATGGTTCTTGGATGGGTTTAGGCAATAATTGGTGATCTGTGGAGTGACCACCCAGGTCAGGGGAACTGTAACATATGCTCAGTTAATTTAGTGCTTTATCATAAGGGTATTTGGCAGCTTGTCTTGTATGACTATTTTAACATATTGGATTCAAAAGTGTTTTGAAAGCATGTTTGATATCTGTTACGGATTTTCTATACGTGTGCTTATGCAAATTGTTCCGTTTTTTGTTTAAGTTCATTTCATTGTATTTGTTGACGTCAGTTGATCTTTTGGATTGTGTTCTTTAGTTTTATCCTTTGGCTTATCTGACTACGGTTAACAATGATACAAGATCGTGTCTCAGATTTAGTTTCATTACATTCACATTTTAAATAGCAATTTGCCGTTCTAAAGGAATATTTAACCTTGTGAAAATGACAGTATATATCTCAATTTGTCTAACTTTGTTAAAGGAATAGTAACAATTTACTAATGTTTAGAGAACAGCACTTAGAACTAGAAAACAGTATTTGATTTACCATTCAAAATGTGTGTTACTATAGTACCAATACCTAGCCAATTGGTGAATAGCTTTGAGTTAAAATGAGTAACAACTTTTAAGAGGAATTTTAATCAGTCAAGAGATGCCAGTTTTGTTTGGGTAATGTATTGTAGCTGCTACTTCTCTAGATCTTTGTCTTATCTTTGCACAGCAGGCTTCCCCAGTGTGACACGAACTAGAGATGCATACCAGTCCATTGACCAGCAGGACCAGTCTTCCAGCCCAGCTAACTCCTTCAACCAGGCTGAAGCCAACAAACCAGGACCAACACACTCTTACTGACAGAGAGCATAACATGTATAATATATTCATCTGGTAATACATGGAATATTTACATCATAATGGTTATGTTTTTTTTCAAAGCCTGTTCCGTATACCTTAAATAGTAATGCCTTGATTGAAGCATGGCAAAACGTATGAAAGATACTGAGCTTGATGCTCACGGTAATGTCACATAGATGGAGAGATGAAATACCAGCCAAACAGTAAAGTATGAGCTGTGGTGAAATATTTTGATGTTGTCATATGCTAACAATGGAATGATAAAGGAAAGAACACAATTGTACACATTTTACAGCCCAGTTTACATCTACACTTAACAACATCTAAACATCCAAAATATATATTTATTTCAAGATGTAAAAGATCGTTGTCATAATCCTCAAGTACTGATAGAGTTGCGTTATTGTCAGTTATGACCCATACTTTACTCTATCCAAAGCTATTCTCAGTACCTAAGTCTCCTTGGGTTTAATTAAATTGTTCGTAAATACAGGCTATGAGTTCTACAGTGTGCACAGTCAATACTTTTCATATGACTTCGTAGTGCCATTGCTTCCAATTTGACACCTTTTTGTTGATAAGTGGCATAGCATTACAGCTTTAAGGCAGGATTGTATTTATGTCTTTGTTGTGTAACTGAATAAAACCATCCGCTGTTAGTTCCTCTTTAAGTATTCGGTGTGTAATAAAAAGGTCAATTTCAGGCATGCCAGTAATTTGGTTTGCAGTGTGGTGTAATATTATTTCACTGCTAGTAAAGTGTTTTAAATCAGACTTAGTATCTGATTCAGTCATAAGAAACCTTATATAACTCCCTGCTTACATACTTTCTGGGTTAAAGGGATATTTTACCTCAAAACTCTGTATTTTGTAGTAGTTCACTGATCCTGCAAAGCTACCAAAGTTCTGCATGTCAGCAGTCAGATTTTGAGATCACTATTAGTTGGATTTAATCTTGCAAAATGCAGCACTATGTTACAATGTCTGTATTATTCTTTACTTAAACATTCTGGGTTTTTCAAATAACAGTGGCCCACTGAACAAAATACTAACAAAAAGAGAAAGATTAGCAGACACCTGTTATAGCCCTGTTGTGATTGAAATAGCATTCTTAGGGATTGACAGGGCATTTCTCTGTTAAATTCTCTGCTCATTCGTCCTCAATCATTTCAAATTTTGTGTATGTACTTGATGTCTTTCGTAACATTAATATTTGTTGGAGGTTTCCAGGGTTGACAAATGTAATCAAGTATTACGTTTTCAAACCAATTTAACACACTTTTTGCACTTGCAACCGATGCTGCTCTCACAGAAGTTTTTTATCCCTTTCACTTGTCTTTGAAACCAATAGATTAAATCAGTTTCGGGTTTAAACAAAAGATGTTTGACTTTTTGTTAGACTTTGCCAGAACGGAACAAAGTACTGTTTTTTTTTAACAAGGTACACAACAGAACAGATATATATTTAATGCAAACATTCACATTTATTTTGTACGTTTTATTTTATATATTGCATTAGTTATAAGTTAATGTTGTTATGTGAATATGTTTGCTGGTGATGAGACAGCCTGATCATCAATATTGATTCCAAATTACTGTTCAACGCCAGCCTCATAGGTGATAAACATCTGAACCTCTATAGGAGACGTGAATGAGACGGTTTGTAGTAGATTAAAGTTTTATCATAAGTATTTAAGTGTACCTAAGGTGGCGACCAATATCAAATACTATGGTTCATCAGTTCACCAAACCTATCCCTTCTTTGATGGTTTTGCATTATAGGGTGTGTTTTTCTCGTAGACAACAGTACCTTTTACAAAAGTAAGCCTTTTTTGATTAGCTAGAATCATATGATGCCAGAAAGACAACAAGCATGTTCTTCCTTTTTCTGTGTACAGAAGGAGGAAGAACTGACAATTCTATGACAGGAAATATATGGATCAGAATCAGGTTTAAACAAAAAGGTGTAAAATTGGAAACAAAAATTGGCAGAGTGGCACTACGAAGTCATATGAAAGCATGGAATGCAGGTAGTGGCATAAAACAAAATGCCAAAGGCATGTGAACAAAATGCCTTTTGTTTAGTGGCATAGCGTTACAGCTTTAAGGCAGGAATTATATCACTTTATCTCTTTGTTGTGAAACTGAATAAAACCATCTCATGTTAGTTCCTCTTTAAGTATTCGGAGTGTATTGAAAAGGTCATATAGAGTTGACAGCAACAGATTCCAAACACAAATACTACACTTGAATGAACTCTATACTTTTTATCTGCTCCTTGTAAAATGTGTTGTAATTCATACAACGTTTACCTGTTTGGATGTAAACACCCTCAAATTAAAGCTGAAAGTCTGCACTAAAAGTTGTATAATTTAAAAACCATTGTGGTGGTGTACAGGGCCAAAGAGATGGAAATTGTGTCAATGTCCAAATATTTTATGGACCTGACTGTATCTATAGATACATCCATCCATATGTATCAGAGCAGTAGCACGCTAAAGCCTGTTTTATGCTTCTGTGTCGAATCGACCCTCGCAGACCCCTCTGCGACGACGCGAACCCCTCTCCGACCCCTACGCCGTAGCTCGACGTGCACCTCCAAAAAATTGTAACTACATGTCGAGGCAACCCAGACCACAAGGGCTGTGATTGGTCAGATTATACATCTGGCGGTGAAATGCAACGCAACCCGACGCAGAACCATAAAACGGCCACGACGCCGTAGGAGTGACGGCGTAGCTACGCCGTGGAGTTGACGCAGAAGCATAATGAGGGCTTAAAGCGGGGTATGCGAGGGTACGCCGTCGATTCGATGCAGAAGCATAAAACAGGCTTAATTTTTAACTCTCCTGTCAGACTTTTTATTGGGTGCACCCCTGATTCCTCTGTTCCGAAGACAGGCCCTGTTCTGTCTGGCCAGGTGACCTCAATACTTTTCTCAGATGCAGCTGGGCTTAACAGACTCACATTCTGTGTAAATGTAAATAACCTTCACCCTCTAATTTATACATACTCATTTATCTGTCTGTGGTATGGTGTCCCTGCATAAAAGTCTTTCCTGTTTTTATCTACAATATTGATCGGGGTAACTTACAGGTGAAGAAATTATGTTGTTATATCTGATGCTTGCTGCCTATATGCATGTGCGGGGAGAAAACATTGGAGTGGAGAAAACCAGAGGGAGATAGAGGCAGTAGCCTGCTGGTTTCTTGGTGGGGGGATCACTACTGATGTGCTATTGGAGAGGTGGAAGGGTAACACTGCTTGTCTTGCCTGTCACAAGCTTGACATCTCTGTGAGCTAAGACAATGCATTTTAGTAGTAGGCCTACTGTTAAAAAGACGGTAGAATTGTTTGTCACCCTTCATTTTAGCAAAAAACTCTAACAGGATTTTTTAGAAGTTTCCTCTCATATGTTATATTGAGTAATTTAGCACAGAGGATCTCTTTCATTTTAAAAAATCACAAAAAGAGCAGGAGAGACACCCAGTGGTGAGGCAGTATCATAGCATATTATCTTGTATGTTACAGTATAAACTGATGAGTCAAGACATGATGGTGCTGACAAAATAGCACTGACCAACCGGACAAGCCCCAAAATTGTTGAAGTCAGAATGACTTCCCTGAGTTGGTTGATGTGAGAAAGAATCGCAGAGTCTTGAAGTCTAGTTAAAGGGTTTATTATTACAAATATCTTTGGGGATTCACACAGAGTTACATCAATAGCATCTAGGGTGAAAATCTGAAAAACGTCCCACATGCACAGGCTTATAATCCCCTTTATGGGACAATCTCAAGGACATAAATCAGAGTTTCTCTCTCAATATCATGAGTACATGGCTTTGGAGATGTAATATTTTAATCACATTAAAATATTTTATTCCACACCAGGCGAAGCATAAACACTACAAGACCCCTGATGGTGTCTGGCACCAATTAGCAGTCCTGTAAGTGGCGAGGTGCAAAACTGCACTGGCAACACAAACTGAAAAAAGCGAGATTTTGAACTGAAACACCTCTTTAATCACTCATATCACCAATGTCAAAACATGGGTTTCATTATAGCTGTATTTTGTTTAATTTCACCACTTGACAAACGTCACATTCTCACGTGGACTTTAACATATGCTGTTGGGCTGACGGCTCGGGCAATATAACGTAAAGTTTTACTTTGAATAAAAAAAATATGATGTGTTAGAAAATCACACAGCAGTGTCTTAAAATATAGAATATTTAATAATTTCTGGATTATTTATTAACACCGGATATAGAATTATGAAGACCACGCCTTTTCCTTTCTGGACTAGAGTCGCATGCCAACATGGCTCCGATTGTGAGTACTCATGTGACAATATTTTGTATCGTTAACTATATACATGTCGAGGACCTTTCATCTATGAAATGAATGAGCGCGTAATAAATCCACATTGAACTATGATTCAATAAGGCCAAATAAGACAAGTATCATAGCTAAATAGATGTGTTTACTAGTTGGGCCTGTAGCGGTTTAACCACGTTGCAGCAGTGTAGCAACTAGCTAACTAGCTATATAGTCGGCATTAGACACATTAACTGTGGGTGACTGGCAATATGTGCATGTTGTTTGCGTGCTAATCCTATCTGTATACAGTCTATGGTGCTAATTAGAGTTACATTAGGGAAAGTTGCCGCTTTCCAAAATGTTGATGAATGTGTAGTCCATGGGTCGCCATCCACTTGATTTAACCGATCATAAAGTCTGGGTGTGTTTAATTTGGTCATTACAGTTGTTAATTACGTTACTTGTATTGCTGTGCCATTTGTTTGGTTAGCACGGATATTTCTACCCACTCCCGAGTGTCTTGATTCGCTTCCCCAAGTAGTTTGACCTATGAACAGTACATCTAATACGGTTGGGTTTTACGCTCACTGCCTGGTGCTCCATAGGCGACCTCGGGTACCAAATGAATCATGTCTCCGGCAGAATGTGGTAGAATATGTTTTTAGGTTAGGGACTTTTTTCCATTGCACAGTACAAGTACAGTTCAACGAAACTGTTGGCATACATAGAGAAGTGCAAAAAGATATGGAGTTCAGTATAAGGATGTGCAATTGACAAATGCAGCATATTGCAAATGTCCAGAGGGAAATGCAAGCGGTGGACATCTGTGCAAGTAGTAAACAAATAGTACCAATGATAAGCGTTGTGCAAAAGGCAAATATAATGAATAGTCAGTCTAGCAGTGTGAAGGGCAAGAGGTAGCAATGAGGAGTACAACAGATTGTATTGTGCCAATGGCAGATCAAGTAAATAAGTTAGCAGTGTGCATGCAGCATAATGGCAGTTGGCTGAGAAACTGGTCCTATGCCTGCTAGTACAGGTGAGTAGATATCTGAAACGCTTGCTTGACTGCAGCGGTATGCGTTTACCAGGATGTTAGTAAATAGGTGGGCCTTCTTTACTTTAAAAAGTACAGGCGTTGTTGCACCTTTTTGACCATGGTTGTGGCGTTGGGCGACCAGGATAGGTCATTGGAGATGTGGACACCCAAGAGTTTGTAGCTGGCCACATGTTCCACCGTGGTCGTCTCAATGAGAACTGGGGCATATATACAGCTTTTTGTCTTTCTATATTTCACAATCAGGTCTTTGGTTATCTTTGCATTGATGGCCAGGTTGTTATCTGGACACTAAGAATGAGTTGTCCTTGTTGTTCATGTACTTCATTCATTATTCAATGGTATTAATGTTTAATTTGCTTTTGGCCTCTGCTAAACAAGCTGTAACAAGAACATTGTTTTGTTGCTGCTGCAGTTGGCAAATTGTATTGTGTTTATCTCTTGTAATTGTGTCCTGTTCAATGCAACGATCGTATTATAGGAATTTCTAACAAGCCATGTTTTACGCCGCTTTTCCAATTGTCGACACAAATCACTGCATCGTCAGTTGATCAATTTAAATTCAGCATTTTAGGATTGCGTTTTTTATGCACCCTCATACTTACTGATATTACATTGCAAAATGGTGCTGTTTCACAGAAGAAGCAGGTCGTTAAAAAGACCAAGACTGGTGGCAAGAAGAAGAAGCAGGTCCTGAAGTTCACACTGGATTGCACTCACCCCGTGGAGGATGGCATAATGGATGCTGCTAACTTTGTAAGTATAGATACCGTTTCGTACTCCGTTGTGGATATTTGAAGCGCATGCTATTGCAGCTACCCCGTGCTCTTCTTGTGTGGGGGTGTGTTTCATTTGCAATCCCAGCTGCAGTAATGATGTGAAAAATCTTATCACCCACATAGAATTCCTAATTGCATTTCATCAAGTCGAGCAGATTATTTAATAACAAATATGAGACTAGCGTCATTATGCTCCATGTTCCGCAGAATTACTATATGTCTGAAGAACCACATTTGTGCTTTTGTTGTACAGGAGCAGTTTCTGCAGGAGCGCATCAAGGTCAACGGTAAAGCAGGGAACTTGGGTGGTGGCGTGGTGTCCATTGAGAGGAGCAAAAGCAAAATCACAGTTAATTCTGAGGTGCCCTTTTCCAAAAGGTATGTTTGAATTAATGTAAGATTTCAACCTTTCACATTCTCTACTAGATTGCAGTCCAGCCTTTGGGTACAAGAACATTCTGACTTTTCTGATGCCACTCCCAGAGTTGTCTGTGCTTTGTGAACACTGATCAGTCTTCCAGTTCCCGGCCTTGTGTAGTATCCCAATGGCATGATGCTTCAGGCGCCATGCTTCACCGGAGGGATGTTATTGGGCAGATAGTGCTTGTTGCCTGTTTTTTCCTAGCTGCGACACATGGCATTCAGGCCAAAAAGTTTAGTCTTTGTTTCAGTAGACCTACGCATCATGTTTGTCGTGGTCTGAAAGTTCATTAGATGCCTTTTGGCAACACCAAGTGGGCTAGCATATGTCCCTTACTGTATGAGTGGCTTCCTTTTGGTCACTCTACCATAAAGACCTGATTGGTGGAGTGCTGCAGAGATTGTCAAGTATTTTTTTAAATTAATTTGTACAAATATTTTTTGCTTTGACCTTATCGGCCATTGTGTGTAGACTGATGAAAAACAATTTCATTAATTTCAGATTAAGGCAATATTGTGTAACAACATCTTGGCAAAGTGTATCTGTCAAAATACCTTACAAATGCTCAATATAGAAAGCATGCAGACATGGCGAAGAGGTGTAATTGTCATTCACCAAACATTTGACTGGGGAAGTCCTGTGACATCTCTTGTATCTGGGGCTGGGACGATAGGGCTTAACTTTTTATTTGTTAAGCTGACTTTAGCTGTTGGCGTCTGGCAGTGAGCAACAGTGCAGCACTGTGAGCGACCATCTGATCAACATACTAAATGGCGTGTTCTATTTACCATAGTCAACATGTTCAACAAATGTGGTTGTTACAGAGTAATAACATAAAGCAAGATAACAATGTTTAGTTGTGGTTAACACCAAAGCATGGACCACAGTTCACGCAAAATTGTCTTACTCTAGTAAATGTCATCTGTGAACAGATAAAGCCAATGGTATAGGCCTACACACAGATATGCCTGATTGCCAACTGAACAGTCAAGCATGTGGGATGTGTCTTATAGCAGTGTGAATGGGCAGGTTCAAGTTTGGCTTAAACTTGTCACTTTAGTTTCGTCCTACACGTGACACTAAAAGTTGCCAAATTTAAGGAAATGTGTTTCCCCAGCTCATTGGCTTACAATTCTTGAATACTGGTTTGTTATATTAAACCCTGAGATGCCTAATTTATATTATAAACCAGTTACCATTTAACAGTGAATTTTTTAAATCTTGTCTTTTTTTCAATTTGACTATTCTTTGTACACCACATACAGACAAATTATTTAGAAATCAATAATGGTTAGACGGTTCGATGGAATGTCATTCTAAGACTACCCACTCATTTTCTGCTAGCCTATTTATGCTTTGTCTATAAAATAGGGAAATTACATTTTTAATTCAGCTAATAGCCTAAGCAAAGGAATAATAGGTTAAAAAGGGCTCTATAAAATAACTTTGATTGATAGTTAGTGACATCAATTTGTTCAATGGAGATCCTGAACTCCTATATCTATTAGGAATCAATTCTGTGTCACAACAGTATATTAATTATATTTTAAAGGCTTTATCAAACATATTCATATTAGCAGTCTATTAATTTACTATGTATCAGGTTCTAAAGACCTGAATGGTTCTACAGACCTTTTGAATAAAATGTACAGAGTTAATACTGAGATGTAATGTTTTAAATGTACATGATGACAATAGGTTGTATTTTATTATTCCCCTCTGTAAAGCACATTGAATTGCTTCTATGTATAAATTGTTTAATAAACAATGACAAAGTAAATAAACTTGCTTGCTTGCTAGAGCATTACATGCTTTCGTCTGCTGACAAGCTTTATGAAGATGCCCACAGTGCCAAAACGACTGGTAACTGGTTTTCTGCACATTGTATTACTGTGCTTGATTGGCCAGCAGAGTCTGTAGTAGTGTCAAGGAAAATAAGACTAACCTGAACCAATAATACAGACAAGCTGATGGCTACTATCAAAGCAGCCTGGGCTTCCATAACACCTTGGCCGTGCCACAGGCGGATGCCACGCTATGTTGGCTTCATGCCACACTGCACTGATGCAGTAATTTGTGCAAAAAGAGCCAAGTATTCAGTGCATTAATTAACATACTTTTCAGAAGGTCTGATTTTTTAATTCTTTATATACTGGAATTTTTACTGCATGAGCTGAAAGGTGTAACCATTGATATTGAAACAAACCCGGCTTGAAATAATGTCACTTTGTGTAATATATCTAGAGTATATGAAGGTGACACTTTGTACAAATATAATAATCTTAGCGATAATAACAAGTTTTGAGATGCTCCTGTGCACAAAACATAAAAACAACTAGACTAGGACACTTTTGGGCCACCGACTTTGCTTGTTTAGTGCTTTGTAGTTGCTTGTAGCTTAGGTTTTACATATAAATGATTGTCTGTTTGACTTTTAAAAACACATTTAACTATTATGTCTCCTTATCAAGTATTTCATTTAATGTGGGATTCCATTAATATAATGCATTTCGTTGACATTAATAATCTCTTCAAACAATGTTTTATGCAGCTGCATTTACCAAAGATTATGGATAGTTTTATACTGTGCGATACTTGATTTGTGACAACATAATGCAACTTACCTAAAGAGGAAAAATATCCTATTTGTTTAAACTCTGTTTATCATGTCTATCTTGCAGTTGCTTTGCCATTTTCCATCTGCCTCACATTTTATCTTTCTATGCATAAAATACTTTTTGAAGTTTTTGATAATCGTTAAAAGATTAACAAATAATTGATTGCGCCAGGTTTTGCGTTGCTTGGTGTATAATTTACATTGTTCTCATGTCTTAGTTGTGATCATGAAGCCCACGGCAAATTATTAACTACTGTAATAGGCTTTTTGTCGTTTTATGCTGAGTGTAGATCACAGTGCTGGAAAGTTGTGCTCTGGCTGCGTTAGTCAGCTTCATCATCTTTGACATTGTGATGGTGCTGCATGTTTTTTTGTCCATCGTATCACCCAGCCCAAGTCCTCATTGATATAATAAAAATGATTATCTAATCCCTACCTTATGGCTCTCTGTTTTCTCCACCTGGACACGCACATGCTTGATTTCATGAAAGCACTGTAGTTTCACCAAGTTAAAGTAATGAACAGTCAAAATTAGAGTACGTTTTTAATCTTGTTTAGATTAAGTGTTAAGTGTCAATTGAACCTATTTTCGATACAACTGACATTGGTTACATTGTACTTTTCTATTTTGTTGACATTACTGACATTTTTATCTCCCCTTTCTGTCAGGTACTTGAAATACCTGACCAAGAAGTACCTGAAGAAAAACAACCTGAGGGATTGGCTGCGTGTGGTGGCCAACACTAAGGAGAGCTATGAACTGCGCTACTTCCAGATTAACCAGGACGAGGAAGAGGAGGAGGATGAAGATTAAATCATGCCACTTTTGTGAATAAAATATCAAAAGAACTAAAGCTAGTCCCATGGTTTTGTATATTCATTTGGGACAAATAATAATGACGACAACTTCGACTTGAAACCCATGAGTTCTGTATTGAGTATCTGTATGCTTACATGCAGTTGCCATGGTTGAATTTAATGTATTTGTCACCAGGGCTTTTCGTTTTGACGTCACTCAACATGTGAGCTGACAATGGACTGCGATCTCATTTTACTAACTCATACATAGATCGTCATCAAGGTTTGCTTTAAAAAGAATTACAATATATAAATCACAATAATTACTGGAATATTCTCCCCAATATTGTGCTTTTTATAATGTCCACATTTCATGTTGGCCATTCATTGAAAATAAGGGGTCCATCACTCATGCAAGCCACTTGTTGCTGTGCTGGTAACCTTGACAACTGTTCAGGCTAGCAACACGGTACACGCTGCCCAGTTTTTAGAGAACCAAAATAGGGCATAATAACCAGGGTGCCTGTCTAGTTGGATATGTTGGTCGTTGCTTGTGCTCAGGACAATTTCTGTCAAGCTGTAAAATTACAATTACGTAAGATGTCATTTTTGACTAATTTTGTGTGTGCAAACATATTTTATTTCCCTGCAAGGCTGGCGTCTGATGCTTTTGGAAGAAGTGATGACGTCATTACTGCTGTAGCTAGGATCCAGTGCAACTGTGCAGGCTTAATTAGATCTGTAAATCTGATCAAGAAATGTTTCTCAATGTAGTTTGCAAGGCATGTCAACTGCACTTTTGGGAGTGGTCGTTAATTGTCTCACTGACATGGTCCTCTTCTGTAATGGTCTATAGCAGCAGCATCAAATGTCACATTTGTCTGGTAGAGGGACTGAATGAGAATGTAACCATATTTGTTTTTTATATGTAAGTGCTTTCTGTATGTGTACATTGTTTCTAAACTCAAATTCTAGCACTAATTTAAGAAGATATTATATGAGGTGCTCCCATTTTTGTTTGATGTAAATTGTGCTGCTTAGGTATTATCTAAACATGGGGGCCTATTTGAGACCTATATGTTGAATGAGGAATTTTCCTACCCCCAGCACCCTGGCCGCTCTAATAATGCAGTTGATTCTTTCGGCAGTAATTCATACTTAGTTTGACTGAGCTTTTTTTTACTGCTTTGAACGTACGCTGCATCAAATATGATTAATTTAAGACAACATGCAAAGCTGGGACTTCCTTATCCTCGTGTAGTCTGGTTGGGAAAATGGACAACGTGACTGACAGGATCAGTGCACATTGCTACCTGCAGCACTGCACACAACTAGTGAAAGTGGTAACTAGGGGAGTATGACTAACTAGTTGTGGGAAATTATGGGATGGATTGTCATGGCAACAGACCAGACGTCACAAGCTGGGCATGTGTGTTCCATTTTTGTCTCTTATTTTCAGACTGGAGGACTTGGATAGTGAAGAGTGGGAAAAAATATTTTTTAAATTTACAAATAGCCGAGAGACATTTTTTTTATTAGATAACAAAAATAAATTAAGACCATTAGAATTGTGCGAGGCGTTGCGGGTGACGTGTGGCATTTTGAGGGTTAACTTTCAGTGTATTCTCGGGCTAGAGGGTTTTTTGGTGTGCGATAAAGATGCCCGGGTCGTTGAGCAATGAAGACGATGGACCAGACGACATGGATTTCGAAGACGACATACCGGGTGAGTGGGTTAAGGAGGGGGGGATCCAGCGCTGCTGCTGCGCCTGGTTGAGTGGATGCGGGGAAAATGTCTTGGAGAGAGGAGGGTGGGGTGCTGGAGCCTGGGCGTAAACATGCATCATATATATATATACACGATCCGCTGTTATCTCCAACGACACGGGTCTATCTATGCCCTTGTCGACAGTGTGTCAACTTCAAATGTGATGTGGGTGAATGAAAATGCCCTTTCTGTTTAGGGCTAATTGAGCCGGTCCAAATAAGGGGGACTGCCTGGTTCCATGCATTCTCATGCGGGGGGAGAAGGGGGTTGGGGGGTCAGGCCATTCAAACTATATTTTGCTGTAATTGCAATCAGTAGGTTACATCCATTGCGATTCATTTTCTTATTAAGATCAAGCACATGCTGTAAAACATGTTTTCCATATGAGGTCAGAAGTTACACCTCATGCTGGTACAGTTGTCTAATATTGTCTTCCTAAATTAATGTCGGTTAACCGGTCCCTCACTTCCAGGTCATGTAACATCCTCAATATTACTAACTGGATCCCAATTGGTTTTTGAGGTGGCAATGACCACAGAGGTGCTACATGGCCCCTGTGTGTCTGTGTGTCTGTGTGTGTGTGTGTGTGTGTGTGAGAGACTGACTGACTAAAGCCACGTGTTCCAGGAAAACACTGAGTAACTGTTGGAGGACTGGCCTGTTGATATGACTTGCCTTATGCTCTCAGTGTAATCAGTAGGATTGGCATTAACCTACACACTAAACACACTCCCTTTCACTTAGCCTTTGCATATGTTCCTGATTCCCCATACATGAAATGTTGTCTTTAACTGCACGTGCTGTCCTTGCTTCTGCTGTTTTAGCCTTAACCAGGTGACTGAAAGCAAAATTGTACAGCCTATCTGGTATAAAACTCCCTACAATTTAGATTGTTAAGAGCATGATGTCTGTAAATCCATAATTGATGTGGTCATCAGCTTGCACTGTTTTTACACTATTGGCTGAGCATTATTCATCAATCTCTACATGAGTGGCCAATGCATTTCAAGCAGGTCCTTAATATAGGTAGCCAGAGTGAGGCCAGCCGGATGTTATTGAGTGTACTTAATTAAGGGCCCAGGTCAGAAGTCTGAATTGTTTATGTGTGCACTGACTCGGGTCAGGCATGGGTGTTTGTAAAAGCACTGTGTGACAACTTTGTGGTAAAATAAATTTGATTGGTTCTTGTACCCCCCATGTCAGTTTACTCAATAGAATTAATGCATTCATAGTTTTCTCTTGCTAGCTCCAGATCCTAGATTATTTTCTATACAGTCCTTATTTTCATTACCATATTTGTGTGACAGGTGTTGTTCATTATGTTTTTTTTATTAATGGTAGGACATTTTTTTAGGGGGTTGGGCCTGCCTGTGTCATGTATTATTTTATATGTTGTGGTTGTGCTTTTTGTGTTCATTTCATGGTCTTCGGTAAGTGCACGTTACATGATTCATGTTCCGTGGCTAGTATGTTGGTGTGTACTGTAGAACCTGATATCAGAATGCCTGCTTCTGGGGGAATCTTGTTTCATATAAATAAAATTATCAACCACATTGATGTGTAGCAGAGTACACTACCTGAAAATACCTCAAAGTGGTCTTCAGAAAAAATAGCTTAGGCCTTGACAACAGTTGATGTGGATTTTAAGATATATCTGCATTTCTATTGGTACCAACTTCTATTGAGTAGGTTGAATATGGTAGTAATCTGTTGCAACACAGTCCATGACAGACACAACAGCCTGAGGAATAAAGCAAAATGCATGTGCCCAGTAACCAACAATAGGTAGGCTAAGGAATTTGTTATGGTAATCTAGCTTTTTCATTTTGTGTTTTTTTTTTTTTCAATCGGCACTGTTATGTACTTGTGCGTGCAACATGTTAACAATGCATGTCCATAATATAAATGATGCTTTAATGTGAGTGTTGTGTTGAGCCTGGCAAGGCCATGAACCAACCATGGATGGACAGCTTCCCCACAGTAGCGTCCAGTGTTTTCTGTCACAGCCATACAATCCAGCACTCACTGTCTCAGGCTCATTCTGTTGGCTTACCTATGTTTTCGGTCTGTCTCATGGAAATTAAACTGTCCCTGCATCTCTTAACCTTTTCACACTGGCTCCTCAAAATTTCTTATCGTGGGCTTTTGTGTGCCTAGCTGAGTCATACCTGATTGGCGTGAGGTATTTTTGGGGACTCCACTGTGATCGCTGACACACATTTCTGTACACGAATGTTCATGTGTTTTTGTGTGATGCTTTCCCATGCGTGTGTTGCTTGCCACAGTAAATTAGTTCTATACGTTTAGTGTCACAATTGCCACAGTTGCATTTGCGTTTAACTGAGCCTTTATTTTGTAATTACACAGTCATTATAATATAGCGCTGCAATTCACCATTGTGCCGAAGCAAAAATATCTAACTACAAAGGAGCTTGTTGCATCAGCGACCACATTATACAACTTGGATCCTGATGAGTATCCCTGGAGTGAACCATAGTACAACCTACACACTCTGTGATTGGTACCTCAATGCTCTGACACATTTAATTGCCCTACTGTTCTGGAGTGAACCATAGTACAACCTACACTCTCTGTGATTGGTACCTCAATGCTCTGACACATTTAATAGCACTACTGTCCTGGAGTGAACCACAGTACAACCTACACACTCTGTGATTGGTACCTCAATGCTCTGACACATTTAATTGCCCTACTGTTCTGGAGTGAACCATAGTACAACCTACACACTCTGTGATTGGTACCTCAATGCTCTGACACATTTAATAGCACTACTGTCCTGGAGTGAACCATAGTACAACCTACACACTCTGTGATTGGTACCTCAATGCTCTGACACATTTAATTGCCCTACTGTTCTGGAGTGAACCATAGTACAACCTACACTCTCTGTGATTGGTACCTCAATGCTCTGACACATTTAATAGCACTACTGTCCTGGAGTGAACCACAGTACAACCTACACACTCTGTGATTGGTACCTCAATGCTCTGACACATTTAATTGCCCTACTGTTCTGGAGTGAACCATAGTACAACCTACACTCTCTGTGATTGGTACCTCAATGCTCTGACACATTTAATTGCACTACTGTCCTGGAGTGAACCATAGTACAACCTACACACTCTGTGATCCTTGGTACCTCAATGCTCTGACACATTTAATAGCACTACTGTTCTGGAGTGAACCATAGTACAACCTACACTCTCTGTGATTGGTACCTCAATGCTCTGACACATTTAATTGCATTGTCCTGGAGTAACCATAGTACAACCTACAATGCTTGGTACCTCAATGCCGTGACACATTTAATAGCACTACTGTTCTGGAGTGAACCACAGTACAACCTACACACTCTGTGATTGGTACCTCAATGCTCTGACACATTTAATTGCACTACTGTCCTGGAGTGAACCACAGTACAACCTACACACTCTGTGATTGGTACCTCAATGCTCTGACACATTTAATAGCACTACTGTTCTGGAGTGAACCATAGTACAACCTACACACTCTGTGATCCTTGGTACCTCAATGCCGTGACACATTTAATAGCACTACTTTGAGTTGGAATCTTGAATCAAGATTTATCTTTCTTTCATTTTTTCACATCACATCTTTTTAACAGGCGTGTGTAGACTTATTAACATCCACGGTAGCTCGTTAAACAGATTTAGAAATCAGGCTTTTAACATCCATTATATACAGTATTTCACAAAAGTGAGAACCTTCTCACATTTTTGTAAATATCTGATTATATCTGTTCATGTAACAACACTGGAGAAATGGCACTTTGTTACAATGTAAAGTAGTGAGGGCACAGCTTGTATAACAGTATACATTCGCTGTCCCCTTAAAACAACTCAACACACAGCACAATAACCACTGCAACCACAGTCTGAACCACTGCAACGAAAGTAGACTCACAAAATGTGAGGGGTGTACTCACTTTTGTGAGATACTGTATCTACTGCAATTACTAGTGTCTAATCCATTTTTGATTTGCTTGAATGTACAGGGTCCAAAAACGACACCAATAAAGATGGTATAAACATGTTTTAAGTAGCAGTTTTGTCAATTGGCTAGTTAACTGGAACAGGGGTAACACACATCAGGCAGTCAAGCTATATGGATGGGCCAACAAGTAAGCAAAGACTACCAAGAGGCTGAGCTATAAGCTTTTATGGCCAGACTGGTCAAACTGTGCCTGTGACAATATCGATAGCACTACACGAGTCTTAGAAACAAAACTATTCCAACTGTAAACGAGGTGATAGTGGCAGCATCACGGTATGTGGATGTTCCAGTAGTTAGAATAAATACACAAATGAGCAAAAGCGTTTTGACCACACACGGGTGAAGCAAATCACATTGATCATCTCCTAACAAGGATATATGTAACGTTCTGGGTAGATTTGATGGTAAGCGAGAACTATCAGTCGTTGTGTTAAATGCATGACAAATTGGCAGGAGTAAAGATCTGAGCGACTTTGACAGGTCATGCTCCCGATCTGCAGTGGTAAGTTACTACCAACAGTGGTCCGAGGAGGGACAAACGGGGAATAGTGGTTTGGGCGCCCAAGGCTTATCGATGCGCGAGAACATATTAATGACGCTCACAGGAACAATGTGCCACATCGCTCAGACCGCTCAGAGTGCACGTGATGACCCCTGTCCAGTGAAGAGTCAGGTTTTCCACATCACATGGTCGGCCGTGCACGTGTGCACTGTTTACCTGGTGAAGTGATGGCACCAAGATGCACTGTGGGACGACGATGTCCTCGTTTGAAAATAATTTAAGGAACATGAGGAACATGCCCTGGCCTCCAAATTACCCAGAGTTCAATCTGATAGAGCATCTGTAGGATGTGCTGGCCCAACATTCCACAGCAGCTTCATCTCGCAACTTACAGTACTTGAAGGGCCTGCTGCTAATCTCTTGGTGCCAGATACCACAGGACACCTTCAGGAGTCTTAATGTCTTGGTACCAGATACCACAGGACACCTTCAGGGGTCTTAATGTCTTGGTGCCAGATACCACAGGACACCTTCAGGAAGCTTAATGTCTTGGTGCCAGATACCACAGGACACCTTCAGGGGTCTTAATGTCTTGGTGCCAGATACCACAGGACACCTTCAGGGGTATTAATGTCTTGGTACTAGATACCACAGGACACCTTCAGGGGTCTTGTAGTGTCCATGCCTCAGCAGGTCGACGCTGTTTCAGTAGCTCTAGGACTGATTGACCACCTAGTGACAAGCTGTCAACTCGATTTCACTTAGGGCCTAGTGTATGCAGGTTTTAGTTTTTTCCCTTAAATTGTTTCCCAGTTCAGACCTAAACAACCAGATGAGGGTAGAACCTAACCAAATAGTGACCTATCAATCAAGTACAAGGTGAGAGCCAAAACCTTTAGACACCTCCATGGAACCGGTTTGACAGTTCGTCACTAGGTGGTCACTCACTTTAAATGGAGCAAAGTACAGAAAAGTTTGAAAAGAAAAACCTTCTACCCTTTATAAGGAATCTGAAACTAGGACGAAGACCGGTACATTCTGGGCTCAAGAATATTGAAATCCTGATTGAATGGTTATCATTCCCAGAATATAGACGCTAATAGTTGCTACATTACTAGTGTTTTGTCGACGGCAACTACACAACATATTGGGCAGCAGCTCCTATCAACCGATATGTATGATCTGAAAACGGACCTTGGTGTGGATCTGGACAAATCCCAGATACTGCTGGGTAAATCCATTGTAGTAAAGCCATTTCTAGAGGCACAAGCAGGGTATATATGAATGTGTTAGAAAATAATATTGGTTGGTTGAATCCAGTAAGGAGGACAAAGAATATTCTTTGTTTCCAGTTAAAATATACTGATCTCATGGGCATTTAATTGCTAAAAGTTTATAAAACTGAAAATAGATCATTAGTAAACCCTTTCTACTTCATGTACATTCTTAATTACACATTGTGGTAATGGAATTCTGAAAAACTGTTTTTAACAGTTGTTGACTATATTCAAGTTTGTATCGTGAATACAAGGCTCACAATCTCCACATGTTCGGATACGACTCACCATCTTGACCAGTGTGTCTTAAAAGTTTCTCTATGTGACTGTGACTGACGCAATCCAGATAACATTGTTTAACATAATTACTTGAAATGACAGAATAAGCAGGTGCTTGCGGCTTTATTGCAAATCAATGTTTACTGTAGGAGCTGATTCACCGAAACAAATATGGGAATATTGACAATGCATTGTATTGCTTAAACTTACCCAAGATGTCAGTAAATTGATGTGCATGTGGTTCACATTTAAATTAAGTAAAATTGCGTAGAATATTGATGATAAATAATTGCTGTTATATTTCATATGTAATTTAATAATTACTATATAATAATGATGTTTTAGGAAAAACCTAAGGAAGTATTTTAAAATTAAACAATTTTGTTAACTGCAATTTCTAGCAGCCATAAGAAAAAAAACAATAGGATTTGAATGAATGTTCCATGGTAAAATATCAATGAAATCATTTTGTGTTTATTTTATTAGTGTTTTTTCAGCAACAATATTAAAACTGCAGCACCCACGCCCCTCCCCCGCATTCATTCTCACCCATTCACATGTCACACATCTCATGTCCAGTCCAGATTATGTATATCAGCTACATGCATAATCATACCCTGGATCTGAAGCTGTGTTTCTTTCCTTGCTCTTACATTTCTTTGTATTGATCCCTTTTAGGCCCAAACTGGCATTCCAGGACACATATGCCGTCGAGAAGTCCATCATTGATGCAGGGATTGCTTGATTTAAAGAATGACATTGAACGTAAGTTGAGTTTTCTTCTCTATAGCTGTTACTTTCCCAGGCATTGAGGTCCTGACACATTCTGCTGTTGTGTTTTTGGACACCTCTAGTGACATATCCAGATATTGCTTCCAGGTATACAGTGGTTATAAAAATGTCTACACCGCCCTGTTAAAATGTCAGGTTTTGTAATGTGAAAAAATGAGACAAAGATAATTCATGTCAAGTTTTTTCACCTTTAATAAAATATAGAGTTATTACAGCAGATATTTTGACATCTAATGTTGTTATATCCATTATATCAAATATTTTATAAGAAAGAAAAGATTTTTTATTTGCCACCACGTGTTTTCAGTTATGCATTTTACTCAAAGGTGGCCTTGCTTGGGACAAGAGTTTATATGAACAATTTATTAATCCTCCTAGAAATAACAATATTGAATGTAACTGTGAATAACGAGCCAAAATGTAGACTGGCACCAAGCAAGCTGGTGGAAGCATCATGCAATGGGAATGCTTCTCAACGTAAGGGACTGTGTGACTGGACAACATGAAGGGAAAGATTAAAACCAAATATTACTTGAAGACAATCTGATCCATGGTGCACTGGATTTCTCTGAATGACTGAGTAATGAGGAGGCTAAGAAAACACTGGAGGGGCTTCAGTACAAGTCTGTGAATATCCTGAAGCGCTCCATCCGGAGTGCAGACTTCAATCCTGGTTTTCATTTCTTATTTTCAATCTGAATAAATTGTCGAAAAACATGTTTTCACTTTTTATTTTGGTGTTATATTATGTGTCGATTGATGTCGTTTTTTGGGCCATGCGCCCCCCTATCTATTATCCAAGTCCTTTACCGGCCTCCGTCGAAGAAGGTGTAGGCTAATTGCCCTGTGAATGTGAATAGAAATTATATTGTCAGGTGTTAAATAAAGCAACCATATGATATTTGCTCTTCAAGTAAGATTAGGTTACAGCATTCAATAAGAACTGATATACTGAAATATAACATTCAACTTTAATTAGGTATCACATGGTGCTTTTCTTTGAGCTCCTGGAAGAAGAGATGATCCTTGTCTTCCTTGTCCAGGTGGATCTTTGTATGGTGCTCCTTCAGACGTGAGGGTTTTATTGTCTCAATTGAAAAACTTGTTCACACAATAAACACATTGGAAGTTGTGCATTGGTTGGAGAAGGTACAAACCTAAAATATTCAATAGATTTAGATTTTTGTCACGAATGGGTGAGCTGTGTTGTCACAGGGTGTTTAGGGGAGAGCACTTCTGTGTATCATGTTGATTAGGAGCACAGCTGTTTTGAAATAAGGTCAGTGCAGTGCTGTGTATCCAAGCTGATATGGGCAGGTCAGAACAGTGCTGTGTATCCAAGCCGATATGGGCAGGTCAGAGCAGTGCTGTGTATCCAAGCTGATATGGGCAGGTCAGACCAGTGCTGTGTAGTGGGCAGGTCAGATCAGTGCTGTGTATCCAAGCTGATATGGGCAGGTCAGAACAGTGCTGTGTATCCAAGCCGATATGGGCAGGTCAGAGCAGTGCTGTGTATCCACAGAGCAGCCCTCAGTCTGGCACATTGCACTAAGTGGGGCTGCAGCGTAGTTCAAAGGGGTTGTGGTTCAAATGGTCTGGTGTCAGTTATCCGGGGCCACATGTCACAGTGATCTCCCTTAATCCCGCCACTGCCCTGGTCTACACAGCCAGAGGCCACAACACTGGGATCTAGGCAGCCATTTCTGAGAATACATTAAAGAACACGAGTGGCTTCAATTTTAGATCTCATATTGATGTGTTGTGCTTTACGAACACTTAGTTTGACATCGTATGCCGCTGTCATGATGTGTTCCATCTCAAATACTGGTCAACTCGGGGTGAGAAAATGGCAAATGACGTGTGACAGAAACAGCACATTTTCCCTCAAACATCCAGGAGCTTACATTACATTTCCTCTCATCTCAGCCAATATTGCATCATCATTGCATTTGATAGAGTTGCAATATTAATGTTGCTGTCTGGGAGTAATATTTTGGGCTGGTTGTATGATAACTTGTTCATATGCGGGAGGTCTATAAACAGACTCATCTATCCATCACTATCTCAGTTAGCGTTGATATTCCAAGTTTCCTGGAGCAAGTCATTTTGATGACATGGTCCATGCCTTTTCACTCAACAGCTCCACTTCTACATAATGTCCATACACCACGGTCTGCATCTTTAACTGAGTTATTGTAATCATGATATGCATAGCATGTGACAAACGCCTAGCTCAGTCATGAAAGCTCCTCCGCTATTGGCTACTGCAGACACCACAGATTAATGAAGCATGCGGTATTATGCATTGATTAATTATGACGGGAGAGTATCAATCTATACCAATGGGAGTATGTGTAGATATACATTGCTATGGGTCTCTTATTCAAACTTGAAGGCCCATAGTCTCTTGTTAGCTCCTTCTGGCTAGTCTGGCTGCATGGTGGTTAAGTGGATGTCAAGCCAAGGGAAAGCGCTACTCAGTGTCCCAGTAGGAGTGGTAAAAGCTGCAGGGCTAGTTTAGTGTTGGCTGGCTGATTGACTGTGATACACGTGCTGCATATTTCATGCCTCCCAGTCCGTGTGTTTGTGTGTGAGAAGGCACCGTGGGAGACCGTCTCTTTATACTGATGTACTGTCTACTGTCTGTGAGCGTCTCCACGGCCCCGCTGTCTGTCTTACTTCTCTGTGACCCACTGTGGCAGCATTGAAGTCTGGAGCGCTGCAATGTGCTGCACGGTTCTGCGTGGAAACAGCGAGGCAATTCGATTGGTGGACAACTGCCCCCTTCTCAGTTGCGGTTTGAGTTTCGCCCGCCTGACAGGATCTACGGATATAAGGATGGATATGTGATGGCTGCCAGGAGCATTACTGTCTAGTGTCACAGTAAGACAAAGTATGAGTAAACACTGTGTACTGGTGTCATGTAGTACTGAAGGCCATGCGTGTGTTTCTATGTGTCTAGATGACAGTGAGGCTCAACACAAAACCGTCCCGCTCACTCCTCTGGAAAGCTTCTTTGACGACACCCTTAAACAACAGAAGAAGAAGAAACCCAAAAAGACGGAGGGCAAGATGCCTAAAGTCAAGAAGAGGAAAAAGGAGGTAAGCTCTGACAGGAAACAGTGAATTAGTGCACAATAACACAGAACCAGTAAGCAGCTACTGTAGATGTTGTGTTGTGTTCCACAGTCTGTAGAGGAGACATAATGGGTAATTGCCAGGACTGGACTATATTTCGTTTACTGGTGTGCAGTGGTCCTGTGGTCTTATTTAACCCCAACAGGTACCAATTGGTCCTTTGGTTTAGGGGCCCTTGGCACTCGTTTCCAGCTAAGCGCTTTGATAGCAGGTAAAGACTGTGAAGCAGTGGTGCTATAGCATGTTGACTGGAGATCAGGACTGCTAGAGCATGTGCCAGGAGGTCCCAGGAGGTGCCTGAAACAATATTCGGACAGCAGAACTCTCCCTGGCATTAGTTCTTGACATTCAGATTACAGGCTTTAAAACTTGCACCACCATATACCAAAACCGTCGGCAAACCACTGCACATTATTACTGCCCACGACTGTTCCTTATAGTGTCTTAAGCTGGGTTAGGTGTGTTGGAGTTTGAGGGTCATTCATTCATCCTGTTTCATTACAGCGAAAAAAAATGTATTGTCCGCAGTTACATGATCAATTCAGCAACATCGTTAGTAACGGGTGTCTAGGGCATCAGCGTAGCCAAATTTATTTTAAATGTTTTGGTGTATTGTGTTTGTCCACCCGCGTAACTGTGCAGAGATTTTTTGGTGTTTTGCGAGGACTGATTTTTAACTTACCATCTAATCTATCCAGACCTTGACATATGTCCTTGTTTGTAGCTGATCGTCATTATTCGCTTCACCTGTGAGTGGTCAAAATGTTTTGGTTTCTCAATGTTTGCTGTATTTAAATTGGGTTGATTGTCATTGGACAGTACAGTACAGCAAAATTAATTTTGCCTCCAACCAGAAGTGGAATACAGTGTAAAGATGTGCAATTGACATGGACAACTAAATGTGCAGGTGTTCAGATCAGCAATGTAGCAAATTGCAAATGTGCAGAGGGGCAAGCGGAGAACATCTGGGCAATAGGTAAACAGATTGCAGGTAAAATAAATAGGTAGCAGTGTGAGTGTAAGGTTACCGAAGGGTTTCAGAGTTCAGTATGGTCACAGCAGTAGGGAAGAAACTGTTCCTGAGCCTGCTGGTGCAGGTGAGTAGAGATCTGTAACGCTTGCCTGATGGCAGGGGGACAAACAGTTTATGACTCAGGTGTGAGGGGTCCCTGATAATGCCACACGCTCTCCGTAAACAACGCTTGTTCTGGATGTCTTTGATGGCGGGGAGCTGGGCACCAGTAATACGGTTTTCACCATCCGCTGCAGGGACTTACAGACGAACCGTTGTACCAGACTGTGGCACAGTTGGTAAGAATGTTCTCGACCGTGCAGCGGTAAAGGTTTTTTTTACTTAAGATGTACAGGCGCTGTTGCACCTTTTTGACCAGGATTGTGGTGTTCAGGGACCAGGATAGGTCATTGGAGATCTGGACCCCCAGGAATTTGTAGCTGGCCACATGTTTCACTGTGGTCTCATCAATGAGAACTGGGGCCTGTATACAGCTATTTGTCTTCCTATAATCCACAACCAGTTCGTTGGTTTTCTTGGCATTGATGGTTGTTATCTGCACACCAAGCCACTAGGTGCTTGATCTCCTCTCTGTAGGCAGCCTCGTCATTGTTCCTGATCAGACCAACTACTGTGGTATCGTCTGCAAACTTGACGATGTTCTCTGTTTATCCGACTCCCAGTGCTCCCAAACACAGCAAACAACGACTAGCTGTTATTCACTTACAATGCCTCCCCAAAGTCAAGTGTCAGACACGAGCCATAGATCATTAGAAGTCACAGCCCCGTCAGTAAGCCTCATTTCCCACTGGCCTGTCAGAGCGGAGGGAGCCAGCCGTGCACAGACTCCCCCTCCAGCAGGGTTAGCGCACGCCACAGGAGAGCTGTTAGTGCTGACGACTAGTGCTGATGACTGGCTGGATCTGTTTTTAGATGACAAATTCCTTCAGGGGGATGTTGATAGTGAGCAGCATTGTACAGTAACAGGGCCGTAAGGCTTTGTGTGTTAAATAGGGACATGAGGTTTGTGTGTCACCCCGGAAATTAATTTCTAACACAATGGGTAGACATTGTAACACACTTGACTAATCCACTAATGTAATGTCACTTAAGTTGCTGCCAAATGGAATATATTTAATATAGAGTAATAAACTACCTGATTAGGTTATATGTCTTGTTTTTATGATCCAGTTGAGTACTCCTTTTCCTGTAAGACTGTAAATGATTGAACCCTGTGCACTCTGCTGTAAGTTTTTGGGTTAGGACTATAGTATGTGTTTCTGTATTAATAGTAGTACAGCTAGCTTTCCTTTACCATCCCCCCAGCCCTTTTAATGCCCCACCACTCTCTCTCCTTCTCTGTATGCGTAAATGAGATTCGTCTAGACGGGCGCTGGAACACAGGCTTCACAACCACAGGCCTCTGCATAACAAGCTTGTTATGCAAACGGGTCTGATTGGTTGCCGTCGTTTCATTGGCGGATGCTGCTATGGAGTACGCGTGCGCGCGTGTGGTGTGTGTGTGCGCGCGCGGGGGGGAGGGGGTGGGGGGCATCCAGGCTCTTCACTGGTTGGTCACCATGGCAACACAGACCGGCTGGCAGCGAGGCTGGCGGAGCTGCAGCAACGTGAACGTTTTCTCTGCAACCGCAGAGCCAAACGCCTGCCAGTCTCTCCATGGATACACAGGCCTTCTGTGCAACAGGCATCGAGTTGCAGACAGCAAGTTAATGCAGAGGACGCACACACCAGCCAGTGTGCCAGCGCTCACTCATATCATCTGTTTACTTTCAGCCGTGTAACCCCCTTTAACCCAGACGTGGTTGATACTCTCCCCAGTTCCACTTCACCTCTGAATGTTAGGGATACCTGCTGACTCATGTTCATGCATCAAATGTCTCTCGGGATGAAGGAGAGACAGAGTGAAAGTAAGGACGTTTATGAGAAACACTGTTGTATCTCCGGGCCGGTGTGTGTGTCAGGGAGGCGCAGGAGGAGGAGGTGTCATTGAGCCAGAGGGACAAGTCTCAGACCGGGAGGATGACCGTCCACGACAGCGTCCAGAGGTTGGCTCCGAGAGCGAGAGCAGTACCTACACTCCTGTCCTCAACACAAAGAAGAAGAAGAAACCTCGGGAGAAGAAGGAGAAGAAATCCAAACGAAAGAAAAGAGAAGAGGAGGAGGATGATGATGATGACGATGATGACGATGATGGTGGAAGTAATAAGGTACAGTAAGTGTTCATCAGTAAGTGTGCATCAGTAAGTGTGTATCAGTAAGTGTTCATCAGTAAGTGTGTATCAGTAAGTGTGTATCAGTAAGTGTTCATCAGTAAGTGTTCATCAGTAAGTGTTCATCAGTAAGTGTTCATCAGTAAGTGTTCATCAGTAAGTGTGTATCAGTGAGTGTGTATCAGTGAGTGTGTATCAGTAAGTGTTCATCAGTAAGTGTTCATCAGTAAGTGTTCATCAGTAAGTGTTCATCAGTAAGTGTTCATCAGTAAGTGTTCATCAGTAAGTGTTCATCAGTAAGTGTTCATCAGTAAGTGTTCATCAGTGAGTGTGTATCAGTGAGTGTGTATCAGTGAGTGTTCATCAGTGAGTGTTCATCAGTAAGTGTTCATCAGTAAGTGTTCATCAGTAAGTGTTCATCAGTAAGTGTTCATCAGTAAGTGTTCATCAGTAAGTGTTCATCAGTAAGTGTTCATCAGTAAGTGTTCATCAGTAAGTGTTCATCAGTAAGTGTTCATCAGTAAGTGTTCATCAGTAAGTGTTCATCAGTAAGTGTTCATCAGTAAGTGTTCATCAGTAAGTGTTCATCAGTAAGTGTTCATCAGTAAGTGTTCATCAGTAAGTGTTCATCAGTAAGTGTGTATCAGTATCAGTAAGTGTTCATCAGTAAGTGTGTGTATCAGTAAGTGTGTATCAGTAAGTGTATCAGTAAGTGTGTATCAGTAAGTGTGTCAGTAAGTGTTCATCAGTAAGTGTTCATCAGTAAGTGTAAGTTCATCAGTAAGTGTTCATCAGTAAGTGTGTACAAGTAAGTGTTCATCAGTAAGTGTTCATCAGTAAGTGTTCATCAGTAAGTGTGTATCAGTAAGTGTGTATCAGTAAGTGTGTATCAGTAAGTGTTCATCAGTAAGTGTGTACCAGTAAGTGTTCATCAGTAAGTGTGTACAAGTAAGTGTTCATCAGTAAGTGTTCATCAGTAAGTGTTCATCAGTAAGTGTGTACCAGTAAGTGTTCATCAGTAAGTGTGTATCAGTAAGTGTGTATCAGTAAGTGTTCATCAGTAAGTGTTCATCAGTAAGTGTTCATCAGTAAGTGTGTACCAGTAAGTGTGTATCAGTAAGTGTGTATCAGTAAGTGTGTATCAGTAAGTGTGTATCAGTAAGTGTGTACCAGTAAGTGTTCATCAGTAAGTGTTCATCAGTAAGTGTGTACCAGTAAGTGTGTACCAGTAAGTGTGTACCAGTAAGTGTGTACCAGTAAGTGTGTATCAGTAAGTGTGTATCAGTAAGTGTGTACCAGTAAGTGTTCACCAGTAAGTGTTCACAAGTAAGTGTGTATCAGTAAGTGTGTATCAGTGAGTGTTCACCAGTGAGTGTTCACCAGTGAGTGTTCACCAGTGAGTGTTCACCAGTGAGTGTTCATCAGAGAGTGTTCATCAGAGAGTGTTCATCAGAGAGTGTTCATCAGTGAGTGTTCATCACTGAGTGTTCATCACTGAGTGTTCATCACTGAGTGTTCATCACTGAGTGTTCATCACTGAGTGTTCATCACTGAGTGTTCATCAGTGAGTGTTCATCAGAGAGTGTTCATCAGAGAGTGTTCATCAGAGAGTGTTCATCAGAGAGTGTTCATCAGAGAGTGTTCATCAGAGAGTGTTCATCAGAGAGTGTTCATCAGAGAGTGTTCATCAGAGAGTGTTCATCAGAGAGTGTTCATCAGAGAGTGTTCATCAGAGAGTGTTCATCAGAGAGTGTTCATCAGAGAGTGTTCATCAGAGAGTGTTCATCAGAGAGTGTTCATCAGAGAGTGTTCATCAGAGAGTGTTCATCAGAGAGTGTTCATCAGAGAGTGTTCACCAGTGAGTGTTCACCAGAGAGTGTTCACCAGAGAGTGTTCACCAGAGAGTGTTCACCAGAGAGTATTCACCAGAGAGTATTCACCAGAGAGTGTTCATCAGAGAGTGTTCACCAGTAAGTGTGCGTAAATAAGTGTGCGTCTATTTGTTACAACATCTATGTTTGACTGTGTTGTTAAGTCCTTTGTGGAGTTATAGACTGAACTTACTTCAACATTGTTGTGTCTCAGGAGCCCAAGTCGTCCAGCCAGCTGATGAAGGAATGGGGTCTGGAGGATGTGCAGTATGGCTTCACAGAGGGGGATTATACCACACTAACCAACTACAAGGCCTTCAGCCAGTTCCTCAGGTACTTCACAGATAGGTTGTGTAGTTCTTACTTAGATCTCTCCAAATAAAAGCTGCATTGAGAAACTAGTGCAGTGCAGTGATTACTGATTTTGTTTGCAAGAAAGAGAGAGAGAGAGACTGCGAAAAATCAAGAGGTAGATTAGATAGATAGAATGACTGCACAGAGAAACTGGAGCTGTGTGGTCAAGCTAATGCTGTTTAAAGAGAGATGGGGAATAACAGAGAGATATCGACAGAGAGGGCAAAAGAGCAATGGAGAGACATGGAGACAGAGCGATATGGAGAAAGTGTGATATGGAGACAGAGTGATGGAGAAAGTGTGATATGGAGGGAGAGCAATTGAGGGAGAGAGATGGAGTGAAAGGTGGGGGAGAGAGATGGAGTGAAAGGTGGGGGAGAGAGATGGAGTGAAAGGTGAGGGAGAGAGATGGAGTGAAAGGTGAGGGAGAGAGATCAAGAGAAGCCAAGCTCTTAAAGTGCCTCATATGAGGAGCAATACTGGATACCTGCCTGGTTGGTTGGCTGCCTGGTTGGTTGGTTGGCTGCCTGGTTGGTTGGCTGCCTGGTTGGTTGGTTGGCTGCCTGGTTGGTTGGCTGCCTGGTTGGTTGGCTGCCTGGTTGGTTGGCTGTAGCTGTGACAGCCTGGAGATTCATCTACTGAATGCATTGACCCAGAGTCTCAGAGAGGCCAATGTGCCAAGCAGCAAGACATTGGCTGACAGACTAGATCCCTTCGATAAAGATACAGGTCGCACTAGTGCAGAATATAACATCACAGTGTTTTTCTTCCCCAGGCCACTTATTGCAAAGAAGAACCCCAAAATCCCGATGTCAAAGATGATGACAGTGTTAGGGGCCAAATGGCGCGAGTTCAGTGCCAACAACCCCTTCAAAGGAACATCAGCCACAGCTGTGGCAGCCGCGGTGGCTGCCGCTGTGGAAATGGTCACCGTTACTCCGTCCATCTCTGTCAAAGAGATCACCAATCTACCCAGCTGTCAGCCGGGGGCTGTCAGAAAAGCCAAAACCAAAGATGGAAAGGGTACAAGTTATCACTCGAGAATTACATGTCCGTTTTGTTAAAATACTGTGTGTTAGTCCCTATTTTTTTAACTATTTTGTTGTCTCAAGGGCCTGGAGTTCGACGGAGAACGAAGTCCGCGAAAGAGGTGAAGAAAAAAAGTAAAGGGAAGAAGACCAAATCGAAGAAGAAAGCATCTTCGGTAAGGTTTGGAGCTATATGTCTTCCTTTCTAGTCATAACGCTATGTTATGTAAACGGATACAATAGGCAGTATACGGTACAATACGGTACAAGATACTCATTTCCTATTAAATGTTCAAATAGTTTAAGTTAGTGGCTGCATGCTGATTGGCTGCGTGCTTAGGAATTGTCCTGTGTCCGCTGGCAGAGTGAGGAGGACTTTGGACTGGAGGAGTCAGACTTTGACGATGTCAGCATCCACAGTGCCTCAGTGCGGTCCGATACCTCAGGAAATGCCAAGAAGAAAGCCCGGAAGGGTCATAAAAGAAGAAAAAGTAGGATGCACTCCATATCTGTGTTCTCCCACCGTCTTCATTACCCTCACGCCCCGTAATGACCGTCACTACCTGTCTTGTGTCCAGGGGAGGACGGGGACGGCTACGAGACGGACCACCAGGACTACTGTGAAGTGTGCCAACAGGGAGGGGAGATCATCCTGTGTGACACCTGTCCCAAAGCCTACCACCTGGTGTGTCTGGAGCCCGAGTTAGAGAAGGCCCCTGAGGGCAAGTGGAGCTGCCCCCACTGTGTGAGTCATGCAACTATCTCGACACTCATCTATACTATAAGCTCTGTGGACTGTAACAACACGTCCTCACAAGGGCTGCCTCCATACCACTTTAGTACAGCCGTTACATTAACGATACTGCAGCCGTGAGTATCTGCCAATGACGATACTAATCTGATACTATCTTTTCCCCTCTTTGAAACCACTAAGCTGTTAATAATACATTTGTTTGGATGCCCTTTGCTCGACCTAACCATCTATTCTTACGCTCTGTCTGTACGTCATGTCACTCAATGCACTTACGTCACAGGCTAATGGATCATATCGGATTTGTTTTTTCTTCGGTCTAGTGTTTTTAGCCAGTATCGGTATCACTTTACAAAATATCAAATCGGTTCATCCTGAATTGTCTCTATCCCTGACCTGCAACTTCAGGAGAAGGAGGGCATCCAGTGGGAGGCCAAAGAAGATGATGATGACGAGGAAGAGATTGCAATTGAGGAAGAGGATGACCACCTGGAGTTCTGCCGAGTGTGTAAAGACGGGGGGGAGCTGCTGTGCTGTGACACCTGCCCGTCCTCCTACCATATCCACTGTCTCAACCCTCCCCTGCCAGACATACCCAATGGGGAATGGCTGTGCCCACGCTGCATGGTGAGTGACAAGGTCTTCCACCAATCAGTGTTCGGTTCGGGTCACAACCATCCAGTTTGTGAATCAAGTTTTTTCGTGAAAACGTACTTTTTTCTCTGTTATTAAATTAGACTGCTAGAATTGTGTCACTCTCCGTACCGGCTCCCAAGAGAGAACACAAGTGGGTTAGACCATGCTGTATCACATTTCCTCCACTAGTGTCCACCACCGAAGGGGAAGGTGCAGAGAATTCTCCACTGGATATGGGGGGATCCCCCGTTACCAGCTGAGGTTCCTCCAGGCCCTAATGGAGAGACAGTGGATCCGCTGGTCAAACCCCCACTGAAGGGCCACCCGGAAAGGGAATTATTTGTCAAGTGGACCGGTCTCTCCTATTGGCACTGCTCCTGGGTCAGTGAACTGCAGGTAAGACATACGTTCAGAGCTGTGCTCGAGACCACCTAAAGCGAGACCGAGACGAGACCGAGACCGAAGGGGGCCGAGACCGAGACGAGACCAAGACCGAAGGGGGCCGAGACCGAGACGAGACCGAGACCGAAGGTGGCCGAGACCGAGACGAGACCGATACCAAAGGGGGCCGAGACCGAGACCAGTCATATCAACACTAAATAATATGACATGTTTTTGGTCCAATGACCAATGTAAAAAAAACACTTGACCAACAGCATCAGATCATCTACTGTGTTGTCATCCTGAATTAAATGAATTTTATTAAAAGAGTATGTAGGCCTATTTATTGTCTTATGTAAACATAAAATACGAAAATAAAACCATGATTTTAAAATGCACAGGCTATGATATTAAAATTTCCAAAAATCGAATAAATGAAAATCCATCAAACTGTATGTCCTATGTTGATGTAGTAAATGCTAACACATTTTAGATCACAAGCGACTTGCAATCAAATGATTTGCGCATGATTGGCCGATAAACAAATCTATTTATAATTATTTATCCGTCCACAGGCACGCAGCTTCAGTTGTTTGTCTGCTTGAGCAGGACACGCAAACGAACCGGTTGCACTGCGCACAGTGTTCATTAGTATAGTTACGAGTGCACATGAGACAGCAACAAACTAACCCGGTTGAACTGCGCACAGTGTTCATATAGATCAGACCAAAACCCTTCCAGTTTAATAAAGATCGGACCAAAACGGGTTCAGTTTCATATAGATCGGACCATAACCGTTCCAGTTTTATGCTCTTTCTGCCGTATGCCCCCCGGACTTATGTATGTCCCACGTCCTTCTGTGTGCATGAGTAATTTCATTTATCGCCCATTTGTAGTTAGCCTATTAATAATTATTGTTTATATTCGTTTAATTTCGATACAAAACAATATTTTGTTGAAGTCTCTTGTAGGCTATATGAATACACGGTGGTTCATTCGTTATTAATTATTGAGTGCAATAGGCGCATGACACATGAATGGGGCTGTATGTATTTGGCGGAATTCGTTCTGTTTATTTAGTGAAACATATTTCTTTATAAACGTACCTCTTTTTTTGTAGTTCAACCAAGCCAATCAGACTATTGTCTATATGTGTTCTCGTAGTATTTGTCTGGGTATCGCCCATTCAACCATTGCCATATAGGCTCAGTGAAGTGTGATCGGTGTCTGGGTACCGCAATTAGGGTACCAACGCCCAGCGGCGTGGGATTTTGGCGACAGAAAGGCAGTTTAGGTATCAAAAAACATGTAAATAGTAGTTTTATATATTGTTCGGTTTGTGATTTTGCAATTCTGAAAACGGGACAAGGTAAAATGCACGTATTTAGGAAAAGTCATGGAAGGACGTCGGCTGTAGCTTTTCAACATTATGTATGTATTTTAATTACTAACCGCTGTGTGTTTTCGGACAAATTATTTATTTGTGCTCAATGTACTGAATATAGGCAAAACGAATATATTGGCTGATTGTGCAGACATGATCGAGCATATGTTTAAGATTGAAGTATTTACGTGAATGGGTGCACGCTCTAGCGACGCTGGGGGTGGGCTTTTCTTCAAAAGTAGATAGCCATTGGCGGGATAAGCCACATCAGAAAAAACCAGTCTGACTCTGGACGAAATACAGCCAATGGAAATACAGCCTCTACATGTCATACTTAAATATTTTTCTAGAAAAAATTGTGGGCGATAATTTCTACGCTGGTCTCGGCTGGTCTCGGAAGAATTTACGAGTCCTTACTGTCCGAGACCGAGTCGAGACCGAGTCCAAATGTAACCGAGACCGAGACGAGACCGAGACCTTAAAAAAGTGGTCTCGAGACCGGTCTCGAGACCGAGACCGGTCTCGAGTACTACAGCTCTGCATACGTTTATGTTTATCTGACTGCTGTTAGAAAGTTAATATACGTTACAAGAAAGACATTGTCCACCCGCTTTGCTCTCTTTGGTGATGAAATTGCACTTACTTTCAAAATAAGGGTTGCCAAGATTACTATGAGTCTTTATGTTCTTTATGTTTTTTCTCTCATCTAATCATTTATAAATCTTCAGACAGATTTTGTAACCAAATACTCCCAATAATAAGCAGAGAGGTCTGTTGAAAAAGCAGTTTTTGTTTTTATAGCAGGTTTTTTGCATCATAGTTTTCCACTTTTTTGTCATCAAGTTGCTAAAAGTAAACTACGGGTCACATGACCTCAATCTAAGCACATGACCTGAACTAAATGTAAAGCTCAATTTAACTAAGCACTACATGACCTGAACTAAATGTAAAGCTCAATCTAACTAAGCACTACATGAGCTAAATATTACTGTTTGTAATATTCATGGACAGGATATCAAGGCGTAGTCATGGGGGGGAGGGGTTCCCGTTCGGTGGGCTGATGGTCACATCACTGCTTTTTGCGGATGATGTGGTCCTGATGGCCTCATCGGTCGGTGACCTTCAGCACTCACTGGATCGGTTCGCAGCCGAGTGTGAAGCGGCTGGGATGAGGGTTAGCACCTCTAAATCTGAGGCCATGACTCTCAACAGGAAACCGGTGGAGTGCCTACTCCGGGTAGGGAATGAGTCCTTACTCCAAGTGAAGGAGTTCAAGTACCTCGGGGTCCTGTTCGCGAGTGAGGGAACAATGGAGCGGGAGTTTGGTCGGAGGATCGGAGCAGCGGGGGCGGTGTTGCATTCGCTTCACCGCACCGTTGTGACGAAAAGAGAGCTGAGCCGAAAGGCAAAGCTCTCGATCTACCGGTCAATCTTTGTTCCTACCCTCACCTATGGTCATGAAAGCTGGGTCATGACCGAAAGAACGAGATCGCGGGTACAAGCGGCCGAAATGGGTTTTCTCAGAAAGGTGGCTGGCCTCTCCCTTAGGGATAGGGTGAGAAGCTCAGTCATCCGAGAGGAACTCGGAGTAGAGCCGCTGCTCCTTTGCATAGAAAGGAGCCAGTTGAGGTGGTTCGGGCATCTTGTACGAATGCCACCTGGGCGCCTCCCTAGAGAGGTGTTCCAGGCACGTCCAGCTGGGAGGAGACCTCGGGGAAGACCCAGGACTAGGTGGAGAGATTATATCTCCACACTGGCCTGGGAACGCCTCGGGATTCCCCAGTCAGAGCTGGCTAATGTTGCCCGGGAAAGGGAAGTTTGGGGTCCCCTGCTAGAGCTGCTACCCCCGCGACCCGACCCCGGATAAGCGGTTGAAGATGATGAAGATGACACTACATGAGCTGAACTAAATGTAAAGCTCAATCTAAGCACTACATGAGCAGAACTAAATGTAAAAGCTTTGGAAAATCTATGCTGAGTGCTCTGGTAACATTTCGAAGAGGTAAACTTATTTTTGTGCAAAATTTTAAGAAAACATTTTTAATACATATGGAGTGTGTGGTAAAAAAGTAAAACACTGATTCCTGCCACAGAATTTAAAGACGCCTTACTTTTATTTTGTGTCTTCCGGGTTTGAGAAAAAACATGTCCAGTTGGTTGTCTGCTGGAGCTGTAAGCTGTTCAGCCAAGCTGACGTGATGCTATAGTAAACAATTATTTACATATGTTATGTCATTGTCACTGGAGTTACAGGTAAGCCACTGGAGTTCTTGTAGCTATGTATGTTCTGTTATTATTCTGTTCTTGTTTGTTTGTAAAACTACGTAGATGTTGCTTGCCATGTCATAAGAATTTCATTGTTCAGTTTGATGCAAGTCATTCAGTACATAATATGACAATAAAATACTTTACTTTGACTTAAGCCACAGTAATTTACATGTGTTATGTCATTGTCACTGGAGTTACAAGTAAGCCACAGTTATAATAAATGTTCTGCTAAAACCGATTAAGACACATGTTGGCTGGATAACATTTGGTTGGTATTTTTTTTCACAAGCAATATGAATGCACTTTACCTGGTTTTCAGCAAATGCTCGTATACCAAACAACTCAAAAGTACTTACTTTTTCCATACTTTAGAGAATTGCCTATACAACCAATGTATGTTTTATCCATATTTCATTTCATTTTTTTT